>JAFBJR010000253.1:1405239-1542515 GCA_016785285.1 Brachirus orientalis
TATATATACATATATATATACATATATATACATATATATACATGTTGACCCCCGCAATGTCTGATTTTCATTCATTAATTTTCAGTACATTTTTATGTAATTACTTTTGTCAGTTTGAAGTTATTTCAGTGACCATTCTGGGAAAACACATCAACAATCCAGTAGACAAGCCAATGTTTCAATATATTTTATCAGTATGTGGCTCAAAATAGAATCTAATGGTATTAAACCACTTTGACAGCTTACGTGCAACTTTTTGGAAGGGCAGCATATAATTAATAATTCTTTCAACATGTGAGATTTTCCCCATAAAGGGCAGCGACATCTAATACAGGTCTTGTTTTTGTTGTCTAGCATTGTCAGTTTGAGGAAAATATTCCATTGTTTGTCTGTGCATAACATATTTTCCTGTTAAAAAAAAAAAAAAAACATACCACACTTGTTACAAGATGCATATAAAACCACCAGCCACCTAAATACCTCTGTTTGCTCTTCATGAACAGAAACAGTGTAACATTATTTGTATGCTGTGTCCTTCATCGGAAAATGTCAACTGTATGACCTGATTGAGGGAATGTTTGTATGTATACAGCAACAGCTCTATTGACAGCACGATGTTGCTGCTGCCTCCGTCTGTCTTTAATAAAATGAATAACTAAAATAATAAATAATATAAATAACATGTGTGCAAGCCCTGGAATTTTGCTGGAGGACATGAGCTCACACTATACTGAGAAACAGAAGAGTCTCGTGGAGCTGATGGGCTTCATCAGTGTTGTTTAAAGTCACTTGACGACAATTTGAAACAAGTTACAGACTGCAGCTTTAACTACATGCAGCCCAGCGAAGCATGGCCAACGTGTTATTCTGACATTTCATAGCTAGCTCGAGTTCAGAAGTTTTATTAGTGACATGCATCGTTAAACTTATATAACCCACAGTGAAATGTAACCCTGAGCCGCTCTAAATCTGTAAACATGCAGTACATGAATGTAAAGAAATATAAAAGAAAAAAAATATTTATAAATATATATTGAATACTCTAGTATGTACATGATCTGATGATCATGATCTACATGATCGTGGCAGTGATAAGTGACAAATTATGGAGTTTAAGCAGCAGTAGTACACAAAGTGACATTGTGCATTAAAAAACACTGTGCTATTGGTAGTAATTATTGTCTATATTGTGTTATCGATGTTGTGTATTGTCCATATTATCCATAGCTATGGTTATTCAGATAAGATCATTCAGATAACTTGGTCCGAGCTGTCAGGCTTCCGAACCATTTGCCTGATTTCAGCAGCCGAAACAGGCAGTTACTGGGTTGGAAGTGTCCTTAATAATTTTAATGGCTCTTGTAAATGTCCTGCAGAGAGGGCAGATCTGATCCGATGCAGCACTGAGTTGCTTTGATCATTCGCTGCATGGCTTTACAGTCCTGTGCTGTGCAGTTTCCAAACCAGGATATGATGCTCATTGTCAGTATGCTCTCCACAGCGGCTGAGTAAAAGATTTTCAGTATCTTGGTGGAGACCCTGAACCTCCTCAGCTGCCTCAGGTAGTAAAGCTGTTTAGCACTGCTGTTTCCTACTGTAGTCCACCACCATCTCCTTGGTTTTGCTGATGTTCAGCTGGAGGTGGTTATCCTGACACCATCCCTGCAGGATCTCCACTTCCTTCATGTAGGCCTTCTCATTGTTGTTGGAGATGAGACAGGGGGTTCCCAAGGGGGTTATGGGGGTTTTGACCCCCACAAAAATCACATCCAGCCAATATAACCCCCCAATAATCATAGCATTGTGATGAATAAAAAAAATAATACTTATCTTGTATGAATAACTTGTCGATATTCTTTACTCATTTAATTTGCCAGGAAAATAGTAGCATGTTTAATCATCTGGTAGCGTGAACCCCCGTGCATAATACTTGGTATTAACCAACCCACACCATCTGTCCTGAGCATTCGCTGTTTGCATAGTTGCCAATTCCGATTATTATAAGCGACTTTGGGCTTGTTTTTCTGTTACGTTGCTTATGAATATTGGTAGGCGCGGGTGGCTGGTTTTTTGGGCTTGTTGCTAAAGTATAGTTGCGTTTTTGCATCTTGTTTTGGGAAAAACAACCATGCGATCTGCCAGCATGTTAAACATTTGGACTGTACGTCATCAACAACACTCGCTCTGACTGGAGGCTGTGAGTCTGTCGGAAAATTCGACCATGATCTGAAAAAATAACATGACTGAATTACATGACTGTGTAATTGTCATGTGAATCCTTTGTTGATTGAACACATGTTCTAAAAATATTTCAAAACGTGCAAATAATTTAGACATAGTCTGTTGGAGGAGAGTAGGATCTTCTGCACTCCCTGACATACAGTTTCTGACACTTGTCTGACTGTCCTGGCTCAAGTCTTTTTATGCTGCCTTTCTTTAAAGTGAGAGATTTATTTAAACTGAAAGAGCAGAAAATCTGAGTTTGGTTCTGTTTTATGACATATTGATTTGCAGTCCTGAAACTAAAAGAAAAAAAAAGAAGATGAGCACATAAAAAGGCAATGCATGTGTGGATTCAGGATGTTATTTATGTGTATGCAAAGTTTAATTATCACTGTTTATTATTACTATGTCTATAATGTACTTGGAACAACTGTCTAAAATGTTCATAACCCATCTGTTTTATAATGGTTAATAAATGATAAAAGTAAATGTAAATATTCATATTGTTGGGTTAGTTCATGGTTTGTTGACTGAAGTTGACTAGCTGGTTGTTTGTTTGCCAGCGTGAGGTAAAGATGCCACGGTGTAGGAGGCTAATGTCAGTTTTCCACTGAATGGTATCAAGTGGCTGTTTGCCACAATAGAGACACATGTTTTGGGGTGAAGGCATAATTTACTCATCATCTGCCCTGTCGTGCTAACACTGACAATGACAGCAAGCTGCTGAGGCAGAGAAGGATATTTGGCTGAGGGCTTGTTCAGAACGTTAGCATAAAAAGGTGTTAAAAATGCTTTATCATAATGTATTTCTAATACAGGAACACCAAATTGGCATATTCCTTTTACAAAAGTACACGATCAATAAATAAATAAATAAATAGGCGGAGAGGTTAACCCCCCAGTGTTCAACCCAAAGTTATGGCTTTGAGATGAGACCTAGCACTACTGTATCGTCAGCAAACTTAAGGATGGTGTTGGAGTTGTGTGGCCGTTCAGTCGTAGGTGTACAGGGTGTACAGATGGGAGCTTAAAACACATCCTTGTGGCACACCAGTGCTCAGGGTGATGGTACCAGACACACAGCTGTCCACCCTGGCCTGGTGGATAGAAAGTCCAGTACTCATCTGCACAGCTGGGTGTTCAATCCTAAATCCCTCATTTTGTTGAACAGTCTGAGGGATTCTGTCCACAGTGCATGAAGGATCAAAGTTATTAATGTAGCGGAGATGTCATAAGTCTTTGGCATATTCAATGAATGATATGCTATGGCTTTGAATTAGAAAATGGACACTCGGATATGCTACATTGCCATTATGAACTAATGTTCAGTGTTTTAATTAAGAATAACTTGTGAAGAGTATTCAGGACACTTGTACAATGCAACACAGCAAACCAAGCAAAGAGCAAATTGGAGTGATATACTTTGACAACACTGTGGTATAATCTTTAGTGTTGAGATAAATATGCTGAACTGGACCCATTCAGTGTGTCTACTATAACACTAATAGAAGGACAGACGCAATATGACTTTAGATTGAGGCCGTAATGACACTTGTTTCTCTGCAGTGGCACAGCTGTCCAGGCCTTCTCTGCACATGTTGCCCAACTGCCAAGCCAGTAAGAGCAGCAGCATCAGCAGAGCATAGAAAAGACAAGTGAAGAGGTCACCAATCTCTCTTTTTCGGTCTCCAGATCCCATGACAACCTGTGACACCTTCCCCTTAAATGTTCACCGGGGAAGAGTGTAGCACACAGATAAGCCCATACAGACACATCCACAAGTCTAAGACTGGGAGGAAAGTCAGTGAATGAATTATATATCTGATGGCACAGGGGTATACAGTCGACCAGGTCAAAAAGCCTGTTAAGTGATTTTATTTTACTTTCTACAGTAAGTTTAAATACACTACATATACTCCACTTGATTAATTGATTGCAGAAATTTCACAAGTTGATTACATATCACATTCCGCGACATGGATCTAATGACCTTTGCTACTGTGATACAAACTGTAAGATGCTGACACCTATTAAACGGTAGACTAAACGATGCAAGTCATCAGTTACAACGCAAGATTGCAACATTGTAACTACTGGTTATTTTTCTGCCATTTTTACTTGCTGTGTTAAATTTCTAGAAATGACTGTATATGTTTATCACAATTTACCAGGGTAAATTGTGTATGAAAGTGATTTCATAACAAGTGTATTACATTAATACGTGAAATAACATCTTAAAACCCACTTTTACGGATTTATGTGGATTCTTCAATTTGTACCACTTGAGGCCCTATCTACATGGAAATGGAACGAAATGTATTTTTTTCTTTTAATGGCCGTTTTGAAAAAGTTTTTTCTTTGTCCAGGAAATGTCTTAAGCTACATGAAATCTCCCCAAAACAACTCTAAACGGTGTAGTGCATATGCAAGTCCTGTACAGTATGTGGCACTGTTGTGCTGTTACACCAAAATGTACATACGGCATATGCTGTGTACACAGTTTAAAAAAATAAATAAAGATTAAGTATAGAATATATAAAATCACAGAGACAGAAGGAGTATTTAAGCGACAGCGCAGGCACAAGAGACAGGTGTGATTCTGCATCGTTTTCACAAAGTTGTGTATTGGTTTTCTACATAAAAACACAAGGGTCCCTATTTTGAAAAAAAAATAGAGATCTGTTTTCAAAAAAATAGTAATTCAGGGCCCCAAAAACAGTTTCCATTTGTATAAAATGCTGATAAGAATAAAAAATAATAAATGAGTCCCAGACTCATTTTGTGGACCGCCCCTAAATCTCTTTGCTTTGTGTTTTATGACTTTTATCACTTCTATTTACTCATTTATTTTTATTCCCCTAATCTGCTCGCAGATGTTCTTGTGTGACATTTTCAGCCAGGTTTAACTTTTATTTGTATTGACATTTGCTGCTCTGAATTTTGTGGCGTAGACTTCGTGTTTTCATTTTCCTGTACAGAGTATAACTTTTGCTCAAGTACATTTTAAACTTGTGTTTTTAAAGATACTATACAAATATTGCTTCAGATGGTGTTGTTATAAATTTAACTTAAAGTTCAGTATGTGGCACTGTTGTGCTGTTACACCAAAACATCGTTTTCACAAAGTTGTGTATTGGTTTTCTACATAAAAACACAAGGGTCCCTATTTTGAAAAAAAAATAGAGATCTGTTTTCAAAAAAATAGTAATTCAGGGCCCCAAAAACACAGTTTCCATTTGTATAAAATGCTGATAAGAATAAAAAATAATAATAATAATCATGGATTCTTCCAGACTCATTTTGTGGACCGCCCCTAAATCTCTTTGCTTTGTGTTTTATGACTTTTATCACTTCTATTTACTCATTTATTTTTATTCCCCTAATCTGCTCGCAGATGTTCTTGTGTGACATTTTCAGCCAGGTTTAACTTTTATTTGTATTGACATTTGCTGCTCTGAATTTTGTGGCGTAGACTTCGTGTTTTCATTTTCCTGTACAGAGTATAACTTTTGCTCAAGTACATTTTAAACTTGTGTTTTTAAAGATACTATACAAATATTGCTTCAGATGGTGTTGTTATAAATTTAACTTAAAGTTAAAAGGTCGATAGTGCAGCAAATGTGGTTGGTTTGTATACATCATTGTTGTAACATGAGTAAACATCAAGCCAGCTGTGGTTCACTCGTGAGGTCCACCGATGTGCTCCTGTTTCTCACTTGTTTTGATGCTGTTCCTATTGTTCTCCTTGTTCAATAATATATGCCGCATATGCTTGCAACTGAGACTAATGTTTGTTGGTGTGGGATTTGCGCTGGATTAAGCTTCAAAAGAAACGGCTGACACTCTATTGTTCAATGCTGGCATGCTCCGTTACCCTCATAAGACTGCTGCTTTTAGAGCAGTTTGGCAAAATAATATACGTTTGCATAATACTGGCTCTGTGTTTTTTAGGAACTCAGAGTGTGTGGAGTATGCAGCCAGGAGCATACTGGTTAATGGCAAAATAGTGCTAACAGAGGATAAGAACTCATGCATGATGATTACAGAATTGTACTCCAAAGCCACAGTCCTTCAAGTATCCAGTTCAAAACCATGTTTACCACAATGACATGAGACGCATTCCATCTTCATAATGAATGGCAAATGAATAAAGGAAATTCAAGTGATTGATGGAAAGTTTTCATCAATTGAACTAATTGAAGTATGTTTGCACTGATTTTGATGATGCATATCATTTTGTTTTTACATGGCTGAATTGTTTTTCTAATATCGTAATCAACTGCAGTTACCAGCCTTTCATCACCACCTCGTCAAGAATCACAAGTGGCATCAAGGGTTGTGCACACGGCTCATTACCACATGCTCTCTCATGGGTACTCTGCACTTGTCCGCCATCTCAACCACCCTGACTATATACAAACAAATGGTGGTATAATCTACATGTGTGCAATCTTGTCTCTTATCGGGCCTGTGAGTGAGTGTGGCTGCAGTTAATAGAAACCACCCACGACTGGTGCTTCACTGCTCTAGGACACAGACCTCCATTGTTTGGTGCACTTGATTCTTGATGTTTTCAGTACATGACAGATACAATCATTTGTCTTTATAGCCGACACTCTGAGCATGATGAGAATATCTGTGATCGACATTGATTTGCCATGGATCATATGGCCATTTTATTAGACAATCAGACATGTAGTAAAAGAGTCATATGTGTTTTGTACCAGACAATATTCATCAAAAGGCAAAGTCAAATATTTGAATACATATCACTGATGCTTATCATTCATTAAGACATTCATGTCCCATAATTGCATATCACTAATGTGACTAATGTGAGAGCCCTTGTGTCTGGGAGTTTTTGTGTTCTCTTGCCCTGCAGGTTCCCCCTGAATCCTGGCAGCAGCTAGTCCTAGACTAGCCCTTACTGTCACCCCTTACTGCCATTTCTCCATCTTCACTTTCAAGTCATTTATCATCACTAATGTCATAATTGTGTAAAATGAGTTTCCAAGTACAGAGAATAGCAAAATTTGATTTGTAAATTTGGGCTACTCAAATAAAATTTACTTGATTTGAACCTAAAACAGTATGAGTCAAAGATTACACATACATCTGCAAACAGTTTTTGCCCCTAGATATAGCTGCAGAGTGAGTACTCCTCAATAGCATGCTCATGCATCCTGTTTGCTTGGCAAAGAGTCTGAGGGTGCCAATTTATAATACATGTTTCATAAAAGACTTTCTGCCAAATGGATACTATTTAGATAATGCAAAGGGGACCAGTAAGGTAAGCATTCACAAGGCAATGCAAATTTATTTGTATATCATACTATCATACACAGGAGCCATTCAAAGTGTTTTGCTGAAATAAAAAAGCAAAAAGAAGCACACAAATTCCAATAAGTGTATGCACAGGGGTTATTCAGTGTGCTTAACAAACAAAAGGGAATAAAGAAGGACATGCAAAACATTTAAAATTCAAATAATGGAGGCATGCACAGACTATACCCTGATTGCTGTTGACTCTGCATATGCTACCTGAACTGTGTCTGTAGATTGTAGCCATTTATTGGCTGATATGCTTTGAGCATATATGACCAACCAATAAGTAACATTTTAAAATAAATCCTGCACAATGGGACCTGGAATTTGGGGTGATATAACTCTTTTCTTAGTTCCTGGAACTTGGAAAGAGCTGCTGCTGCCTCTAACTGCCACATTACGGACTGATGAGGAGAGCATTACAATAGTCCAGTTTAGAGAATATGAAGGTGTTTAGATACACTGTCAGATTCTGGTCTCAATGCTTTTATTTTGGTTATTTCCTGTGGTGTTTTTTGTTGTACGTTAACTCTTGCTTTACATCAGACTGGCAGGCCTGCTGGGTGATCCTGCACCTGCAACTCATTTCCTCATCAGCCATCTGCACTCGCCAGCGCGTAAAATCACGTAAAATGATTCTACCTCACTACATGCTTTGCTGAGTTTTTGGTTTTGCATTTTTAACTCCTTGTTTTTTTTTTTTGTTTTTTTTTCCTGGACTCCTGAAGATTCTGCCCAGCAAGCCGGCCAGTCTTTGCCCTTTTAATTTTTCCTTGAGTATTTTTTGTAAATAAACCTTTTGAACTTTTTCACGTCCAGTCATTTGGGTTCAGTTAAGTTTAGTTTAACAAATCATTACATACACGATCATCTTTTTGCCCTAGTAAAGCTTTTGATATTCCAAAAACAAGATTTTGTTACCATAATTCCATTTTCATTTCAAAGAATAAAACTTTCTGTCCTATCATTGGTTAGGTGAATGAAGATATTTTTTCATCCATCCATTATTATCTTTTAGGGAGACATAAAAGTTGATTGGATCAAGGTCATGAGGCGTAAGTGACAGGTAGATCTGTGTGTCATCAGCATAGCTATGACAAGCATGTAAAGACTGAAGAGGAGGGGACCAAGTATAGAACCTTATGGGACTCCGAATGGTCCTGTGAATCCCTCTGACCAGTTTTCTTATCTGTCTAGCAGTATGTTATAAACAATAGTGTAAGAACAAGAAGAACCAGGACAGTTTAATGAATGGTGAAAAACTGAAAGTTGTCATAATAGATATTTATGATATTGTGGGTATTGGATTATTGATTTAGATAAAGATTGTTATTTATTTATTTATTTTATTTTTTTTATAATCTTGCACAAGAATGGCAGGTTCTCAAAAGGTCTGTAAGTTTTAAAAGAAGGATTTAGTTACTGTCTTTAGTGACACTGAGAATATGCCTGAAACAAGTGAGCAATTCACAGTGAGCAAAATTTCACATGGTGAATAGGTATAAACACTGTATGTTTAAATTATGTTTGTTCCAATATTTTCTATCTAAAAAGCATTCCATCTTTTATCTGATGCTAACATTTTTCCAATTAACATCCACACTAGCAAACGGTGTATGAGTGTTATTAGTATTTTCATGAATAATTTCAGAGATCAAAAATTGTCTCTTTTTAAAAAAAAAAGTCATATATTGCAGTCTAGTTTTTCTCCATGTACAATCATTTCTGCATTTACTTTTTTTATTTGCTACTGTGATTTGCATTTATCTACAGTGCTTTACATTTGCCAGAGATAAGGTGCAGTAACATCAGGAACTGAGAGAATTATCTCATTAAACAGAGTCAAATAATTATTCAAACACAATGCAGATAAGTTTGGGATCATAGCAATGGATCATAGCAACAATCTGAAATGGAACACTGATTTTGTCATTAATATAAATTTTACTTATAGTTTGAAATCTTGTTTGAATGACTGGAGTAACCAGACCATCAACACACAGAAATGAACAGAGAGGGCAACATCAGTGACAATTATAGTAACATTTGGAAATACTGAGGCCCATGCTGATCACCAAATCGAGCCTTGAATATGAGCCAGACCGGAAAAATGCTGTGTCAGTCAAAAGTGTCAAGCAAAGCAATACATTTGTTGGAAATGCCATCATTGCACTGATCAATGTGGATTCTAAAATCAACAACGACAATAAAGGAGCTAAATCTTTACAGACAGTTAAAAGCTTTTCAAAGACTTTCATCACTGGAATTTGGAGGTCTATGAGTAACAATTAATAAAAATTTCGTACGCGCTTTCATTATAGTGCTTCAAAAGAGTTAAAATCACATCAGGTGATGTGCTTACATTCAGTTGACCTTTCCTGTCAATTTGGGAAACCATAAAAAATGGACTCAAGGATAACTGTTGCATTAGAGCTGTTCTCCAATCACATCTCAGTTAGTTCTTAGTCTTAGTCAGGTCAAGGCTTACTTTGGACAAATCAGTATCATATTTTAAAACCCACTTAAGCTCCACATAGGTCTGTACTTCACAGTAACCACTGTAATGACACGAAAAATATACCAGATCCATCATGCTGTATATTTTATTGTTTAGTTAGATTTTGCTGATTAACCTGAGGTAAACAGACACACATTTGTCTTTTCTAAAATGAACTGTGTGTCCACAATAACTCCACTATGCATGACCCTGCCATACAATTCAGTTCATTCTGTGCAGCCATGAAACAGCAGAGCACATTAAAGGATCGACTCCACAGATGGCTACTCTATATATCTGGGCATCACTGTTCAACACAAGCACTCAGACTCAAAGTAGAGTTATGCTGGTGTCCAAACATAGTCAATCATGCCTTTGCTGACAGCTAGTATGATTACTGTTGCATAAGGGAACTGTAGCTTAGCAACAAAATCACGAGATGTTGATTTTGATGGAGAAGCATCAGTTAACCTGTCAATTTTACGTCCACGTAAATGGAAGGCATCAATCCTACAGCCTCCACTGCAGGACTGACATAAATAACAGCAATAAAAATATTTTAGAGGAACAAAATTAATTACCCACAGCAAAATATGACAAAAGATGACAAACACTGTCCAGCCTAGCTTTCTAATATCTGAGGCGTTGATGCCACCAACAAGCAGCAGATGTCAGGCATAAAATGTTAGTATGAGAAATGGAAACTTGTGGTACTCACCAGTATATGTCTTAGTTCTGGGTGTCTCTTTGGAGGCAAGCACAAGATTTGCCAATGGTTAACTGTAGAATAACAGATTGTCTCCTCCTTATTCAGCATAGAGCTTTTCTGTTAATTCTTGTCCTCCCAATAATGACCAAAATACCCATTGGCCATATGGGAAAAGGGTAAAAAACAAAAAGAAAGAAAAACTGTAAACTATTTAGATCACAACTTTTTTTATGCACTTTTCATCAGCAACAACTATCCTACTTCTTTTCACTGGATGAGCTGTGAAAAAGTCCCAGGAGATGATAAAAGAGTACTCAGGAGATTCGCATAATGTGCAGAATGCCTCTTGAGTCTTCTGCTAGTACTAATGTCTGACCTACAGAGAGACCAGCACTGATTTTCATTCAAGCCACACTCCCCCATGGCATGAATAGTCCTTCAAATCAAAACAGAGAAAAGGATAAAACATGGTCTGTAGTATCAGGAGGAAAAGTGAAATTGTACCAATTCAAAACAAAGCGGGAGAAGACAACATAGTATTCCAGAAATCATATTGGTAACGGTACTGAAGAGTGTTGTGTTCCCAAAGTGTATTCCCTGTGCCTCTGCCTCCTCATGTCCAATCCATCCCCAGCTGTGGTGGAGACACTGAGAGACAGAGCAGTGCTGCTGCTGCTGCTGCTGCTGCTGTTGTGTCCTTCCTGCTACAGCAGGAGTCTCTGTTCAAATAAAAGCCTGGTCTATCACAGTTTTCTGCTGCAGCGCATTAGATTCATCCTTCCGCTGTCTCATACACTCGCTTCCTCCCTCTTTCTGCCCTCCTCCCTCCTTGCTCACTCTCCTCCGTTCATTTGTGCTCAGTCACACGTGAGGAGACAGAGTGCAGGAGCCTGGAATACAAATAGGCTTACTCTCTTAAAGACATGATTGTGCTCATCAATCTTTTAATTTTGATGTATTTATTTATTTATTTATTTTTTAATAAGCAAAAGAAAAGACAGAGGAGTAGATTTGATCACCAGATTATTGGCATGTTATGATTTACCTTTACTGCACACTATTCAGCAAGGCACAGAAAGTTGAATTAGAAACTTATGTTACAGCTCAAAGCTCTTCGGAATACTGCTTTGCTTCTGGGTGTGTGCAGAACGCCACCACTTTTAGGGTAGAGGCATTTATGTGTCTTCTGAAAATAAGTCAACACAGCTCTAACCGCAGTGAAAAGCTACATTAAATAAATTTTTAATCTGCGAGATGGACTGGGGGGGGGGGGGTTGCTGGGGAATAGAAGCAACCCATGTTTTGATTTCATAAAAAGAGATTGCAGCAAAGAAAAAAAAAACAAAAAAAAAACATGTATTTATAGCTTAAATAATTCCACAGATATGTATGTTAAGCAATACCATCAGACCTGACTGTACTCACCAGCAATGCAGGGGTGACTGGGGTCAAGAAGCATTTATCTCATTAAACTGCTAAATATTATTATTGTTATTTATTTTTGAGCACAAGAAATCACTTCTGACACTTTATTTTGGTGCTTAGTGTTTTCAGTCATACTCCAACCTGTTCAAAATCAGGAAATCATCTTGCTTAACCAGAGACAAAATATCCCCACTCTTGCTTGCATGAAAGGTGCAATTTTCACAGTGACATCAAATCTGTCTGTGGTGGCCACCATGTACGGTCTTTTGATCAGATGTTACTCCACAGCTCATCCACTTCCACTGGCCACCCATGGCTATCTGAGTCACTTGCCTACAGGATGAGCTCTAGGTCTGCATACATCTCCGTCAACTCCATCATACAGGCTTAGGCTCCTTCTTAGCTACTGCAGTCCATCCCTGCAGATGGCAACCACAGTCAATCAGCACTATGGGGGATCCAAACCTACTTTCTAAAATATCTTGGAAATCCTCTGTACTTTTTTTACACCCCTATAAAATCAGCCGGCACTGAAAATGCACTTCCTTACCTGATCTTTTGCACTGTATTATTGAACCGAGTACTTCAAGGGCTTTTACTTTAAAGTGTAGTCTCTCAGTTGTAAGTTGCCTTCAAGAAAAGGCAGCTATCTGATTCTACAGTAAAGGCTGTGATTTAAAAACAAAGTCATAAAATCTGTCGCTGTCAGATTTTAGATAGTATTCATCAAGATATGGCTTGAGTTTCATATTACTTAGTATCAGTGATTATCGTTATAAGTGTCACTTAATTAAAGACTGAGTTTTAAAACGAAACCAGTTCACTAGAAATCAACTTGTTAAACAGATAAACATTAAGGGAAAACATTCTCAGCTGTAATGTGCCACATCTCCAAATGTGTTTGTACATAATGAAGGCATGTCAGTATTGTATAAGTAGTATAAGTATCTCGATATCGGTTTGGACCTGTGATGGTACCAAATGACAGGTTTGTACCATTTGCTCCCTCTACAGATCTGGTACAGCAAAAATTGTGTTAGTGGTGACAGAGACAGGAGCATGGAGGTAAGAGAGAGAGAGAGAGAGAGAGAGAGAATATTTTGAAATTGTGGATGCTCTGGTGGCTTTCAAATGTGACATGTGGAAAGATTTCAGTTTCCTCCTGTCAAGAATTGGGGAATGAGAAAAAAGTTGATGGACAGACATAAAAACAATATGCAGACACTGCCAGACTGCAGTGACCAAAACATTGGGGAATACAAGTAATATGAGAAGCCACTTGGCAAATCGTCAAAGAGTTTGAGATGTGAGGGAAAAAAGACCCGGAAAGAAGCAAGGCCTCAAGAGATTACAAGATGTATTGGTAAATATGTCGGCAAAGAGCCACAGCTTTTTTCTGTCATGGACAACAAGGAATTCAGGAGGCGAGTAAACACACTAGAGCCAAAATATGAAATTCTATCTTGGACATACCTAAGTTATAAGGATTCTATAAAGAAACAAAAGCTATAGAGTTACATGGACCCTCAAGCAATGACAGAGCAACTCACTCACCACAGATAAGTGGACTTCACCAGCTACATTTTCTCAAGATCACTGATTTGTTACTGGGGTATAAGTGTTTGAGATTTTGCAGTGTTGTTACAACTGTAATGTAATAGGGAATAAATATATGAATCCTAAATTAAATAATGAGTATCTGTGTTCTCATTTCTTTTTTTTCATTATTTTTACTGCAAAGGAGAGTTACCATGCAGCATCTTTCTCTCTACTAAAAAAAATACAAATCAAATACGAACTGAAAAACAAAATACTTAAAATAAATAATAATAATCAAATTTGGAGTTTGCACGTTTTTGTACATTCTCATAGCATAAACCATGGCATAGCATAAATATTCTCATGGTGTAAATTCTCATAGGAAAAACCCCTTCCTGTCCTAGCCCAACCTGTTCCCAGTCCAATACCTAAACTCACACACAAACACACACCCCGTCATCTATAGTATAGACCGAGGAATATGTGCACATGCCCATTAATTTATCGTCTTTGGAAGTAATATGAAACAAATAAAATGGGCTGATTCTTTAAGCCTGCAAATGTAAAGGATGCATACACCCTTCAAAACACAGATATTCATGTTTGGCATCATGTACAAGGCAGCTCCTGTGTAATAGCTGTAACAAGCTTAAAGGACTGCTTTAGATCAAAGGTGAGAAAATGATAGAGGCACAACAAAAACTGAAGATCAGAGGTCAAAACCTCCAAAATGAAATAGGGAACGACCTCCAGGTTCCGATGTTTCTGTGCTATTTCATTTTCCATCTCCAGAAGCCAGGGGTGATTCCATCATTTCTGGCCATTTTTCACTATGATTATCTTATCTTGTTTCCATGACAGCTAAAGTTGATGTGTTTTACTTGGACTGCAGTGGCATTCCAGTCTGCGTTGTGTGCTGTTCAGTCTCTTTTGACTTGATTTATTTATTAAGGTCAGTGATAACAGACTCAAAACAATTACAGAATCTGGCAAAAGCAGTTGTCCATATAATTAAAACTTGGGGGTAATAACAACATCAGAAGTGTTATGTTATGGAGACTCATTTAAAAGTAACATTTAAGTTTGTGTTAAAGTGATACAATGTATGATTTCATCCTGCAATAGACTGGCGACCTGTCCGAGGTGTACCCTGCTTTTCACCCTGTGCCAGCCCAGGTTGGCACCTGGATAAAGTGGTAGAAGATGAATGAATGAATAAACGAACCATATTAACCTTCAAACAAACTGAGCAAATTCAGTAGGTGTCTATACGCACTTTGTGTTTGGGAATAAATATATGAACGTCTCCAAGATTATTTTGATGGTACTTCCAGCAAGGTGAAGAGCAGCCCTGTCTATACAGTTTGAGTGCTACTCAACTCAGCTCAGCATGGCTCGACTCTTCAAGGTTTGGGGTAGCAGACATGTCTTTTCCATTACGTGGGCAGGGTTGTCATAGCACGGCTTACAGCAAAGCATTTTTTTTCCAGTGTACCGAATCATTAGAATCAGTTCATTCAAAAGATTAGTTTCGTACTTCCTGCATGACCGGAGCACAGAGTCCATCTGAAACAGTAACTGAACTAAAATGCAGCAGAAGGGGTTGTGATTCGGCCAACGATCGCTGGCTTTCGGCAGTGGCTAAATACACCAGACTCCTCAGTTAAATATTTTTAGATTCAGATTATAGAAATATCGTTGCTAAATTGGAGATTAATGCATGTTTTCAGGATTCTTAAGTCTACTTACTTAACAATGCCGACATGATCTACAGTTTGGCATTGTTTGGTTTTCATTGCCATGTCCTGTGACGTCATGCTCATGACTCTTCCAGTGACCCTATGACGATCAGTAGTCACAGTCGAAGGTGCAAAAAAAAAAAAACCAGGTACCTTCCCTAATAAAAAAAGCAAAATGAAAATGAGCCTTGCTAAAACTGTACAGTGAAAAAGCACCATGTGTAACTTCTGACTTTGGTCCTCCTTCAGAGTTCACAGTATTGTTGGCTTGTCAAGAAATGCACATTACTGTGTAATATATTTTACAGTTGAACAAAAACAATACCCTTTACTAACTGTGGGGTTAGCCCAAGAGCAGATCCTATAAAATGTTATTTTAATTAAATGTAGTTTGTGTTGAAACAGTGATGCACTCCTTATTTGTCACAACCAAGAGCCATGTCATGACATGGTAACAGTACTGAGGATAAAAGAACCAATACTGATGACTTTATATCATTATAACCCTTACCATGTTCTGGTTGTGAACATGGACCACTGATTGAGGAAGAAAAAAAAAACATTGACTGTGTAGTAATACTTAATATAAAATTACAAATGTGGCCCTAAAACACCTATGTGTGTGACTGCTGAGACAGTCTGCATAATAAACCCATAAAATAAACCCAGTCTCAAAATTTGACTCAAATCCTGCTGATACCAGTTCTCATACTTACTTGCTGCTCTCCATACTTACAGTGATGAATACTGGAAATATAAAAAGGGACCATTTGGAATAAGGATTTGCTTATATACAAAAGTTAGAGGGAAAATCAGGGAAAAGCCTGATTTCTGTTAACCACTTTATTTGTGTAACATGCAAGGTGCACATCATTCAGTATCTCCTAATATCTCTAGCTTTATTGGTTGTTTTGAATTTTTATTTAGTAATTGGAATTAATACTTTTGTCATCTCTGGGTTTTTGTGCAAGTTGTTAGAAGTGTTTTCTTTTCACCATTAAAGTATATATTAATGTACTCACAAAAGGCAAAGTTAACATAAGATAAAAAAGACAATGCCCTTGATCCATGGTACAGATCTGGGCCAGAACAAGTGGGATCTCTGGGCCAGATCTGGGCCATATGATTGCTTCTGTGGAGAAATTGTTAATTACGGTAGTAAAAAAAATGTTTATTTTAAGTTTTGTATGCAAGTATTGAGAGTGAAATAATTTGATAACTGTGTTGATGACACATACAGTACAGTACGTGGTTCTATGCCACGGTCTATGTGTGCTATATCATAAAAGCAGCAGCTTAAGTAGCAGAAGTGTCGGAGCCAGCAAGTCTGTACAAGAGCTAGTGTCAGCAGCAGCACAATCTGGTACAGAAGAAATTGAGTGTACGTGTGTGTAGCACTGAAAAGTCTCAGAAGCAAGTACATATAGCTATGGTAAGCTCCGAGGGGAAAACATGTTTGTCACGGTAAACTTGGCCAAACAGTTCTCAAGTGAGTTTGTAAAACTATTTAATGCTGTAATGCTTTCATTTATATGGATGGCAGTTGGTTTACTGATGTAGAAAGGCTGAGTAGCAATATTACCTGGAGGCAGTATGCATAAATGTCTACTTAATGTGTATTTTTGGCACGTTCACCCTACAACTGTCTTCTATTTTCTAATAGCAACTAATATTTTCTATTTTTAAGTTTTAAAATGTGTGTTACTTTAAAATCTATGCTTATTTCTAAAATCAATTTGTTTTTACTACATGCTGAAACTATTTTCTCAATTATTCAATTTAAACCACTGTATTTTATTCAGTTTGCCTGGAGTGTGATCTTTTTTTTTTTTTTTTTTTGATATTTTGCATTACATTATAATCACCCACACATTGCCAAAATTAATTATAAAACATTAAAAACTTTTGAGATTAATTTAATGTAAGTAGGGTTATTTTGTTATAGAATTAAAACTTTCTTGGTACTGCTGCTCTTATTGTGAGTCATCCTTGAAAAGCATCAACTAAATGGCTGATGGTAAATGTTTTTCATACAAGATTAAACTCAACTCAGTCAGGGTTTATAGCTTCTTAAAATACTTTGTTAATACGAGTATTGATTATACATGTAAAAACTATTAAATGCAGTACTAAATTGTACAGAGGGGAAAGGCATGACACAATACACTCAGTTGTCCCAGTGTGTGTGTAATTATTGACAAAGCAGTAAAGTGACATGTGTTTTACAACAACAATAAAATTGGTATTAAATTTGCAGCAATAAAAAAAGTTCATCACCCAAACACTACTGTGTAAAAAAGTCTAAATAGTTTGGTGATAAATACACAAATACACAGCACATCATTAAAACATACAGTCTCTGCTGTAATTCTGAGAAGTGGATATATTAAAATTCTTGTGAAGTTGTAAAACCAGACTGCAGAGAGATACTGTAGATACATTTTCCCTTTATCATAATTGTAGTACGAAAAATATGCCATACACCTTATCAAATATGCTACTAAACTGTAGTTCCCATAAGAAGCCACAGACTTGTAGTCTATATTTACTAAGGATGGGCAATTATATTATTAAATCATATCACTTTATTTATAAGTGGACACAGTTAAATTCATGAAATTGACAAAAAAAAAAAAAAAATGCTGTGCAGTGAACATATACTGGGGGCCTTATGTTCATTTTAATACCCAAGTAAAGAATGTTGTCCAATAAATATATTTTGGTCAGTGAATTTTCAATTCTCGACTTTTTGCCAGGGAGATGACATTTAATAAAGTTTATGTGCGTGACCGTTTAGGCTTATAAAAGCTAGAGGCCAATATGAAAGTGGTGCACAAGTTGAGGCACAACTGGTACACTTTCTTCACCCACTCTCTTGGACTTGTCCAGTAGCGTTGCATGACAGAATTAAGTATGTTTCAGCTCATTACACCAATCACTGAAGATACAATTGTTAAAATACAATTCACTGTGGCCTCAACTACTTCAGCAGGTCCATGTATATTTTTTTTCCCCCAAAGGGAAGAAAAAATATTAGCTCCTTCTTTCACGTAGTGGAAGCAACATCCAAATGTACATTGTTTCTGTTCATGAAGACCAAGCAAAGGCCAAATATGAAAATTTGTTGATGTACAAGTTGATTGGAAAATAACCCACTCCTTCACACTCAGTACCATGGAGAATACCTATGAGAATTACTTGTACATTGGCTGAGACAAAGAAGGAGGCCAAGAGGAAGTGGAAGAGGAAGAGGAAGAGGAAGGTGCAGGTAACAGTTGCAGGTGCAGCGGAGAGGGAGAAATATATACCTCCCAAATACACGTTACCCCTGGACACTGTTTTATGAAGAAAAAGTTACACTACCAGCAAGCAGAAGCAGAGAGTGAGCTGTGGGGAGGTTGTAAACTTATAAAACCAACAGTTTCCATTGTGACCTATGATATTTATTTAACTCTTTCATATACCGTTATCTTCATAAGCAAAGGCCAAATATGAAAATGTGTTGATGTACAAGTTGATTGGAAAATAACCCACTCCTTCACACTCAGTACCATGGAGAATACCTATGAGAATTACGTGTACATTGGCTCCCAAATACACGTTACCCCTGGACACTGTTTTATGAAGAAAAAGTTACACTACCAGCAAGCAGAAGCAGAGAGTGAGCTGTGGGGAGGTTGTAAACTTATAAAACCAACAGTTTCCATTGTGACCTATGATATTTATTTAACTCTTTCATATACCGTTATCTTCATCAAAGCTGGACTACAGTGGAGGGTGAGAGTATAGCACCTTCTTGCTCACTGATGAGAATATGAGGGATTCCTAATTTAAAAACCAGCAATAAGGAAAGCCACATAGAAGTCATTCAAGAGTCTAAATTTACTGTATTTATAAGCAGCACCTCTGCATCAAGGAACATCTTGCTTTTCATTTAAGCACACATTTTAACTGATTTGAGCAGCCACGCTGCCTGTGTGAGACTATAAGCTGCGTCACTTTTTTTTTTTTTGCTTTCTTGGTGATCGACTTCTCACCTATTTGTCTTGTCATAAGTGCATTCCACAGCTAAATTATCACTCAAATTAACCATAGCTTTAACTTCTCTATCTGCCACATACTGTATGTCACGGGGAAAACACGTCTTCGTCCCGTTTCAAAGTATTTAGGTTTCCCAAATCCATTCCTATTTTTTTCAACCAAGCTTTATTATCAAACTTCTGTAGAACCGATGGATGCTCACATGCCAAAGACCTCTGGGATTTAGCCGAAGAAAAGAGTATTTAAAAGTATAAAATATTTATAAGAAGCAAACCCTTTGGCAATTTTGCAGCAGCTCCACAACAGAAATACACCCTGTGTGGCCCCAGCCTGATAAATCAGTGTCATTGCTGGCGTATACACTATGTGACAGCTGTCTTCTTCTGATCTGATAATAGTTGATTCATACATACTTTATGTTATAAATGGTGAACCAGCTGAAATAGGCTACTGGTTTATAAAATAAATAATATATAGCATCAGCATTTTATTCACACTAGAACTAAAAAAAGTGACTAATATTTATAGAATTGTTTAATAAGAGAAGAATAAGAAAAGATCTAGCGTTTGTATACAGTGCAAAGGCAGTTTGAATTCTGGGACAAAGCTGTCTACATTACATTATCTTTTCAGCAGTTTGTGAATAAGGTACTTTAGTACAACAACAAATATGGGAACATTAATATCAAATTAAGTTGCTTTGTTTGTTTGTTTGTTTTTTCTTTCCACCCATGCTAAGTCAAACCTTCACCTATCAACAACTTTTTAAAATCTTCTTAGAGACAACTCTATTTTGAAATCATACTTTTCAATCCTCTGCAGGATTCTCCAAATAGCACATGACACACTCTGCTGCAAATGCAGGTCTTCGTGATACTACCAGCCGAGAAAGAAACATTTTTAAAACCCCTTTGTTGGCAGAATGCGTGCTTATTTCTTTCTCCTTGTACTACTGACTTATTAGTAGGGCACAAGCATTTCCGCCTCTATACTCTTCTTTTCTGAATTAATTACATGAGAACCCCCAAAGAAATGGTGTTGATGCTAATGTGGCACACTAACTCAACCCTTAGGAGCAGGAGAATTCAGGTCAGAGAAGAGCAGCTCTCTGATCCAGGATCCAGACTGTCTGTGTAAAGAACAACATATTGTACATGCTTAAGCAAAGCCAGATGGTTTAGGATCAGTTAAAAGCAGCTGCCTTGACAAGATCGAGGGATCATGACATATTTAACCTCATTTATCTTCAGTATTGGTAATTTTGTAAGGCTGCAGTACAATAAACACTCTGATGTGCCATCCAACCATCTATTTACTCATATCCCTCTGCTTATAAAAAGGTTCTACTGAAAATGGACTTCTAAAAATACAGTGCATTAGTCGTACAATGCTTGAAGCTCCTTCTAGGGTATCCTGAGGCATTTCCAGGCCAAATGGGAAATATGTTACTTCCATCTATCCCATAACATACCTTTGAAGATGGAGCCAGGTTAAGTGAGTTTGGGAACCTCAAAATTGTATTCTGTCTCTTTGCAGACAATGTGGTTATATTGGCTTCATTAGAAAATAGCCTTCAGCCCACAGTGGGTCAAGTTTGCAACTGAGTGTGAAGTGATTAGGATGAGAGTTAAGTCTGAGGTCATAGTGAATTCCTCCCTCGGTGTTGGGATGAGTTGCTGCCCAACGTAAAAGAGCATTCTACGGACTTCTTCATGAGTAATGGAAAGATGGAGTGGGAGATGAACAGCCAGATTGGTAATGTGTCAAAAGTAATGTGAACCTGGGGAGCTGACCTGGTCAGTTAACTTATTTCACAATGTTCATGAGCTCCAAGTTGGGACTTAAGGAATGAAACTGTGAATACAGATTTCAGCATTGGGTGGTTGGGCTCAGCCAATAGGTGAGGAGCTAATGCTCCTTCATGTAAACTGCAGCTGGTTTGAGGTAGAATTTTTTCAAGGAGACTTTCCAGAGTCAATATTTCATACATTATTTAAATGTCACACAATTTAAATAATGTATCTGTGATTGTTAATTATTAAAAAATCAAAATAAAAAAAATCAAAGGAGATTCAAATTTGGATCATCACCAAAATCAAATCTTTTCTTCTTCTACCCCCAGAAAATTTCATCCAAATCTGTTTCTTCCTTTTTGAGTTATGTGGTACACAGCCACAGACAAACACAGCTAAAAATATAACCTCCTTGGCAGAGGTAAAAATAAAAATAAGAAAGAAAGGAACAAAATATTTCTATGGCCTCAATATTTTTCAAACAAAACAATGCTGTACTTTTTTTTATCCTGAGTTGTTCCGACATGGCAGTAACCCTAAATACTCTGGATGTACAATGGTCAAGATTGTCACACAGCTCCACAGTGACAGTGTATTTATCACACTGTGTGTCCTGCAAGTGACACAAAGAGCGTGCACTGAGTGCAACAAGGCCCTTGGTGGGGATTTGCCAGTGGGCATGTCCCTGCTAATGACATGTGATGATAACCTCTTTGTCTCTGTACAGAGATTAACAGCCAGGCAGACTTTATAGATGGATACTCTGGTGGTAAGTTTAGACTTGAGAGGCAGTGAGGTCACAGTCTATCTAAACAGCAGATGGTTTGTTGGGCCTCTATGGGAAAGTGCAAAAATGGACTGATTTATTCTTGGCTCTAATGGAGGCTATTTGTGTAAGAAACTACATTGGAATCCATGTAATAACGTGCATAAATGTGGATTCACAGCATTTAAATATAAACTAGAAAGGAGTCCTCTTTTTTTGGTGTTTTGAGGCAGTTAACATTTGTAATGTTGCCTTGTTCATCTGGTTATTTTGCCTGTCTCTCTCTCTCTCTCTCTCTCACTCTCATACACACACACACACACACACGCACACACACCATTTTGTTGAAAAACCTTGATAATGAGACACTTTTATGCAGAATAACATTGCTGTTGCTGTTGCTTTAATTTTCCCCAAGATCTTATAATTATGGAGTTGGACAGCACATCCCAAATATAGTACGTGGGAATAGGATTGAGACATTGTGGTGGCTGAACCACTCTTTTGACATTTGAGAACAGTTAATTCTGGCATTGTCATAATTGGAATATGCTCCAAAACCTGAGCATTCAGTATATTTAAGTAGTCGGCTAACACATTTTAGAGGGCACAAAACATTTGTTAAAGTAGCCCTGGGTAGACTTATACAGAAGGCATTTTATTATTTACAATATACAGCAATATATCTGTAAATTTGTAGCTGTACAATGACAAAGGTAAGTGTCTTTTGGCCAGGGAGTGTAATAAATGTCTTCTGAATTCTTCTTTCTTCTGCATTTTTTTCAGGAGTTGGTTAGTTTTTTCAAGCCTAAAAAAAATAAATTAAGCAATAAATTAGTAGGATAATAAGGGGGAGTTTATGTCATTGTAGTCAGCCAGTTCTAGTCGTGGCAGCATTGTTAACGCCATAAACATAAATGGCACAAAGCAGACTTACTTAAAACTGCACTGCTTCCAAGAGCAGCTGACATTAAACTACCAGCAATTTGGCCCTTCTCATCAACCAACCCACTGTATAATGGCTTTTTTATTATTATAATAAATTGATTATAAGCATGGCCTTGACTATCTAAATAAAACCAGAAATATGAGGGGGCACCTGTCACCTCACTGGAATATGAGTCATGGCAGATGTTGTTTCCTAAAGCAGCTGAACCGTTCTATTATGAGAGGATCAAATCTACAGCTGAGCTTTAAAGTGAAATGCTCCTTTGAGCTCCATCTCTCCAACATCTGGAGTATAAACAATCATATCAGACAAGACAGGCATCACAAAAGAGGGACCGTGCATGAGTCGAAAAAGTGAGGACATACATCATTAACACGGAGTGGAAGGGCAAAACAAAATGACCTTGAATGCAGGTACTGTACATGCATGATGCATCCACAGTTAATGGATGGTGGATGAGGAGCACATTCTAAAGTACTTCAAATTAAGTAGACTGACCCCAGTGTAAAATGCAAATGTAAGTGTTACATAATGTTTTCAATATTCTGTCAAGTGCAGATTAACACGGTAAGAGAGTTACATTATTTTAATGGAATAATGCAGTAATTGGGCAAGTAACAATTAACAAACACAGCCTTTTGGCTATACAGGGATAGTTCTGCAATGTCAATTTCTGTAACCCCTCATCTATATTCTACTTTTTGTGTTTCTATAACTGTGCAAAGCAACTTTGAGACATTTTTATCTTACTAGATATATTAAATCACAGTGTCAGAGATTTTTATGTCAGCTGTGTAGAAACTTTGTGATATTTGATTGTGTTTGTCATTTAAATACTCAAAGTAACCTTTTAGAAATCTTGCAAGCTTCATCGTTCATTGTTTTCAGCTGTATGATATTGGAAAATTTAAATTAATTATAATAATAATAGTATCATCATACATTTATGAAAGATTTCACACTGTGTACAAAGAAATGTGATGCTAAATATTCTGGGTTTCTGAAAGCATCACTGGGCTATATAAAGTTTGCACCTCAAGAGATTATTCTCTTAAAGTACAATAAACAATGCATTTAGAACGTACTACCAAATGGAGACAAAGTTATTTCGCAAAAGCAAGCCATGAGCAGTGCAGGTCTCTGCCCCTGGAGGACAACAAAATGTTCAAATTCACTCATGATTAGACATAAGTCAAGGTAAACCCACAAGACTGTTGTTATCCCCCGAGTTACCTAAGGCTCACTTAATCAAAACAACTTCTTATCCTGGTGTAACACGCTGAAGATGTGGAGCATTATGGTGCAATTATAAGATGTAAGCTGACGTCTGACATATAAGGCCATCAGTGACAAGAAAGACATCTGGCAGGGAGCTGCGAACATGATGATGGTGTGTGCGTTCTCAAATGCCTGTGCTGTTGTTGTTCTCTAAAATAAAAGCTGTGTTTCCCAGGGAGGCGTCCACAAAGACTGACAAATAAAGTTTCCTCAAAAAGAGTTTTGAATAACATATTAAATATACATATTTGCTAAATGTGACTAACAGTGTTTTGTTAGTAATGCAAAACTATCAAAAACGGTTTTTAAGACTAAATGGGGTTTTACAAGTAACACCGTTCTGGAAGGTTCCACCAGTTCCACCACCATTTAACGGGTAAAAGGTGAGGCTTTTACTGGCTATAGAGGGTATCCACCAAAGGCTTTGCAAGCAAGGATGGACTGAGGTTCACAGCTATGTGCAAAATGGATGAAGTGTGAGCTACTTGAAATATGTTTCTCAGTGGGTTTACCATCTACAGTCCAAAATTTTGTAGATTAATTCAGAGGGAAACCTTTGTACGTAAAGGCAAAAGGACAAAAACGTCTGCTGGATGTGTGCGAATGTCAAGGTCTCAAGGTGGTGTATTATGAGAAACCATCATGCCATCGTGACAAAGTCACATGGGCTCAGGAGTACTTGGGAAACACCAATGCCACTTAAATTAAGATGCAATATCAGTGAATGCAATGTAGAACTATTATGCTAAGAAGCAGCCAAATATCAGTTTTGCAAAGAAACACTGATTAGTTCTCTGGGCCCTGAGCTTGTCTGAGATGAAACAAAAAAAAACAGTGGAAACATGTTCTTTGGTCCGAGGAGTCCATGTTTCAGCTGGTTTTGGGGAAAACCAAATGTAAGATTCTACATGCCAAAGATGAAAATGATAATTTAGACCTTTAAACAAAAAGTGCAAAAGCCGCCATGTGTGAGGGTATAGGGGAGTGTACGTGCTTGACAGGCCTGTCTGCAGTCCAGATCTGTCTACTATTGAAAATGTATGGCTCATTAAGAAGAGGAGAGACAGACAATAATGAACACACGCTTGTATACAGCAAGAATAGGCAGACAGACCCACCTGCAAGCTGCAATTATTACTATCTTCAGTTCCCAAACAATTAAAAAGTGTAATTATATGAAGTGATCCAGTAGTAAAATTTCCTTTGTGTGTGTGTGTGTTTTGCAGGTGTCAAAAATGTGTTTATTTTTAACAAACAGAATTAAGAATGTCAATGAAAACACTGAAAACCTATTCCTTGTTCTTCACGGTTCAAGTGAATTTTAACAATTACTGCTTAGTTCAGTTTTTGCTGCATTTTGCTGCAATTACTTTTACTTATTAATTAGATTTCCATTCTTACATTAGATCTATTAGGATTCTACATTTTCAAGTCTTTTTCATTTATATGGCCCCTAAAATAGGTAAAAATATTTGCAATGATCCTGGAGCCCTTGCTCTGTTCTAAAATGCACTGTAATCTTTAAATAAATCAAGCTTCTTGTGTATTCAGTTGTATTAGTACAGCAAATTAAGAAGATGCATTTGTTCAATCCAATAAAAACACAAGGACAGTACATTACTAAGTAATGATTTGAAACACTGGGGCCTCATCATTTGATATTTATGAAATCTATAAGAATAAAAGTGAGAGAATATATTGAGAGAACTCCACATAATTACAGGAATTAGCACCTTAACAATGACATGATGGCAATGTTGAGGCACTGGCACAAATGAGAGTCATTCCTAAGTCTTCTTTTATTTCATGTCAAAAGAAATAATTCAATCATTGTGTTGTATATATGCTTTCTTTTGGTGCGTCATGCTGCTCTGCATCTTAAAGAAAATGTGATTGTGTTCTATTTAGAGCTTAGGACATATCTTCCCATACACACACCTGATCTTTTCATAAACCAAATTGATGTGGTGGTTTAATTAATGACATGTTCAAGGAAGGTCTTAAACCAATTTTGTTTCATCTCTTTACTTCATTGGGAGATTAAACTAATTAATTAAGGAACCTATGCTGTTTGACCCGTGCACAATTATTTGAAATTGAGTAATCCTTGTAATTTGGCATAATTTCAAGGAAAAAAAAATCTTAAATTATACAAAATGTAGGATATATGAAGTTTTATAGGGCCACTTATTAATATCTGGTAGGTTAGAAAATGTTGTAACATTATTAAAGAGAATAGAGTTAATTTAAGTGTGCAGTAGCATTAATATTTTAATTGAACTGAAATAAGGAAAACTTTGCATGTGCAGGTGTGTGAGTCTGTGGATCTCTGTGTTTGCATTTCTGAGGACTTACAACAGTCCCAGTCAGCACAAGAAGCTTGAAGCCCCCCAAAAATAAGCATAGAGTTGCAAGTGCAAAAAAATGGGCTTGCATGAATAAAACTGGCATAGCACTTGCATTTGCACCTGCACATACTGTACATATGTATGTATACATGTATATTGAGCCTCGGCAGTAGAGAAATAGACTGTAATGCACACATTTAAGTTATCTTATTGCAAACAATAAAGCTGAGCTGAAGCTTAATGTAGCCTACTGATTATGTCCAAAGCATTGATGCAGGACATAATGGACAGCATCAGTAAAAGAGGATTGGCTTTCATCTCAACCAGCTCTAAGAATAAAATTCTCAAATCACAATGCCACTCAGCAGGCAGCCTTTGAGCAGACTTGCATTACATGTATTCTTGCCTTTATTAAAGACAGCCATTGTTATTGCAATAGTTCTCTGATTCGCTGTTCACCCAGCACCCGTCTACAACAACAAAGCAAGAATGCTTGGAGTCGCCACGCTGTGTCAGTGAATAACTGACTGCAGGTGACAAAACAGGAAAAAAAACCACTGATTTCATATACTGACTGATTGTGATATACCAAAGAGTGACAATAAATTAAAGCCAACAGGACACTTGGAGAGCGTGAGGACAGAGTGTTAAAGGATCTGATGGCAGAGCTTTTATCAGTGTCAATGGGGGGTTTGACTGTCAAATGACCACTGTGCTTAACGGCTCAACCCACAAGCCTTTGGGTGGTATGTGAGGGAATGAGTGGGGGGCATGTGTCTGTGTGTGTTGCATGTACAAGTGCACATGTCATTTGGCAAATTCAGCTTCAGTCAAACAGCATACATGCCCCAGGATGGCTGAGAAGATAAAAACGTGTGATAGCAGGATGGGTATGTCATGAATTTTCAACATGGCACCTATCTTCCAGTGCCTCTGACCTCATGTATTTGTCAAGGCTCTTTCATCACATATGTCAACTTTACCTACAGATAACTAACAGAGGACATGCACCCGTCCTTTCACATCAAATTGTCTTGTGACCGTCCGTCGGCTGCCAGCTGTGGAGAAAGAGGCCGGGCATCCGTTATGAATATGTCTGTTTCAGGGTTAAACAGACATTGAAAAGTGAGCTTTTATCACCAAATTTAAAAACCTGACCAAAACGAGGGTGTGTAAGTAAAGCCAAAACTATTATTCCAATCACAATATAGAAAAAATGGTCTAAAAGGGGAGCTGGAAAATGAGATTAAAAAAAATCCAGCTGCATTTGATTCACCTCTTACTTAAATGGATTCTGTGGGACAACTGACGCATGCGTGATGCATGGTGTGTCATCTCCCAGCTGGAGTGATGCAACATGGTGATAAACTTGTCTACATGAGATTTGAGTTTGAAATCATGAACTGTTAAAGAAAAACAAGATGGGAGCAAACAACCAGACTGCACTGCTGTATGTAAACCTCAAGACTGCTTTTAGGGATTGGGGACATGACTATGGATAGAAGCATGGCACTGAAATAAAAAGGTGTGGAGAGAAAGAGTGCATTTTTTTTCCCCCATTGTGTTTGCAAAACGCAAACATAATATGAAAAATGCATAAAACACACGGTAGGAAAATTGGGTAAGTGAATATTCATGCTCTGGATCACTAACAAGCACAGTTGAGTCTTACTCATCTTTTGGCTGTCTACGGTCGTGCATTCAGTTCCCTTCTGTATGCTTACTGCATTTGCCTGATTGCTTCCCCTGTTTGTGAATGGTTTGTTTGGAGAAAGACCTTGGTATGGGGTATATGGCATCGCTTAATCCTCTGGCAATAACAAAGAAAAGGAAAAGAAACAATATGGAGGCATGGCAGAATAAGCATGCAGTGATGCTTTTCACTGGTGATCATTCCGGCATTCTGTGGCACAGCATGCTCAATGGATTTTCCATTTATACTGTATGCCTCAGTAACTGACAAAAGCCACCCAACTGATTTGACAGAACATGTCATTTTGATGCGACCTTTATTAAAAGATGTATGCTATTCTGGATGGATACATACTTTGTTTGGTTGTTTTTGTGAAAATGGGTGCATTTAGGAGCAGAACAAGTTGTTCCAATTACAGTATAACTGCTGTATATAATCGGGAGGCCTCATGCATTGGTTGACTAACCATCCAAAGTAAGCACCGCAAGCAGGGAAGCACCAATTGAAAAGCAGCCGCCTCATTTTCCTATGCATCTGAAAGCCCCACTTTGAAATGATCGATCAGCTGTAGCCAATCACATTTCTGTATGGAGTATGTGCCAGACAACAGCTGCAAAACACACCAGCAATTTAACATTATGAAGAGGAGACATGACAGTCCATTAGAAAGGTAGACTTCAACAAATACAAGTTGCCATCATTTACCACTTTAATGAAACAAGGCAACAGGATGCAAAGTGAAATGCATATTTCACAATATCTTAAAGCTATAATGTGTAACTTTTAAATGTAAATGAATGACTCTTACATTTAAATCACTGTCAAAGCTGGAGCCAACCACAGCTGACATAGGGTGAAAAGGGTGAAAGGCAGGGTAACACTCTGGACAGGTCACCAGTCCATCACAGAACCAACACAGTGACAAACAACCATTCACTCTCACATTCACACCTGAGGTCAGTTTTGAGTGACCAAGTAACCTCTACGTGTTTTTTGGACTGTGGAAGGAAACCAGATTACCCAGAGAAAACCCATGCACACATGGGAGAACATAGCAACTCCACACAGAAAGGCCCTCGGTCGAACCAGGATTTGAACCAGCAACCATCTTGTTGTGAGGCAACAGTGCCAGCCACTATTTCCCTGTGTGACCTCCCACATTGAACTCAGCTGGTCAAAAAAACCCAGTCATTCAGCAGCTTGATGTGATAAACACTTCCTGCCCCCATCCACCCCTGCACTGTTGCTGTACGGACACAAACACTCCCTCGATCAGGTTTGATAGTATTGCTTGACAGTGCCTTCCGGAGAGGAAAAAATACAGCATGAAAATAATGCGACATTGATTTTGTTCAAAGAACAAACAGAGGCAGAAATAATATCAATAAAGTTACACACAAAAGTTACTCACAGCATCTTTAAACTTTATTTCATATATTCTTTATTCAAACCCCAAATGCAACAATTCAGTTAAACAGGGTAAGACCTAACAATGGCAACTTCGAAAGTTATTAGCAGAAAACAAAACTGACGCCTAGGTTGCAATTTCCATTCATTTTGCTCAACTGATTAAATGGTTGAATAATGAACAGTCAGTTAATCATTAACAGTATTAGCAGCACATAATTTATGTGAGGCTAATAAAACTATGTTTGACAGGGACACTTGTGTAAAAACTGTTAAGTCTGGCTGAGGAGAACACTCTCTCTGATGACAAATGTTCATGGAATACTCAGTTACCTGGTAAACTTGGTATATTTGGTTTCTGCCAGTCCACACAGTTTACATCCAGAAGAGAGACTTTGTCTTGGAAGTTACAGTATATGCTTAAATCAGTATTACTAACGCAAATAAATCGACTAACAATGTATTATTAACATCCCTGCTATAGACAGAACAAGTGTCCTGCAACCTTTCCACAGCTGTGATGCACTGTGGGTCACAATTCACAATGGTTCACTCCATTTCATCTTTTAGTATAATGTTGTTTAGGTTAGGAGCACTTCTAAAGCCATACCCACATTCAGGCAGGCTGCCTCTGGCTGCTTCTGCCTCCTCTGTCCTTGACGTCCATATTCTGCATTTAATCCTGGACTCACCTCATCACTTTGCCTTTGGACAAAACTGTCAACAGGGTCTGTGTGTGAATTTTACAGGTTCAAAGATCAAAGCAGAGAATCCCAGTAGAGTTACTGTAAAAACAGAGGGAAAGGGAAATAGTGTATTAACTCCCCTCCAGTCTCCATGTTTAGATGTTTGTATTAAGCTTGCTGTGTTGTTGCACCTGCCTTATCGGGAATTTTAAAAAAAAGTTAAATATTCTCCCACTCCAGTTTCTTTTTGTCGCAATGACTTTTTTTACTGCTTTAAAAGCTGAAATAATTACTCAAAATCAGAATTAATGGCTTGAGACACAATCAGTAAATGACTTTGCCTGTCAATCTGACACAGAATAAAATGGAGGATCCACTTTTTATTCAAGTGAAGTGGTTTCCACCATGTCTTTCTTCAAGGTTATCAGCACTGTGCAGAGTTTTGCATCACCACAGAGCCAATGTTTCACAAGAGTAAAGAATAAATGAACGAAACTTAGCTCACATCGCATGCATTCAAAATGCAACTCCCAGGACTTGAAATGGTGGCAGAAATGTATGTGGCTGTCTCATATGACGTAATAAATGGCATTAGATACGTGTTAAAAAGGGTTTTTAATTGACTTTTATGCAGTAGACATGTACAACTAGAAAACTTTCAGAGCATTTCTTTCCAGAGGTGGTTACAGTCTAAAATGTTTTGAAATGTTCTAAAAAAATTTCCTGGCATGGATTCATTTATTTTTACAAATAAAATGTATGCTATGTAAAAAAACAAAAAAAAAACAACAACACATTGACAAATGCTGATTCAGCCTGAAAGCATTACTTGACATCCATATAAAAATAGTTTTTCTGTTGACTAAGATTAAATGGAGGCATAATAATAACATTAACGATTAACAAAAGGCATACACTGAACCTTTAGAATTTGTGTGAATACATTTTAAATAACGTACATTAAAATCTTGAAAATATGTGGTTTACCTATTAAAAATTATGCACAAATTAGCTTTCTCCACTCTCAATTATATTATATTATGTTTGTGGCAGAGCTTTTATCATGTGTTTAAAAAGCAGGTCTCCATTTGACAAACTTAGGAAACACTTTCCATCTTTGAACCAGCTTTGAAGTTAGTATATGTGCAGTAGTCTAATGATCCTGTAATACACTGTAGAAATAGATATCCGCACATTTGAATTTTTTTCCTGTTTACAACTGTGTCTGTCGTTATTTGACTGGAACTGTACAGCAGATGGTGCTGAGGAATGGGTCTGGAACGGTTGGTTTTCATTAACCTTTCTATTCTGTAGAGCCATTAATGTCAATCGGCTGCCGTCACCAGAGGCTGAGGAGAACGGTTCAGGGTGTAAATGGATAGATGAGCAGTGTGAGGTGATACTGAGGGTCAGAGAAGTAGACAAGTTAACAGTGATACACACAGAGGAGGGTTGAAGGTCAGAGCAGAGGAAGGGTAACATGTTGGGGGGGGGGGGCATACTTCCACCCGCCTGTGTGAATCACAGATGATGAGAGGGAGTTGGTGGTTTGTTTCAGAGCTGTGCCCTGTGGTGACTATGAGCACAGCCAAATGCAGAGTGAACTTTTGACCTTTACTTTGATGAGCAAAAGTTGTTTTGTAACATGACAGAGAAAACAGATTAACAAAAACACAAATGATTTGGAAATTCCATGGTCTATTTCCCCCTTATGTCTCTAAAATAGGTCACACAATGTTAATGGCTTTAATCAAAATGAGAAATGGAAGTGTTTGTCAGCTTTTCCACTTGAATCCCGGGGCCAAAACATGGATTAGAATGTGCACATCATAATTCTTACATCAAAGAAATCACAATAATAATACACTCTGTTTATCTTAATGCTGTGACTGGTTGGTGTACATCTACAATATCAGAAAATGATTGAAATGGCGTTTGAACGAGAAAAAAAAAAAAAACCTAAAAAGAGGTAGGACAATATGAGACAAGACACCTAAAAGAAACACATTTAAATTAAGATGTAAATCGGGTCCCAAGTGTCAAGTCTGACGGCAAATATTTAATCTACAAAATGAATAAAAGAATAACAAAACAATTAACTGGTTTGACAATGCAGCAGCTCAGTCTATGTAGGAATGTAGAGATGACCAAGGCAACCTGCTGAAGTTCAAACTGACCGTCATAAATAGTCTCAATTATCTTGTATTAAGTGACTTAGAACATAGCATGGTTATGGATGCCAGACAGGCTGGTCTGAGTATTTCACATACTGCATATCTACTGATGATCACACACAGCAATCCAGGGTTTACAGAGAATGGTCTGAAAAAGATTAAGTATCCAGGGAGTGACAGCTTTCCGAGTGAAAATGTCAGAGCAAATGGCTAGACTGGTTCAAAATGACAGAGAGCCAACAGTAACATGCATAGGAAATTCATAACCACTTTTTACAACAATGGTATGCAGAGAACCATGTTTGAATGCCCAACACAAACCTTGAAGCAGGTAAGTGTCAGCAGCAGACGACCACACCGGGTGCCGCCTCTCACACTCTTTAGTGTCCTGTCCTGTGTGTCCAATAAAATGGCTGGTGAGTATATTTTACAGCAATGCCACCCAGGGCATATTTGCGTTAGATTTAGTCCATAGCTGAATGACGGGTTAAAACCTCTCTGCCATTTTGCTGTTGGCAGATTTGAATCGACATGCTGCCTTCACTATTCTATCCCCTTGGTTATAGTGAAAAATTGATCAGAAAGACATGCTCGACAATTAATTCATGAATTGATTTTCTGACCTCAGTGTGGCCGCAGTCCTTGATAAAAGCGGTGCTGTTGTGGGTCTGGAGCAAACGTTGTTCTGATTATTTGAACCAAAAGAATCAAAGGTCAGGGAGTGCTCAACAGAACTGAGTTAAACGAGGGGCAGACTGAGCATATGTTCAAGTGAGAGAAGCTTGTCCCCTGCATTTTAATTATTTATATCAAAAACATCAATTAGATGACAACAGAATATCGTTTCCCCCCCCGACTGAAACTTCCATTGGCTGATCACAAAGATCTGACCTGTGCCACAAATTTGATTAACAGTTTTATCACTCAGTAAAATTCAATTATCTGATACAGGAGTTGTACCAGTGTGGTAGTGGTGGTGCTCAATCAAGAGGGACTTGTTTGCAGAATTTTTATAGGCTTATCTGCATAAAAGTGGTGATAATGTTGTTTTCCATAGTCAGGTAAAATGAATTAAGTCTTTTGCTGCAGTTGTGACTGCTTACCAATATTTTAATAAGCTATACATAAACCTACACTACATGGCTACTTGTCTGGTTTACTTTTATTGGTGTGTCATGTGAGGTTTTTTGTGTTTATTACACATCTGTCTCCTAACAGGGGATAACCCCAAGTATACTCTCAAAATCTTAATATGTACGACAATAGATGGTAACAAACAGCCTTGTACGTGACTATAAAGTACGCAGCTGCATGGAGTACCCTCTCCTTCTGGCATGTCATTAAGAAAGCAAAGAGTCTTCTTTCACACCTGGAGGAGCAGCTGCAGGGCCCTGAACCTCATAATGGAGAACAAGGTGAGCTCAAATAGTAGATAACTCCCTCTTTGGGTTGACTATAATGCAATCATGTGGTAAGTGGATGTGTTTGTTTGTACAACTTTGTGTAAAGCACTTCAATAGTGGGATGGCAAGAGATACGGCTGCACAGCAATGTAGAACTATGGAGGAGCCCATACAATACAATACTTGGAAAAAAAACAGCATGAAATAATTATATATATATAGATTAAAACAATAATTAAACCATTTTATTGGACTGCCATTGTATCAGAAGACAGTGATGGTTGTGACAGTGTTGTTGTCAGACAAGTACATTCATTCAGCTGTTACCACCTCCAAGACAATTAGAAACAATGTGTAGCCACTTTAATCCTTTGATGCACCTTCAAAATAGTTATGTTAATGTCCCCTTCACACATAAATGTGTGCATAAAATATCAAGCTATAAAAAAAAACTGTATTTTCATTTATTGAACTAGCAACATTCCTAAACATACATTTTAATATGGATTCATTTATATGCCTTATTTGCCTTAATTGTCATGAAGCAACGTCATTTTATGGTCTAAAATACATAACAAATTATTTATTTTCAATATACTATAGAGACTGGATTATTTTGGGTTTGTTATGTTGAAGATTATCTGCAACATTTTTTTTTTCTTTTTTTTAAATCAGCATTAATTTTTTTGGTCATATTTGATAAAATGCTAGCGTTAATGTCCTGTCACACATAAATGCATCACAGGGTTAAAGACAGACTTCCTACTTAGTGAACATTATTTGCTATGGTGATCTAGTATATGCCTGCTAATGTGAAACAATAGTATGGATACAGCATATATGGTGCAACTTTTGACAGAGATCTGTGCTTGTCACAAGAGTAACAGCATAATAGAACCATGTGAAACACACGGTAACAAATGCTGTCACTGAAACGTTTAGACTGCAATTATCACTAACACAAACCCAGAGTTTTCCTCTTACATAAACAATTTACTTCAGAATGCAAAAGTATAATGTTGACAACATTATAGACATGCAGTAAACCTAATGGTTTGATTAGTTAACAATAAATGTACAAGCAAATAAATAATCTGACCCTGTGAATCATCACAATGTGTTATCCAGCCCGTTAGCTAATCTGACAAGTAATAATAATTAGTGACAGTTTGTAAGGCATGCATATTATGTCTCATTTCAACATGAGGCTACCCCATTATCATCGGAGAGGGAAAGTACTTGTTTCCGCTCACATAGGTCTAAATGTATACAATCCATCCTGAATGCATCCTCAGATCTAAATACAAAAAACACATTCAGACGGGGTTTGAGGACACATGGCCACAATTTGAGACAGTAAAATCAAGACTTGTTGAAAACTGAGTTTTATTCTTGCAAACTTAGAAGTGAATGGGACAGGAAGCCAGGGCTGATGACATATAGTCACAAGAGACTCATCCAGTACGCAGTTTAATTAAGTGTTAATTGTCATACTCCATGATCACTGAGGATGGATGACGAGTGGGGGTGAGGACTGAGAGATTTGGCACTCTCTAGCCGTTTGTTCTGTTGTTCTGCACGGCAGGCATGATGCTATCACATACTCAGGCTATTTGCAGGCAACTTGACTTCACCACAACCAACATGGGTTTAGTGTGTGTACTGGGCTTTTTCTTCTTGCTTTACAGCAGCAACGGAGCCAACAGCTTTCTGTCTTGTTGTTTGTTCTCTATTATAGAATATAGTTCACATAAAGGTTTAATGGACCCAAAGATCTAAAACCACAACACACTGAATTTGATTGGATTCATAATCACCAATGCTATAGCTGGTAACACTGTCTTTCTTGGTGACATAGCTACAAATCTGAATCCTCTGACCTTGTAGCTATTAGTTGGCAATGCCAAGTCAACAATTCCCAACTATTGTTGGTTTTCTTTATTTTTTTTAATACTATATTATGATACTATTATCCACCATTGTTTTGGTTGCTAGCTCATGGTGCATTTTATAGCCAATTTCAGCAATTCGTACATCAAAACATTCAGATATTTCAGGACATTCCCTGTCATTAATTAACAACTCTTTCAGATTTTCACTCCAAAGTCTCTGGATGCAGTTTTTATGAGGATATCACAGATGTCTATAATTCAGTCTGCTGACACAAAGTACATGTACTAGTACTACAACTAGCAGAAGTATTCTGATGCAACCACATCTGATACTGCAGTGATTTCCTGCACCTCAGTGTGTGCCTTTCTCCTCAGTTCTCCTCAGACCTTCTATTCTCCCTCTGCCCCCTGACATTCTTTTACCATTTCCATCTGCTCACAAATTTTCCATACTCAATCATTTGTGCATTCCTGCCCACTCACACCTGAACCAAGATCCCTCATGGCCCAAACCAATACTCACACCTACCTCTGTCACAGCTCCTTGTCACTTTGGCTTTGTAGATATTGCCAGTGTATCTGCTCCTGGCTACCTAGTGTTTGCTTGTGTACCAGCTACGTGCGTCTTGCATCCTGTTATCTATTTCTGTCAGCTTGCCTGTCTGACTATCCACCCATCTGCCTGTAAGCATGTTCGCTCTTATTAAAAGCTACTTCACTGCATCAGTCTGTCTGGTGAGTCTGTGGCTGGGTCCTCCCTGTCTGTGCAGGTACCAGCAGCCATAATGGACATGGATTCCAGGACTCATTTGCATTATCGAGCACCCAGGCCTTTCTGCTGTGATTTCAGTTCATCAGAGAGATAATGGCTTAGTCAGAACAAAAAGGCTCAGCAGGATAGTGTCACATTTTACTACGATTTAAAAAATTAGAATATATCTAGAGTAATGTGCAAAAGTCGTAGGCCATCATTATATTTGCCGTTATATTTGTTTTGAAAGAATTTTTTTGAGGAAAAAAAAAAAAAAATCATCCTTTTTTGTGGAAAAAGCTCTATTACACAAGCACCATGGGGCTCAGTGGTCGGACCTATACTATTCACACTATACATGCTTCCTTTACACAACATTAGAAAGCACAACATGTGGTTCCATTGTTAAATGGGTGACACGTCAGGTTGTCAAGCTCCAGGCCTCACAGCAAGAAGATCCCCAGTTTGTATTCCAGTTTGACCCAGGGCTTCTCTGTGTGGTGTTTGGACTGTGGGAATATGTGAGAGAGGGCCCCAGGGAGAAGCCACACATATTGTAAATGAGGAGAACATACTTTGGGGTTAGGCAAACTGAACTGACTGTAAGTGTGAATGTGGGTGTGAATGGTCATTCTTTTCCGCATGTTGTAACCTGTGACATGCTGTCAACCTGTCTTGCTCCCCTCTGTGACACTCAAGAAAATAAGCAGGAGAAAATGAAAGAAAAACATCACCTAATTTATTGATTTACTCTTGTGCGGGAGGGGGGGGGGGTCATTGGCTGAGACATTGGTTGCTACCCTGAATAAAAAAAAATACAATACTTGTACACACAAGACTTATATTTATATACAAGTAATTATTTTCACTATGTCAAGCTTGCTTACGTGCTTTCTTGACATGGTCATTTATTCGATCCTTATGTATGTGTGGGTGTGTCTGAGAGTGAGATAGACTGTAGTTGTCACCTCATCTTATAATCATCATTACACTAGCCTATGGATATGTTTCTCACATGGCAGTTGTATTGAACAAATACTCCTAATACTCCACTATCCTGACATGAATATAAAAGAGCAGACCCACGTCTATAACCTCACGCCAGCTATTTACCCTGGCATCTGTGAGGGTAATGGGAGAGGACAAGGGAGAGGACAAGGGAGGGGGTGGTGAGGAGGCGACCTGCACTACATGTACCTCTGGCAATGGCATGCATGCCTGAAGAGGTATGTGAACGTGAAGCGATTTAGGCTGGTAAGACTAGCGACCGTCCGTCACACAGCCGCAAAGTAAATTTGGGTGAAATGAGCCCTTATAGATAGTGTATTGGCCCTGACTGCAGGCAGTCAGCATCCATTTATGGTAATGGTCTGACACAGAAAACAAGATGCCTGCCTCGGGCTGTGCTTAAATCCTTGTTTTTTCATCATTTCATACTCAGAATTTACTTTTTTCTTTGCATGAAGCCAGAGTGTGATATAAATGCAATGTTTTTTAATCCCCCCATATACTAAAACTTACCATTTCCTTATTTTCTTTCAAACTGCTTTGACTGTTTTAAACTTTCATATTGGATTTGTTTGACTTAATCTGATCTAACACGGAATTGTTAAAACATGACCCTGAGTTAGCACCGTAAGTTAATATTTCATTCACCCTTGCTGTCACTTTGGTCACTGAGACAGTGTTGATAGGCCATTATTAGTGAGTGATGAAGTGATCACTAACGAGGAGGATAGAGTATGCAGCCAAGACCTATCTGATGAAGTGTGATAGAAAAAGGGAAGAAATTGCCCTGGTAATGTGTGATTGAGGTTGAAAAGACATCATCATCCCGAGGTGAGGGATGATTAAAGGGGTCCTATTATTTTATTATTGCAGCAGCTTTTTAGATACGAGGATATTCATGTTTTCCATTTCACCTCTTAACAAGGATCTCCGGGGACACGAAGCAGCTGGCCTTGCTGAGATAGTAATTTCACAACTGATTGTTTGTTTTTCAAAACACTATTATGTCAAGAGACAGAATGTGACAAGTTGGTACTGCCATATTATTAATGAGTTGACTGGTATAGGTATATCCATCTGTCCCTCAAAACCATGTAACATTAAAAATACATAGTTTTGAATATTCAGGCATGTTGCTCATACAGGAAGTAATCCATTTTATGTCAAGATAGACAGTGACAACAGCAACACTGTGCTTGTAAAGTGAGATGACTAAAAATAGGTTGGAGTAATTCGAGTTTTTTTTGTTTTGTTATTTTTGCGCGCACACAGACATGCGCACACACACACGCACACACACCAATTAGTGATAGTGAATTTGACCTCTGCATTTAACACATCCTTATTACACACCAGTAGTGAATACACACAAACTGGGCGCAGGGGCAGTGGGCAGCACTTATCTGTGCCTGAGGAGCAACGGGGGATTGGGTGCTTCCATCCTGGGATTTGAACTGGCAACCCTCCAGTTACAAGCCTAACTCCTTTCTTGTCCACAGGTTGCCCTTTTTTTATTAAAAAAAAAAAAATGAAACCAACTGGTTGTTCAGCTGTTGTTCGCTATATTAGAGAATGACATCACATTTATGAATGATGCTGCATTTTCCTATACAGAATATACACTTTCCTGTAAAATAGCTTTTTTTTTGTTAGGAGACAATACAATAAAATGCTTATTTTAAAGAAATGACTCATACACACAATGATTGTGTTGTGTTTGCTGTAGCAGTGACCTCACTGTTTTCCTTCTTCATAAAAGATCCACTTAGCTTGATTATCCTCTGCTCACTCTTCCACTCGCAGCCCCATCCACAACAGCCCGCCTCTCCATTGTGACACCGTCTGGAAGATTAAAAGTATGGATCACAGTTTCCTGGACCAGACCACCTGAGTGGCAATGAGTTTGGATAGCATCAACTCCCTATATGGGCCACGCCACAGTACCCACACCAGTGGGAGTTGATCAGTCAGCAAGCAAGGCATTAATCTGGTGTGACACACTGACTCTCCCCTTGGAGGACGTCTGGCACTGGGAAGCGGTCCAACAGTAGTGTCCACTGCTGCTGGAGTAATGCAGGGTGTCAGAGGAGCTGGCATGGGCAGAGATAGAAAGAGAGCACGAGAGAAGGTTTGAAAGAAAGGAGGGATGAATGAAGGTGGATGGAAAGGAGCAAGGCAGAAGTGAGACAGCAAGGGATGCTAAGATCCTGGATCAGCAGAGTAGAGAATGATGTGACAGCTTCTTTTCAAACTGTATCATAATCCTTATCTGTGCTGAGTTAAGCTGTAAGAGGGGTGGGCTCTCCATTATAATGCCCTTTATCCTTTTTTTCCCCATGTGTGAAATTAATATCTCTACCATGCATAGAATTTTTACAGGCATTAAAATCTTAGCAGTACACGATTTTAGGGCTCAGCCATCACTGATTTTTACTAATGCATACAAGCGAATGAAGATGTTTTGTGAATTAATATTTTTAATATTTTGGTATTTTTTTCTGATTTGGTTCTTAGTTATATATAAATGTATTGGCAGCCATAGCTATGCATGGTGGTCACAAAATGAGCATGACATGTCGGAGATTAAGGAAACACCTTAAAATATGGTTGGTGAAACAACGGATCAAAGCAGCAACTATAGTGACAACACATTGCAATCAGTGAAGCCAGTATTTCAGTTTGTGCTTCGGAAAGTTTGGTAACCACGGTCTCCAGTGATTTAGATTGGGACTGTAGTAACTCTTCAAACGCTTAAAGCTGCCACTATAAATAAAAAACAAATGTCATCTTTACAAATACCACCTTAGAACAACTTTCATCCACATCAATGAAATGTGTCTTTATTAAGCTTTACAGAGATTTGTGCTCATTGTTCAGCTGTCTGGTCTGCAACTTTACAGTTAAACTTCACCAACTGCACTGGAAGCATCTTATTTGGCTGCAGCACATAGCTGATTTCAGCAAAATAAATAAATAAATAAATAAAAAGCTCTCAAAGCGTATTGTACCTACTCTGCACTAAACCTTAAACACGTACAGTTATGGCAACTAGCTGGTGATCAAAGTGGAACATTTAGCAGCTAAAAAACACAATATTTTTCTCAAGAGACCAAAGACTAAGCTTAAATGGAGACAATATTGGCCTCATACACACCAGGTGGTCGGCCACAAACTGCTGTATGTGTAAATACGAAAGTTAAGTAACGAGTTAATCTCATCAACTTGGAGCAAACCTAACTTTTGCTGGATGTGTTGCTGAAGTAGCAAGCACACCATGGAGAAAGTAGAATCTTGATGACTCCTCTTTCTAACTGACCATGGCATAATACAAGCATTATAACATTACAGTCAATAAATTATATTAGGCCATATAAATCCTAACAATGAAAATACTGTACATAGAAGCATTTAGTTTTTATGTGTTATTTTATGATAAAGAACAAGAGAGAATTTACAGGACCATGCCTTGTGCAGTTTATATTTTATCATCATGGGATATAACTGGCAACAACTTGTTTTTTTCTTACTTGCACTGTTGCCTCACAGCAGCTCCACAGCACGGGCCTTTTTTTTTGTGTGAAATCTGTATGTTCTCCCTCTGTGTGAGTTTTCTCCCACATGTCCAAGAACATGCAGAGATTAACTGAACACTCCTAAATTGTCCGTAGGCTTGAGTGAATGATTGATTGTCTCTATAGGTTTGCCCTGCGATGGACTGGTCGACATGTCCAGGGTGTACCCTGCCTTTGTCAGTTTGGATTGGCACCAGCAGCCCTGCAACCCTCATGTGGAGGATAAAGCAGTAGACTATCAGTGAAGGAATGAAAGAAAAAGAAACTGTTATTGTCAGTTGGAGTGTTTAGAAATGAGACCCATTTGCATTATTTCACTGCTCAGCACAGCACTTAGGTTAGGGTCTCTTCTTTTACCACTGTGCGGGTTGTCTCTAAGGAATACCGGGCATAAGCATCAAAGCAAAAATTACATTAATTTAAAACCCTGGTGTTGAACTTTGTTCTGGGAAGTTTTTTTTTTTTTTTTTTTTTTTTTTCTAATCAGAATGCTGGGTTTCCTGTGCTTCTTTGTATGCTAATTGACCCAGCCTCCAGTTAACATAATCAGCATCCTGCACTGGTAAGGTGACATTAGGGGGAGGCTGGGAGAGTAATGGACCAATACATATGCCATGCAGGGGTTCAGGTGCAATGAAGTCATGGTTGTTGCGCTCTCCCCCCCGGGCTTGGAAGACAAAGGCTGGAGGCCTGCCCCACAAATGTCAGAGATAGCACCTGCTGCCATGAATAACTACAGAGGTAACTGAGACAGGACACATGCCCACCTGCTGGGAGGGCACACGCAGGCCACGCTGCTTCACAGTACAGTGAAGAGGTTTAGGAAAACTTTGAACATATTTACTGTACATGTTGGTTAATTATGGCAACTGACTGTTAAAAAAAAAAAGCCAACTAGCAGTTTAAAGCCTAACTATGTTGCTACATACTGTAATAAGGTATTTTCCTCAAACATTAGATGGAACCATTCAAATGGTGGGTTACTGTTTTTGTGGAGCTTGACACCACAAGCTGATTATACATTTGTTGTACAAGTGTCTTTAACTTGAAGACATAATTTATTGCTTAACTATATAAAATTTTCTAATAGCAAAGAAAAAAAAAATGTAAGAGAAGTACAATTACAAATAATCCAATTAATAAATCCAATCATAAGGTTTTACCAAAGTGAAAATTAATTCATATTAATTTCTCACTCAGAGGAGAGTCACATCCTCTGGTGGTGAAAAAATGATTTTGCCTCTGGAAAAAAAAGAACACAGATAAGATGGCACAAGCACAGCATTTTCTTTTTGTCTGGAATTCAATTCAATCATTGGGAAAATACAATAAAACCACAAGTGGGTTGTCAAATAACTTGGCTTTCTTTCATTGTTACCAACTAACCATTCAGACAAAAGTCAATAGACCAGCAATGAAATGATTTTCACAATAAAAACACAAAACCTGTTATTCTGATGCCACAGCTTCACCACTGTTGTTGACTTATATTTGCTGTTAAATTTAATTCTCTTCAACATGCAGAGATGGGCTTGAGTGATGTTGCCCAAATCATTGTTTTCTGGCTGCATTGTCCTCAAATTCAATTTTAAAATAACAATTATATTCATTTGTATTGTGTGCTCAGTTGTTGTGGCATGGAGTAAGTGTGCAGGCTCTACCTCCTTTAGCAGTTTGTGTTCTGCCGACCTCTTCAAGAAACAGGGTGATGTGCATATCATTTACGTTTTATCAACTACATGGTTAATGTCAAGGGGCAAATGAATGCATTATTTCTGAATGTGTCCTTACAACTAGAGAGGGACAAGTGTGTGTATTTATTTTTGTTACCCCGTTTCTTTTCTGATATAAATACTGATTTTTCCAGGACCAATAGTCCTAGTGGGGACCAAAATCTGGTTCTAAAGAGGCAATACCTAATTTGTGAGGTTCTGGTTATGGATAAAAATGAATTGCAATCACCTGTGGGTAGGTTAAAGATATGCATTAAGTTGTTATGGTTAATATTAGGGATAAGGCTTAGGGTAGGCTATCCCTATGAATGGAAGTCAGTGCTGTGTCCTAATGAGAAACACTGTGCAAACCTGTGTTTCTCTTGCTGAATAGAAACCAGTGATGATCACAGGAGTTCACCTAAACACCAACAACCTTTTAGTTTAAGCATTGTAAAATCCCCTCAATGCACTTAAGTATTAAAACGTCACGGCATCGTACTATAAAACACCACCAAGGGTATTCATTTTATGGTGTTGATATTCCACCATGCATGGCTATGGCTGCCAAGCCTTTGCTCAGAGCGAAAGTGGATTGCACAGAGAGGAGGAGGGCCGTTGCTGATATGTTTGGCAGCGGAGGTGATATTTTACACTGGTGCCACTACAGTCCTCCCACTCCTGCTAATCTAAAACCTTACAGAACTCACAGATTCACACCATTATTGCAGTAAAAATAGCAATAAACTGCTCTTCCCTGTAATCTCCCTTGACAGAATCACCATTGTGAAGGACGATTAGGTGTGACGTTTATTGCTCAAAGGGTGGGACCAGTCCTGACAGTCAGTCAGTGACTTGAATTGCAATTTAGTTGGAACATGCATCTGGTGCATATGCTCTGGTATACACAACTTGTTGGGAAATGGGAGCTTCATTTCTTCTCCAGAGCAAATACTGTATATCCAAATATCTTTTTAGCTGCCACAACACTACCAATAATCTTGAATTAAATTTTAAATGTCCAGTTGCAGGAGGAGCTAGGTTGAAAAATAAAATTCCCTTAGTAGCAATATAACAAAAGAGCACCTACAACAGTACAGCTTGGATGCTTTTGGGTTCTGCTCTGAAAACTACACCATGCTGGCTTCACCTGAACAGCACCATGTATTTGTCTTTGCACAGAGCACCAAAGAAATCATTTAGTTTGTGAAATATGAGTAGATGACAAAACAAATACATAGTCTCAATATGTGGGGTGAAAAGGACACAGAAAAACAAAACAAACAAACAAACAATCATGAATGAGCAGGACATTTGAGAAAAATACAAATTTAAGTCCTATAGTCCAAGGTATGGTGACTAGTTCTGGCTGAGCTCAGCAGGTTTAGTTGCTAGTCAGTAAACCTAATTCTAATACAGAAACTCTTAATAATTTTGTCAAATTCAGTACCTCCTCAGAGTTCCAAATAGTGTTATAGATAAAAATCTGGTGTTTGCCCTGACTCTGTGAATAGTTAACAAACAAAGTGGTTTTAATGGAGGTTTAACAGAAGTGCTGGAGGGTATGGTGTCAGGCATGCAGAGAGGGCCAGTGATGTGACCGACAGGGACGTTAAAACCTTTATGGATGGTTTGACGGTCCACTGATGCGATTGTCCATTTGAAGGCCCACCTGTCCACTAATGCAACAGCACACTGGGATTTGTCCTAGAAGTCATACTGGTCAGTCCAGATAGGGAGGTGATGCTTTAGAGAGTTGAAGGGCATGAAGATGGATGTGGACATTGCTCTGTTTCTGCTTGACAGGTGGGTTGCATTTGCCATAATAGCGAGACAGTTGAGAGCATCACTGTCAGTGGCTTGTGTGCTGGCTCTGGGGAACCGTCATCTCCTCTCTGCCTGTTAGCTTTGCAGCTGCAACTGCAGCAGCACTCTCATATTCATTAGCTCTATATGGCTTGGAATCTGCCTATACGGCATTTTTACACATTGATCATCTCTTTAGGTGCTTTACCGAAATTCAACCTTTCCTTTCATGTCCCCTCCATATTTATAGACCCTTATAGATAAGTCAGGTAGTCTTGGTTAACAACAGTAGGCATCTGTAATGTTGCATTACACCATTCCTCTGGATTTAATCACCCAATTCTTACCTTCACCTCACGTCCCCTGTTAAGTTTTAAATTAGTTCTTCCTCATTTATTGTTATGCATGCCTTTAATGTTTGTTGGACTGCATTATGTATGCAACGTCACATACAGCTTAAACCACATTGGACTGTTAACTTGTGTCTGGTCTTTGCCCAATTGGCTAAAAATTAAAAGAAATATAAAGAAAAAGAAACATGTAAAAGTGTTGATAGAGAGATTATAAATTCAGGCAGCCTGTCACATGCCTGTGTGTGGCCTATTATAACACTAGTCAATTCTTTTGCTGCCCTCAACCCAGAATGTTTATTTTAATCTCTCCCCAGCACGTCTGTGAAGATTCTAAGTCATCCAGGTCATGGTATCCAAAAGGGTAGTAAAAAAAAAGCAACTGAACTTGGTTGAAATTCTTGAAATTTCAACTTCAAATTTCAACTAAGTCCAGTCGCCTTTTTTTTAACTACACTTTTGGATCTCTCCAGCACAAACAGATAGTGGGTTGATGGCTTGTCAGTCCTAGTTTGAGGATACCCTATTAACCAATAATTTAGTTTCACCTGTTCTTGACTCAGTGGAAGAGACTGTATGCGGTGGATGGCACTTCATATAGTACAAACTCAACAAAAGCAGCCTGATGGTGAAGACAGATAGAGGTGCAAAAGGCACAAGGGGCACCATAAATCAACATCTGTGTGAGCTGCCACATTTAGTTTGGTGTGATGTCTCCTCAGCATCCCAAAGGCTCTGGATGCAGCCCTCACTTCTTCTGCTCCATGACAGTGGTGGTGATTGCATATTTGAGAACAACATTGCTCAGATAAAATATTTTCATTACTCTCTGTGATGTTGTTTTTTTGTTAATACAGGACTGGGAATGCACTTAGACTTTCTGGTCTTGACGACAACAGTAAAAATTGAAGTATTTCAAGGATTTCACTGAATTCAAGAAATTGTCATTTCACTATACTTACCTGCTGTTTGGATGCCAGCATGTCTAGGAAACATTTCTTTTGTGTTATTGTTGCTACCACAATTGATGTTTTGGTGTTACTCATAAGCAACTATTAACAAACAAGTCCCATACTCCTCTCTAAGTTGCTGATTGATTTGAGCCAAATTTGGTTTTCCCCTATAAATCTAAACATTTTTTTTTTCTGTTTTATGAATCCAACACAGTATCCAATACAGTATTTTGTCTGCACACAATTGAAAGCCTATAGCCAGCAGTACGTGACTGTCTCACAAAAACATATCCCCAACAATAAATCAAACATGAATGTTTTCATTTTAACTAGTTCATTGCTGGGTTAGTCACTTGGTTACATTTAAGTCAAAGCCTTGGTGTGTAATCTTTTAAACCTAAACAAATGTCTGTTGCATTCAAAATGATTAAGCCTATCAGTGCCATGCAATAGCCTGGGGTAGTTAAGTGGGATGGCAGCAAACTTTAGGTTAATGAATTATCCCCACTCCTCTGAAACAAGTGAGGAAGTGAGATATTGAAATTTAGGTTGAGAGAAAATGGTTCTGAAAGCTCAGCAGGCTCACGTGCGGCCCTGAGTAAGACGGGGTAGCGATAATAGCTGTGTTTTGTTGACAGGAGTTGCACGCTGGTCCTCTATATCCGTTTTTGCTGTCACAGCCTGACAGTTTGTGCTATTACGGCCTTTTTTTGAACTAAGACATGTCTCCTTACAGGGCAGAACAGCAGTGTGCCAGCATCGCTGTACATACATAGCACAGTTCATCTTCATTCATTGTCTAAATTGGATCCAGGATGGAAAGGAACCGGTGGATACTGATAAATACAGCATGGGGAGAGACAACTCATTAGCTTGAACAACAAGTGTGTGAGAGAGTCTTTATGACTTAGGGAGTGAAATATGCTGATACTATAGTGCCTCTCTCAGGAACCCCTTTATACTTAATGTGAGATGCACATGTTTACAATTCAGTTATTTAAAATATGCAACCTTTATCCCAGAAGTGAGATGTCAACATGATGACTGGTGAGCCAAAAAAAAAAAAAAACAATGTTGCATTTTACAGTCAGTTTTGTGATTTGCTATCCATCATTATCAAATGTATTTGGTTCTAAGGCTCACCCCTCCATCAATGTTTAAATAAAACTTTATGAAAAAGACGTGCTTTGCAAATTTGAACTGACGTTGACATTTTTGCTTAATTGTCAAAAAACTTTTTAACGCTGTTATTCTCTTTAATACTTTAACCTCAAATTAGAGTGTCAAACTGACGACTGATTAAAGTCAAGTATATTTCTTTTGCATGTGAATTTTAATAGCCAGGGTAAAAAAGGGCTGTCAGTTTTCCGTGCCAACCTCATTTGGGACTCGAATAAGCATCTGGGGTTGGAAAGCAATTTGAATCATCAGAGTACAGTCAGTGAATGCACCCACGCTCTTTGTCAGTGTGAATTAGAAGGAGCTTGTTTAATGTCTTTAGGATTATTACACAAATCATAATTACAGTCACGGTGATGATTAAAATGTGGGTGCCTCCGAGGTATAACAAAATGAAAGAGAACAAGCAGTTGTAAATGAATTCTTTTTTTTTTTTTTTTTTTTTCCAACTCGTGCTTCCATGACTTTGATTTTTTTTTGCCAACTCGTGCTTCCATGACTTTGAAGATGACACATTTGTTTTGCATCCATTCATAGTGTAGCATTATGTTCACATGTTCAGCTGGTGAGCTGAACAGCATGTTGACTGTCAGATATCCACTTGTGGTGATATATGACTGTGTACAGCAGTTTTGTTATATACAGTATGGGTCAGCTCATGAATCATTCATTTGAATTATACTTTAACACCACGAAAACCAAGCAAGAGGGAATGGTCACTTTGATTCCTTAGATTGAATTTTACATTTTCATGGTGTGCAGATGTTTCACTCTAAAATAGTCTTTGAAAAGTAATTGAAACTATTCACAATCATGACTGCTCAATAGATTTAGCATCTGGATGATACTTTACCCAAACTTATACATCTTTTCTGTCCATTCCATATGTTGTTAACGAAGTGAGGACCCACCACTTGTATTTGTAAAGGGTTGATGTGTCCACATTTAGCAGTTAGTTTACTTTACTGCTCTTTAAATGGTGTCCAGTGTGGTACACTGATGTACTTTAAAGTCACAGCATGTGACATGAATATGATACCTCCCAAATTAATGGAGATGTATGTGAGAAAATAATATGAAGTTATAAAATGAACATGACGTGTTAGTGATTACAAACGTTAATTGAAATATTGGCTCCACTGATAACAATGGTACAGCTAGTGTATTCAAAATGTAAATTTCCAGCTCAACCACCACCATCCGCCCAATAATCCAGCCCATACAACACTTGGCTTGCCAAAGGAGTCAGGCAGACTTCGTAAACTGCAGCTATTAGTCAGAAACGCCCAGTGTTACCAAACCTAAAAGTCATTACTTCCTCTGTTAAGTGATAAAAGTGGAGAGGAATTTTAAAAGGAGGTGCCAATGAGACTAATTCTCTCCTAGAAAGGTTGGCACAGCTAAGATCAGCTAACCCTCCCTCATACAGGTTAATTTGACTACATCCTCTATACTTTCTTCATTATTGTTTTCTTGCCACTCATTTCTCCTCTTTTGTGACTATTGCTGCTCGGAGTAGACACAATTACTTTCAATGGAAGATTCATGTAAATTAGATTTAGGACCTATTTGCCATGTGTTTCTTTCCTGTTGTTGATACAAAACCCAAACATGCGGAAGTATGGTAGGGAATGAATTAATCCTATACCCTGATACAAGTTTTAGTGATATAGCTGAGTTGGCTTGCATATCTTATCTAAGAGTCCCGCCGCTAAATTATAGTGAAGACATTTGTTGGCTGTCTCAGAAATGCATTAGTCAGTCTTGAACGCTGTCAGCAGAATATTAAACACACAACAGAAATACCAGCCCATGCAATGTGGCAGTAAAATCTGCCGTTAAAGATGCATTTCTAGTGTTTTAAGAGCAACAGTCAGCCAGACTGAAGGTGGTGCAGGTGGCACAGTGGAATACTCAATAATTTGGAAAATAGGAGGGAAAGACCTGGGCAGCAGAAACACAGCCAAAGAGTTAGTTGCAGCTGGCCAGGAGCACATTAACCCACCAATTCATCTCTTTATGTGTGAGTCAGGAGCAATTCCAGCCAGAGTCATAGACTGAACCACCATCCAGACAAGTTTACCAGGGTCTTTCACAAACCCTGAGAGCCTGAGCCTGATTTATTTTCCGTCTCTCAAACACTTTAAAATGTGTTGAGCGAAAGAAATGGACAGAAAGTCCCTCGACTTTTGTCACACACCTGTGGGATTTCCTATGTTACCTGCAATGTCATATTTTGTCAGGCAGCATGATTGGTTGGCACCGTCTCCGTGAATACCAGTCATCTTCAACAGACACAGCTAATTTGCCTTATGCTTTCTTGATTGTTTCAACCTACGCAAGTGATCAACCCCAGTTTCTTGCACATCTCAGGAAAAGAGAAGTCAACAAAATATCTTCCTCCTCAATTATATCAACAACCGAGAGAGGCGGAAGGATCAAAACATCAATTAAGACAGTGTGGTTGGTTACATAAATTAAAAATGTTTTGTCTAGTAATGAGTATCTACCAGATTTTACCTACCAAACTCTCAGCCTAACATTGCAAGGCATGGTAACTTAATGTTCCTTAAGCAACTCACACCAAGGACAGGATATGCGTTTAGTTTTTTTGTTTACCTTTATGACAGGGAAAGATTTATCAAAAACAAGTGTGTGCAATTAAAGCAAACAGGCAATTTAATAAAATGCATAATTTGGTCTTTAATTAAGACATGGCATAATTATGAAAATGTTCTTTATGTAATGAATATCTCTGTTCAAAATACATTCATACTTGATTATGAGTCTGTGCCCATTATTCTATGCATGTTTGTTTGTTATATTGCTGGTAACTTCGTCTATTTTATACTGATAGGAAAAATGAGCATCAGGTTCTGAAATTACTAGGCAGTTTTTAAATAAGTTGTCATGTTACATTAACCACAAAGCAGTAAGGAAATAAACAAGAAAGGCACCAACTTAGAAAACTTATGTAGATGGACATTAAGTGAATTTATTCTCCCTGTATGCAGGAGCAGTCTGTTGGCATTATATTTTGCAGTCCAAGAAATGGGGGCGCGCACACACTTTCTTAATCAAGGAAAATTCATGACACAATTTTCTCTCAAGAAACTCATGAGCACTCGAGTGTTCCTACCATCGCCATGGCAGAAAGGAGAACTCCCTAATGAACCTTTACCGAGCTGTAACATCAGTTGTAAAAATCTAACTGTTTGTGTTATTTTTTTTTCTAGGTTGTCAGTTCTACCACAATTATACCTCTTTGCTGAAAAATAAAATAAATAAATGACACTAAATAACAACACTGGACCAAACTCATTCAGTTTTATTGGGAAAATTGCTAAGATGGAAACCTTATCCCAGAGAAAATCATATGTTTTCCACCCACAAATTAACTTTTCAGTTTTACTGTTAAAACTGACTGTCTTTAAATGTTACAAAATAGAAAATATCTTACAAATGGATCCAGTCGCAGAACTAGTTCAGTCAGGAAAATGCTCACCATAGTTAAAACATTCAGTGCAACAAATGGAAATGCAATTAGAGGAAGACACTGACTGACAGTTTTAAATTTGAGCCTGTGAAACTCTGAACTAGAAAAGGTAGAGGCTGGGGTGGGTGACATCAAAGCTTTGCTTTGTGAGGCAGCATTGGTGTAGCAAGAAATTAGTGTAGGAGTAGTGTTATATACAGTAAATGGACCGCCTTGCTGAGACAGCAGCTCTGATTGAAGCATGACTAATAGACTGTGGGCAGCTAGCTGTCAACTGCTTAAAGCTGGAGTGTATGACTACCATATTCTGCATGTACTAATGCATGGCTTCATTAATCCATAACCAAAATTAGAAAACAAAAGCAAAATTAAGTTGCTGAAAACCCCCTCCTTATACATCAATTTCCTAAACATTGCAATTATTATTCATCTTAACACCTTTCCAAACTATTCCATGATGTATTTTGATAATTATTTAAGAGTTGCATGTCACTCTTAGTTTGGTTAAGACGGGAGAAATCACTGCACAAAGTGGTGATGTATTTATCGTCAGTCTTTTCTGTTGTGTAATTTCACTTCCCTGTTAAAAGTGATCAAATTAATGTACTGTAGGTCTATTTGACTATGTTGCATCATGTTGTTCTTTTGCTGTGCATAATATGAAGGATTTCATTCACGTACTGTGAAGTGGCAGTAACTAGGATTACTTGAGACAAGCAACAACACTATATGGTTTTTGCATTGCCTCGCACACATTGCATTGCCTTTTCTTTCTTACCTAAACTATATGAAAATCAACGGATTCAACGTCTACTGTTTTGTCCAGTAAATAAACATAAAATAGAAGTAACAGATGTACCCTTTGCATAAATTAGCCAAATCGGAAAAATCTGATATTATTGCCAGTGTCTTTTGCATGGGCCAGCTGATATGAAATGCCACAGTTCCTCTCCCCTGGTATTATGTTAAATTGGCAAAGCCAACATTGATGTTGTCTGGCCCAAGAGAAAGAACAAACAGATGTGAGGAAGTGGCGTGCCAGTAGGATCATGGGGCTGTGACAGTAAGGTGTGTTGAGAGGATGACAGCAGGCAATGGACCAAGCCATCTCTTGAGTGGAGCACTAGCAGGCAAACAAAAGACTAGAAGTAAAGCCCATTTCTCTGCATCTATTGAATGTAATGCTGCCAGATGTTTGGATATTTGTCAGTTTTTTCAAAATTGAACCAGTTTCACAGCAACACGTCATGCCCCAAGCTTTCCTCACGCATTTTATGAAACAGTTTCTGTAGCATCTTCACTTTTGTGACCATATATATGCTTGACCTACCATTTTTTCCAGTTTCCAAGATTATCCAAACTAGACAACAAGACTACCAGTTTAACCCTCTTTTCATGGTAGCATAAACATGGGGACAGTTCCATTCGATGAGGTTTGGCAGATTGTGTCCTGTGTGACCACTTTGTTTCGATGAGGTCCTAATTATTTCCATATAACAAGTTACAAATCTCTATAAATGCTTCTAATTGTATGCCAAGCTTCTTGTACAATCCAACCAGCAATTATGAGGTGTTATCAGTGTCCTGAAAAATGTCTCACCTCATGAAACAGCTGTTCAAGGCTCATTCCCAGCTCAGAGCAGAAACCAAGCCCAGCTAATGTGAAATGGATAGACGGCTTTAATTGTGAGCCATGTTCCAGCTGGCATCTTGCCTTGGAAGACGACACATCCCCTGCCCCTTTAGAACCATCACCAGATCTGCCGGTTTCTCCTTTCTGCTCTTGCTAAACATTTAACCTCTTCAGTGACTTTTGTGTTGTTAAAAATGACAGAAATTAGGGCATTTGCTAGAACAGCAGTAGCACTAATCCAGGCAGGAACTCCATCTCCCTCTTTGTCAGGCCACAGACCAGAAAAAACAAATCTGAAGTTTCCTGCTCTCTGCATGCATGTGAAGCCTCATAGTCTAACACCTTTTCCCAATGTGACCTTCAACACTCCAAAATTAGATTTTTATGCTGCAATGACATCCATTAATTAATTCAGGCATATTTTTAAGCCTTTTACATTCATTGTTTTTTTTTGTTTTTTTTTAAATATTTATTTTAACATCTGAATGTACTTTATCATTTCCAGTACCATCACCTGCGTCTACTAATGTTTCAAGCTTCTTCTTTAGGCTTCTCCCTTTAGGGGTCACTAGAGAGGATCATCTGCCTCCATCTTTTCCAAGTATTTTTTTTTTTCTGCTATTACTCTATACTATGTGCTGACTATCATTGCCTTATTTATTATGAAAGCAATTTAGATATCTGGTCAGGGGTCAAAATGGAAGTGGAAGGCAAACCCATGAAGGCACATCTGTTGTATGTGTGGATGCATGTATCTGTGTACACATCTATTTTTTATTTATTACTATTTCTGTTTGGCTATATCCTCCACACAGAATCATAAGACGAAAAGAGAAACCAATTGAAACGTGGTCACAAAAAACACTTTATATTCATTTTGTTCTTGTCTTTTTTTATGTTACTCCTCAAGATGTATGTATTTGCAATTGTAATGTGTGTACATTGATGTATGGATGGTTTGATGTACATGTTTCTGCTGTTAGGTGTAACTAAAAGAGGTTGGCCCTGTCATGATTAATGTGCAGTATCTCAAATCTTTTTATTTTACTTTTATTCTCCTAATATTTAGGCAATCGCCTTACTCACTGTAGCTGGTACATACTGTGTGCTGGCAGTGGCTACAACTCAGCTCCTTTCAATTTAGGAACAACAGTGCCTCCTATGGAAACAAATTGTAGAGCATAATCTGTGATTTTCCCCTGTCACTGCACATCCCTCCACCTCAATCTCCTCTGCTGTCTTGACTGCTTTGTTTCTCTGATTTGGGGGCAGAGCCTTGGGACTTTCTGAGAGAGACACAGTGGAGGTCAGTTTGCAAATATGTAGTGGTTTTTCAAACATCTGTTAAGCATTGTACATGAATGAAGGGAGTATGAGGAATATTGCATAGTAACGGGTAAAGAAATTGTATAAAGAAATGGATTTGTAGCACACAGAAAGTCAGGAAGAAAGAGCTTCTTTTCCCTTTACACTTGGCTGACAAATGCATCTGTGTGTATTTGTCAGCACAAATGTACACAAATGAAGGCCAGCATGTGAATCAATGTCGGACAGTGAAAATTTTAATATTATACCACATCCTGTTGCAATAAAACAGTTCGATTTTCCTAGCATATTCAGCCTGTTCTGCACGAGGAGAGCATCGCCATATTCATATATTAATTTAACAGTAGTTTATCAGATTCTGACCTGTTTCAGTGCAACAATTATTGCATTAAATTAATTAAAATAAAAATCTCGTAAACATGCCAATTCAAAGCTATTTTCTATTTTATGACTCTAACCGAGCTGCTTTCAAACCTGATGTTGAATTTTCTCCTCTCACTTTCACCCATTCCGACACCTTATTGTCTGTAACTATTGTCTATATGTAATCGCTATAGCACTTAAATATAATGAGGTCTTTAGAGCAGAATACATGAAGTGGATTCTTGAACCAAGTACTTAACTGTGTGCTTTGAATGGGTGGTTTTTGGATGCTGAATTGCAAACTCTGAATACAGGTCTGCCTGTTGACCAGAAAGCTTTTTTTTTCCATTTTCTGACAATTTCCTTAGATAATGTAAGCTTTTGTCCAGTCTAACACAGATTGAACATTGTTGTTGTCCTTTTACCCACTTAAGAAGCAGAAAGTTTGCAGACTATCTTAGCCTTAATCATCTAGGCCATATCCCACTACCTTTCTAAATTCCTCCCTTAGCACATTTTTATATTTGAACCTGCAGAGAAGACAGCTTCCCTCACTCGGTGTCAACAAGATGTTTCTTAGGTTGCTACAGAACCTTGGCAACCACTTATTCTGGCCTCAGCATGTTGCAACTGTCGATTCTACTCTATTCTACTCTGGTCAATGATCTTATCATCTTATCATATGGTTCTTTTTTCGGAGATTAGTGATTTCTACCAAGAATATTTTTCTATGTAATTAAGACTGATGACTCTCAGTTCAAAAGCAGTGATGCTGCCAATCCCATGGTGTGTGAATCCCAGAGTTTCCTGTGCATCAGCAAAAATATCCTGAAAGCACTTTCTCTTCTTTTCTTACTCTATAGTAGCCAAACTGCCAATAGAGTACATATATCCTGCAGCATCAAAACTGTTCTGTGAACTTTGAAGATTTCAAACATTAAGTCCCCAACCATGACACAACCATGCATCCCTTCTTTTTAAATCAAAAAGTAAAATGTCACCATTGCACAAACTGCCATGCAACACTGCTACTCTTAACCAAAAGCACAAAATTTTCAAAGCCCTGAAATAACTGTCTAATCTTTAAAAAGGAGAGCCTTACTTAGTGTCACATAGAGTAGACAGATGAAAAGCAAACTACTCGAGGAGAAAATAGATTTTTTTTCTTTAAGACAAGGGGCTGCAGCATTTCTAATGTGTGAAGTCTGGGTTTACAAGTAAAGCCTGCAAGGAGAAGCTATGGTGACAGGTGCATTCCTTGAAGTGTCCCACCATTTTGCAGATGACAAAATGAGATGATGCTGGTGATCAGGTCGCTACTAATAGTAGTCAAAAAAAAAAAAAAGAGCCATCTGTCAGCAGACCTTGTTGTGTGAATAAAAACTGGTGGTCTTGAAAAAAACTGATGGACAAGTAACCAAATCGACAATGGAAGAAAAAAAAAAAAAGTTTGTTTAAAACCCAACAAGGTTATGGCAAAACTACAGTACAACAAGGTAGGGAAACCTGGTTGATGAGATCATCATCATCATCATCATCATCATCATCATCATCATCATCATCATCATCATCTCAGTATCAATGTGGGTTTAAGAATAATCTTTTTTTATTAACAAAAAAACAGGGCAGTTTATCAATGTATCCACTCCTAAGGTTTATAGAAAGACGGGTCATGTATACACCAACACTCTCAATGAAAGGAAAGGTCAGATTTGATTTATGTTTGTGGCTAACCTTGGAAAAAAAAATCTTTGCAGGTATAAACAGATAGTTATGCTGGACTGCACCATATGCTCCTTATGTAACATCTTTGTGTGTGTTTCTTTACAGTGTGCAGTAACGTTAAAATCATGATGTTGGGATGCAACAATGGGTCATTTGTCTCTACCAACATCGCCTAGACATTAAAAACCAAGCTCCTCCAGCACACCAGACATGATATTAAAGTTAGAAGCAGTATAAACACACCTCAGCCTGTGTGTGGTCATGGTTCTTTTTTTTTTTTCTCCTCAGCCACGCCATTTGTCCTAGTCAAGATGGTGTGACCTAATATTTGTTCCATTCGTGGCCACTTGTCTTACATGTATTCATACGCATGCCCTCACATGCATCTTCAGTTAAGTATATGTATGGAAGGGGTCATCAGGTAATAAATTTTAATGTGTGAGGTTCTATGCATATTTTCAGGCTTCATCCAAGTGCATTTGTCTGTAAGTCATTTAAGCAGTAGTGTTTTTCTTGCAAGGTTGTATATGCAGGATTGCGTTAAAAATTAAAATAAGTTGTATGTAGAAATGTGCACAAGGCGCATGCGACTCTCATGACTTTGTAGGGGACAAGAGATGGTGGAGGGCAGGCGTCTGAGGGACAAACACGCCAGTGCATGTGAAGGAGGCACATGCTGCATTATGCTCCTCATCCATGTCAGTGCTTTATGCCCATTTCACAGTGACATTTCAGAGGTGGGGGAAAAGGGAAAAAAAAGCAACACAACAATGTAATAGAGAGAAAGACCTTCAGCAGAGCAAAGTAGAGTTGAAAGAAGCGTGACGAATGAAGCAAATGCCTTGATTACCTCTCACAATTCTCTCTCTTGCTTGCTATCTGTGCGGTCTGGTGTATGGATCACATGAACAAAAGACCGGAAACACATCTAACCAAAACCTTCTTTATGATGAGCTCCTAACCACCTAACAATTATATGAGAGAGATTAGTTGAATTCACTCTCTCCTCATCCCCATCTTTACAGGCCCCTTTCATCTGTCAAGTCTAATGAACAGATGTTGCTCAGCTGTTGCAGTCAAGATGATGGACTGAGTTGCTGGCAGGCACATCCTTCGGCTGGGAAAAAGAGAGAGGGGTCATCTGGGCAGTGAACAGTCCGCCACGGTGCCTTGACTTTTTCTCTATTTTTCATTTTCTAGTTTCCTTATTGCTATTGTCATATAGTTGACATTCAGGGGTCTTTCTCAGCCTGAGCACTACCTTCATCATCCTACTGTCTATTGTCTTGTCCATCTTAGCCCCTCTCAGCTATTGTGTTCAACTGATCACTTACCTGTAATGTGCCCTTGTCCACAACTACAGTTGTCAGCTGGTAAAAGGTCAAAATCTTTATAATAAGGTCAACAAGGCCTCTGAGCAGCAACAGCAGGGTAGTGATTGAAAGAAGGTTACATGAAAAGGCACTCAATATCTTTGAGATGGAGAAGTTTAGTTGTATGAGCCTCTGGAAGCAGTGGAATTCACACAATCCCTCCCAATCTCCCATTCTTTCACTTACAGTGAATCGGTGAGATGCATGTGTTGAAAAAACACAGACACATTCAGTACATTACTAGACACATTTCTGCCACAGCTCATCATCATGATTTAAATTGGATTATATTCAGATGTTCAAGCTGAATTCTTCCTTTCTTCAGTATCTGCACATCGCAAGCAATTTCTGGTTAAAGCTGTAGCACACATGCAACTGATTTGTGTAATACTGCAACATTTGTGTGATGCATTCATTATGTGAAAATGGATGCCACCAAGGAATACGATCAGTTGAGAAACTGTTAAATGACCAGTAATATTTACTTCAGAAACCATTCATGGACAGTTACATATATGCGTTTTCAGTCATACTCCAATCTGTTTGCAGTCGTATGCTTTACGAGCTCAATGTTACTGTTGCCTTTGTCTGTCTTGACAAAAGTTGCTGGGTGACAAGATCTAAACACCACAGTACTGAGAAACACAGAGTCATGTGGGGCTGATAAGTTTCTGAATCTGAATCAGTATTGTCATTAGTCATTTGACAAAAGCGTGTAACAGACACTTATGTATATTTTAAAGTTATGCCCTTCAGAAGTACAATTAAAGATCATGTTACTGGAAAATCTTTCAATAAAAATACAGATTTATTAGTGCAAAAATTACACACTACAGCTTTAACACACCTTCATTTAAGACCAGTTATTATTACACTGGTTGGAAAGATTTGTTTTCTGAAGTTTAGATGTAGTAATTGTTGTGTGTATTTTGCAAACACCAGCAAAATGCAAGATGTTTGTAAAACAAGCTGTGACATACAACATATTTATACATTACAGTGCTACAGAGCTCATAGTAATAGTGCTGTCTGACAGAATAATTGAGCTACTGGATTTTAAAGTTAGAGGAGAAAGCGAAGGTGACAGGTCGATCACCCCCACTATAATCTCCCCGTAACAACACAGTGCTCTCCACCTGCAGTGAAAATTGTTCCTGTAGTCATGAAGCAGCCAGAACCAGAGCAGCTCACGAGAGTGTCGGTACATTTCCAACACCTTTTGACATTTGTCAAAAAGAGTGTTCCAGACATACTTTATTTGAGCTTTTATCAAAACCGTCATAGGTACTGTAATACTACTGTTTTTTTTTTCCCCTCCAAAAACATCTTATCCTACATAGTTGTATTTGTTAGGCCTCAGCTCATTCAAGAACAAGTTATCATTCTTCTTGGATAGAGAGCACATGGCCATTAAACTCAGATTTCATGATTTCATAACTGGGTCTAGCATTGCATGAAATAACTTAATATGTTTAACCTTGTAAAATGTATTGAGTCTACTCAGTATTAGGTTGCCAACTGTCCCATATTACACAGGAAATCCCTTATTTAAATTAAAGGAATGCCCTGTTTGGGACAGCATGTGTCCTGTTTTCAAGATAGAAATATACATTCTCTTTAAAACGTGTCATTGATCTCTGTGTTTGTGCCATTTACCTGTGTGTCAGACTGTGTAGTGTACACAGGGGGCAGATACTGGGTCAGGTGAGGGTGCTGTGTGCAACTGTTGCAGAGCACAGGGGGGTCAGAGGTCTTCTTATAGATTTGTTTGGCTTTAGCGAAAGCAGGTGCACAATGTACAGTTAGGTTTGTTGGAGTTTAGCAAACAGATTAGCACTGTGGAAAATGTACGGTAACTTAGAGGGGCCTGGGCCATTGACTGCTGGCCCTGGTCCAAAGACTACTCCTACATTAAAAAGGAGTAGGAACAAAAGTTTGATTGGGTTAAACCCATTAGTGGCAATTCAGGCCAAGCCTTCTGCACATTGTGTTGGCGGAATTTTTTACGGCGCTATGGTTACGCAAACAGCTTGAAATGGCATTCTGCCACAGAGATGCACAAGAAGAAAACAAAAGTTAAGGTAGGTCTGATATCAGCATGTTGTTTGCCAATGTCACATCAACTTGTGAAGCTGGAAAAGTTACTGCATCTGACTTTGTATATCATAGAATTGCATGTTGGTTTACTGATTTACTGTGGTGTTATTATTTTGGTATGAAATCATAGCAATTTGCCAAAAAAAAATCTGTGTGTGTTTTCATATAATGTAGCTATTCTGCAAATAAGTATAAGTATGTCTTTGTGAGTGCAGTGTAGGTCGGCTATAAAAATTGTGAGTGCAGTGTAGGTCGGCTATAAAAATTCTGGTTCATCAAGTGTGGAAGAAAGGACTGACAGCAATGCATGGGCAAAATTACATCAAATGTATTTCAAAATAAAATATCAAATACCCAACTAACAAAAATTATCAAAATAAATGACAAAATACAGCAGCCACATTCTGTACCAAAATAAAATACTGTATTTTTGCATTTTCAAAATACTAAAAATACTCCCTGAATCTGAAAAAGGGACAATATCAGGTGTGCCATGTGCACATAGACTACTGTCAAATCAAGTCAAGACAGTGAAGAGAAAAAAAAAAATTTGACATTTCTAACTAAAATGTAGTTTAAATGGCCCAAAATATAAATCATAATACCATGAGTGTTAGAGTATGGGACTGTCAATCTCTCATGTTGCTGTTGCAGCACAGTAGGCTCATGAATGACATTGTGTCACAGTGATAACTTTAAAATGTAATTGTTTGGTTATACACAGCCAACAAAATCAAAGTGGTGAGATGACATGGAGTTAACAGTAAGTTTTCCAAAGAACGCCTAATGTTACACTGAACAGAAACTAGTTTAGAATGAAAGCAATTACTGGTTGAGATATACATATGCATTATTAAAATCTATCTACATTAAGTTGCTTTCCTTTTATTGAATCAACTTCCTGTCTCATCAACAATTACATGCAACTTAAAAGGTAGGCACCACGCAATCCAGTCTGAAGCACTACCTAGCGTTTGTAATCTTATGATGTCATCACAAAGTTTCAAAGAATTTTACGGTATTTTAAAAATGCAAAAATGCATAACACTGAAGTATTTTGATATAAAAAAGGAAGACATTTGTATCATGATAAAATACAAATTAAATATATTATATATATATATATATATATATATTTTTTTATATTTTTTTTTTTTTTTTTTTGTATTTTAAATACATCAGAAGTATCAAAAATATTGCCCATCCCTGCTGACATCTGTCCACTTGTATTAGGATTTCTCAGAATGGTTGTTAATACTAGGTTGGCTGCCTCAGAGGGAGAAATAGCACAGGGCTGTTTGTGGTGTGTGTATGAGACAGCACGTGTAAGTGCAAGTGCTGCTGAAAGTAAGTGCAAGTGTAACATTCTGGCAGCTGGTTATTCTGAATAGAGAGTGGTGTTGTCATTTATAGGATGTTTTGTGGCAGTTAAAGCCATGGAGGTACAGTATATAGTTCAAACACTTGCAGCCACTGTGTTTAATAATGGCAAACTGACACAACTTGTTTTTTAATCAAGTTTTGATCAAAGTACATCTTATTTTGCATGGTAACATGTGCGAGAGAGAACTGATTTATACTGTGACCTCAAAATTACAATTAAATGCATAGTTTTGTGTGAAGTGTCCCCTATTCTGAGGCCTAAATGTTGGCAGCCCTACTGACACACTTTCATCCTACATAAAGTGGCCTTAACAAGGAAACACAGCAGCCATGCATTTCAAAAACCATGACTGATTTTGCTATGTTTTTGTATTAAGATCATTATTCATCATAATTAATGTGAGTGAATCAGTCAATTGGCTAGTCTCTTTCAAAGGCTTGTGTCCCAAGCAACTTTAATATTAAAAGTTATCTATTTAATTGAGTCAATATGTGATTGTCAATAAGTGATACAAAATCATCACTCCACGGTGCTCCACTTGATCCAGGGTACTGTCCCAACACAAGGTGACAGCAATTTTGCGTTTTATCTTTGTGTATGATGCATTGAATAAGCATAAAATAAGAGGGTAACATTTCAGGAGCTTACAAAGAAAACAATTTGTTAAATTACCTTCTTTTATTATAAAAAAAAAGGTATGCATAACAGAAGGCAGCAATTCAGACATTAAGGCAAAATGAATGTACCTCATAAACCAATTAGTATATAGTATATATATGGTAGGACATTTAAGAATGCCTCTTTATTTGATGTAAGTTAACTTTGAAATGACTCAGCAAATGTTAGTTATTTAGTTCTTTAGGCAATATCATTTAAAAAAAAGTCTCATTGTGAATTTGTTTGCAAAGTAAGAATAGAGCACTTGTATGCAGTGGAAGTCATCTTTACAGGGTGTGCAGAATGTAAGCTACCTGGACTTTGTTCTGAATGACAGGCACAGATGATACACAACATTATTACCCAAAGTTATAAAAGCAAATATGTTTCACTGTTATTTGCTAGTATTTTTGCTATAATAAGACCGCAATTATATTGAGTGAGGCAATAACAATTAAAGCATGAATGTGCGCTCAAACGCTCTGTCTGAAGGTGTCCTTGAGGGGTTCAATGCCTGGTCCTCTCCTCTTCATCCTCCACAGACTCCCCTTGGTAAAAAAAAAATCATAAGTCGCCACAGTCTCTGCTTCCACTGCTGGCTGCTTCACTAAAATTAAAAAAAAAAAACATGGATGCAAAAAAACCTGCTCCATCTGAACTGTGATAAATCAGAAATAATCATTGGTCATAAATCCCCCCACCCATTCAACTCATAACTTACTGTATTTTGCTCACCACATCAGTCATGTTACCCAAACAGCATTCACCCACCCTAAAATATTCCATGTCTCCATCACCCTCCATCTGCCTCTGCAAATCCATGCTTTCTTCACATCCAGACGACTGTAACTTGCAACTGCATCCTATACAACACAACATTTAAAGTGAAAACTCCATTGCTTGTCTCCTCACCCACACCTGTTCTTGTCACCCTTTCACATCTGCCCTTTAGAAACTATACTTGCTCTTTGTTCTAAAAGCTTGTAAATGTAAATTTCCCACTAAACTTCAGTAGTTAGTTGCAGGTTTGAAGACATTTCACCTCTCATCCAAGAGGCTTCTTCAGTTCTGACCATTTGGTGGAAAAATCCAGGCATTTATCCTCTGTAGGCTAAAAAACTCGTCTAGAGGGTCATTAAGTTAAACAATGCAGGTCATTCACCCCTCTGACTCACTTTTATGGCTGTTAGTTTCACCTCAGTCAAGGTAAGAAAGAGGGTCCTTAGGGTCACCTGAGAGACAGAGTCTGCTATTGTGTGGGTGTTGGAGTCGACCTTTGTTCTGGGTATGAGTGTTGACCGTTTTTGGAAGAGAGCTCACAACAGCATTGTAGGTGGCTGACAGTTTGTCTCTTAAGCCTCCTCTGTTAAGTGATGGTTTCACCAGGTTAACATAGATGGCTTCCTCCACTCCTCTTCCAAACCATCTGTCTTCCCCAGCCAGAATGTGAACATTCTCATAATCTAAGAGTCTCCCTTGTCCTTCAAATATAGGTGGACAGCTAATTCATGTCCAGACAATCCAGTTATTCTATAATGTGCCACATCAAATGTTTATGTAGTGGCTGTTTGCTTTTTTTTTAAAAAAAAAAAAAAAAAAAAAAAAAGGTCAAGACACTGCTAATTACACTGCACTGCATTTACCACATTGCTCTGTTTATGCATTGGCATTTTGTACTTCGGTGCAGGGACTGGCGTGTACAGGTATGTGGTTTTTAAAAATACATCTCTCAGAGACTCAAGATATATGGAATAATAATCTTGTTTGGCATTTTCTTCCTTGTCTGACGTTTTCAGAAGGTTTTGATGAAGGCCAAGTTCAGGTAGTCACAGGTTTTAAGTGCTTCCCTGATGTGTTTCTGTTCCATCTCCTTTCCTTTTGTTGTGGGTATGTTAATGGCCCACCGGTGCAAAGTTTTGATGAAAGAGTTTATATTCTAAACACTGAAGATTACGCTGTAATTATATGCTATACTATGAGCTATACACCAAAGCATTACCTTTTTTTTTTTCTTACTACACCACCTTAACCAGAAATGTGTCAGTGTTGACAGACTCACATTTTTCCAGTTCAGTCAACTGTGCTCAACCACATCTGTCAAACATATTTTTCAGTGTAACATTTCCTGTTTTGCTGTCTTCAGCAGGATTCACTGATGCTCATAGCTCTGTGTGCTCAGCCAGTGTAACACTGACTGTTACTATAGTCCATGTCTTGTTCGTCGTCACTGGTTTCAGCACCCTTGTCCTCCACTAAATCTTATTCTGCTAGGCTGACATCCAACAGTCACTTTTCTTTTCACCATTGCAGTTTCAGTCAAATGTCAGAGTTGCTCCACCAAGGCACATGTTAAGTTCTAATATGCAGTGCCACTCACTCTACATATGTGGACAGGTGACCGCACCTCTGATGCGTGTTCCCCCTCTCCTTCCTCAGTCTGCTAGATGCTGTGATTGCTGTTTGCGTGGCCGGAGTGGCCGAGAACACTGTTTGGTGTGGCTGGAGCGGCTTTGATCACTACCCTTTTTACTCTTCAGTCGCATATCAGGTTATGCTTCATGGTCGTTTTGCGCAGTAAACTTAAAGCAAGTGATGGTAGCATTACATTCGCTTCCGCTTCATTGTTTACAGAGTGCTGTGCTCATCCCCTCGTGGAGCTGAAGTGGGCTTCCTGTAACCATGGATGGACACATCAGTGTCAGGAGATAAGCTGGCTACGTCATGTTTTTTGCCGCTGGTCGGGCATGTCGGACCAGTAACTGAGTGGCTTTCTTGGTCTCTAGTTTACTGCGGATAGCAATTGAGCTGTGGTACCCACTCTCCTCGCAGTTTGGGTAAAGCTCTCCAGGTATGTATATGCAGGCTCACCCTCCTGTTTTTAAATTTATGCATAAAGTTTAGTAATTTTTCTCTATGTGCTTGACAGGTAACTAGGCCAGCCGGTGCATTACGGTGTTGGTAGCGCTGTCCAAGTTTCAGCCTCCAAGTGGTGGCTGACTGCTCTTCTGTCTCTATTTTATTGTTGCCATCGTTGCTCCTATTGCTAAAATTACTACTACTGCTACTACTACTACTACTGCTGCTACTACTACTACTGCTGCTGCTGCTACTACTCCTCTTGTTACTATTGTAACCCTGTGTGGCAATTACAATTGCAGTCATTGTTACATATATTTTATTTTTGTTAGTTTGCTTTCTTTTTTTTTGTCTGTCTTGTGTGTTGTTATTTCTTATCTGACTTGGTGGAATCAGGCTAGTGTATTGTTTTGTTTGCATTCTTTTGTTTCTTTTGTTATTTAGAGTGTTTTTGGTGAATTATTTAGATTGTGTTGTGCATGTTATAATTTCATTTTTATTTAGTTTGGTGTGTGGCTTTGTTATCTTTTTGCATTGCCCATACTGACTGTTTTCGTCTTCTCCAGGGCAGGAGCTGTGGGGTGGATTGGTGGCTCGTCTCCTGGTGGTGGTGGTGTCCCATCCTTGGTTCCTTCAGCTGTACAGCACTTGGGTGTCATTTGGTTGGTGTGTGGTAATCACTGTGGTGTACATCCGTATCCTTTCTTTTAAGTTTTCCCAGCCACGGTAAAAAATTTGTAACAACGTTATGGGTCTTTAGAGTAGTTTATAAGGGCGTGACTCAGTGACAGGAGTGTATGTCTTTTATGAATGTGTGTTTAATAGTATTTGAATAAAATAAATTGTTCCTTTTTTTGGAATCACATCTCATGTCTAGTGCTGTTGGATCTGTGTCTTTAGTCTAGTGTGAGCCTATCTTAGGCTGAGTTGCAAGTTATTTCCTCAGGCTGAAATTCCCTGTTGTCGGTTTCTCTCCTCCTACCACCACTTTGCCACATCTTGTTAGTTTTACACTTGGGTGTGAAATCCAGCAGAGCTAAACCTGCAGCTTTTATTGGAAAATACCATCTCAGCAGATGGGATATCCCAATTCCTGGACAAGTCAGAAACTTACCCCAGAGCAGAAAAAAAGGACCCTCATCTTTTTCTCCACAAACCAGCGGAGTTGGGTTTCCCCATGACGATGCCAAGGACCAGCCACTATACCTACTCGCTGAGTCTATGTCCAGTCCAGACCGAAAAGACATATCTTACTCTCTCCATGAAGGAATCTAGAGACTTAGTGTATAGGTAGATATGTTTCTCACAATTTTTTCTTTAATTTGTATAATGTAACTGACTTAGTCTGCATGTTACTGTTGAACTTAAGAATTTGCTGCTTCTCTAACTTTTGCTACCACTGCAGCTTTCATGACAGTACATTTTCCCTTCTTACTGTTTGTTTAGTGCTAGCACCCACTCAAATGTGTTGTGTTTGATTTGCCTGGTCTGTGCATCTATCAGATTGTTTTATGCATTGAGAAACCAGAAAACAGTGGCCAGATAACCATCTGTTCCAGTGTTTCAAGAGAGTCACCTTATCTTACCACCTGTTTTAGGGTTTCTTACTGTGTTGGTGCTCGCTCTCTCTGTGCTTGTTCACCCACCAACAGGAACTTGTGTGATGTAATCCCACCTGTAGGTTATGTCCACCAACCTGCTTCTCCACTTTTTCTCCACAAACACACACACACACACACACATCAGTTTAAATAATTGTGTAATTGTGTGTGCTTGTATTTTGTTATAGTTGAATAATTACATCTTAACAGTATTACTAATGGTATTATGTTTTCTTAAATATGTAATATTAGTCATAATTTTTCAATTCTAGACATCAAATTATAGCCTGTAACATTGTCCCGCTACATCATTCCCCTGTGTGAGGGTCTCAAATATACCAACTTTGTATTGTTAGTGCACACAAATAATTTGTGATAGGTTTACTAACAGTGATAGAACTTAACACAGTAGCAACTAACATAGTAAAAGCAGTTTTAAGGCATTATTGCCAAGTCACGGGTCGATTCTCCCCGTGCATTATCCAAGCCTTCTGAGGTAACTGCTTCTATCTTGAAGCCAGTTTCTCCAGTCATTGCCTTGTGTAAGCAACAAGTGGCTTGTTGCTTACACAAGCAGATGCTTGACAGATAATAAGTCCTTTCACTGTAAGAAAGACCTTCTGGCAATGGTGTGGGCTGTGGACATTTTCCACAGCTGGCCAGAAAATTCAATTCAATTTTATTTGTATAGGGCCAAATCACAACATACATTATCTCAAGGCACTGTACATAGTAAGGCCAAAACCAGCAAAACCGAGCAAAGCAACCCCCTCAAACAGCTAAAGAAATGTGTAATAACTGGGTCTCTAGTAACAAAAAGAAATCAAAACAGTTTCTGGGAGGTCTACTATTGGGTCCCTGTTCTCCATAGGGTTATCTGCTGCCAACTCAGTGAGCCTTAACACACTCAAGAGGCACATGAATGAGCTGGACGACAAAATTCCAGAAGTCCAAAAAAATCCTACTCCAACAGGAGCAGATTAAGGATTTTGGTAAAACCCTACAGTACCATAATCACTGTTAACCTCCTTTCAACCTCTATCAACACTCTGCATACATTAGGGCAGTGTTTTTCAACCTTTTGAGCCACTGCAAATTTTTTAAATAAAAAAATTCTGGAGCACACCACCAACCAAAAATGTTACAAAATATTGCACATACAGTATATAAAGTACACATTTATTAGCTCAAATGGTTAATACTTGGTGTGAAACCTAGCCTGTTTAGATGAGCACAAAGCTGATATCCTGCCAAGTTCATCACACTACCTGATGACAGCCACTGGCAAGAAAGATTCACTGCATTGAAGAGGTCTCGTGTTTTCCGTCAGGTGTTATTAAAGACGGAGGTTGGTCGAGCCGATTCCACCGGCTGTGCGCACTCCGCACTTTATTGGCATTGGCACCATGGAAAATTACTAATTATCTACTACACTAATTATCCACACTAATGTGCTGGAGCACAGTGGTTAAAATCACTACCTTAGGGACCCTGTCAGAAGTAGCCTGAAAAGACACAATGTTGCACATGTAGTTAGAGATCTTATACATGACCTAAGGAGAGGTCAGCTCATCCCTATTGGTAAAATGCCAACTTATTTAGTTCCACTTGACCTGGTCGAACAGATCCTTACCTCCATCACCGCTTTGATTGTTCACTTCACATACAGCCTTGGCAGTGGAATACCTATATACGTAAACCTCAAAAGGTTTAGAGTTAGGATTCCTACTCACCCTTCCAATTATTGAAAGAGCGAATATGTACCAGTTGAAGTCCATTCTTAACATTGGTTTTTGGAAACCCACACACATTTGCTATTTAAGACACCACCCATCCTTGCATTTCATGAAACAGTGTTTGTAACGGTTCCCAAAGGGGCCACAGTGCATATTGATGATCCCGTCCTCCATTATCTCGACCCCAGTCGGCACAACTTGGATACCAAGATCATGGACTCCTTCAATGGTCACAAGTCACAATAAACATGGCCCTCCAGCAGACTGGCCAGACTGGACTCTTGCTGATGCAACCATGCCTCTCAAAACAGCCTGGAACTCTCCCCTTGGCCAGCATCTCAGCCTTCATCTCAAAGGAGGGATTGTAGGGAGCCTCAGCCCATTGTGGTCATCACAGAACCATGTTGTCTAGTGTTGGCGCCCACATGTAAAGCTAGAAGTCTGACTGCTTGTGTGGTTTTCCACTGGTATGACACAAATTCCGCTGCTTTTGACCTGCTTGGAAGCAGCACAGCCTGTCAACGCATTGGACTGGACCCAAAGACAGACGGAACACCTCCATCTCACTCCCTTGCCTAACGACTAAAAGTAAGACTGACCAGGCACTTACCTGTGCCATCCTGTGTGATTTACTCCTTCTCCTTCATCCTTCTTCTCCTCCTTCACCACACAGGTACTTTGATGTCTTTCATTCTGATTGTGGAGGCTCAATTGGCTGAGACCTTATTCAGGGACGGCATCTCGCATGGATGAGAGGCAGTGCAGCTGCTACTTTTACACTCTCCATTCGAGATCCGGCCATTTTGGTTAGCTTGGGTTTGGTTGAGAACCAAATGGTCAAAATGTGGTCATGCAGTCCTTGCCACTGTTCAAATTTCTGCTTGAGATCTGTGGCCATCTTGTTACCAGAAGTGGGAGTTATGAACTGTGTCACTTCCGCTCTAACCTCATTTCCCCTTTCGTCCTCTTCAAACAATTATGATGTAATAGCAATTGTGTGCAAGTAGTGAGTGACATCTGATTGAAATGCTCAATTTTACATCATGTTCAAATGGGATATCTTTCAGATATCTAAGTTATTTAAAGTGACTGCACATTTTTGAATAAATATATATTGCCAATAGTCTTGTACCAACGATAGCAATGTTTTGTGTGTTGGTGTTGACACGGACTGATGCATTTTACATTATGTGACTACAGGGACTACAGGTGGAAATTAGCAAAATTGCTCTAACTTGGCTACATATTTTCACGTTCTAACTAGCTAATTGAACTGGAAATATCACTGCTAGTGAAGCAAGATAACGGCATCTTGAGAAGTAGTTGGATGGTGAAACAAATGTTGAAAAAGGACAGCTGGAGAATGGACCTGAAGACATCCTTTTAGAAAGCTCTGCAGGCTCCCCCTTAAGAATGGGGTAAATCTGGGCTGTGACAATAGTGCTGTTTTGGTGACAGAAGTTGCACACTGGAGCTTGAAGTAGTCCTTATTTAGCCTCACTGGATTTGTCCCTTTGAGAACCAAAAGAAGTCCCACTCAGACATGCTATCTAATTAGATGCAGAAATGCAATCATGTTGTCCAAGAGGATGAACTGGGTGTTAAGTACCATAAGTCAAGCATTTGCGCTATAGGCTTCCAAGTAAAGTGACATGGTTTGCTCCCAGTCATCTGACATAGGTGTAAAATTGTTACCGTGACACTGATTTCAGCCCTGGCTCTCACAGCTTCTTTCTTTCCTGAGGGACCATTCAAAAGTGAAGCAAATGCACAAAATATCTCAGAGTGAGTGGAGAGAATTAGAAAGCTTACACCACGAGCCAGAGTCTTTACATTTGCTCCATGCACAGTGAAGTGCATATGAGGAATATTACCAATGTAACAGCAGCTCTTGCATCAAAAAGATCAGAGCTTTTTTTCCCACTCTCTCCAAACTACTGCCAGATGTGACACAGAAAAAAAAGAGGCACATAGACAGTATGCTGTGTGAAATACAACCGGATTACATCAGGTAATAGGAAGCAACAGAACAGGAGGAAGCAACAGAACAGGAGATAGTTATGAGGGCTAAATCACAGACAAAGTGGATGATGCAAGTTTTTAGACTTACAAATCTGTCAATGTCCCTAAAATAGTTGTCCCTTAAGGGATCTCCACCAAATGTCAAAGCTCACTAGAAGAGCCAAGGCCACACAAGATGTTGTTGTTCATCAGTCACAAATTTGTGCCATGACTTGCCCAACAGACAAGGCAATGGTATGTGAACTAACCAAGATAACAACCAGAAACAAAGGCACCCAAAATGATCTGTATTATACTCATTGTGCTGCTGGAGGAGGGACGAGAGAGAGCATATGATGGGTAGCTAGACAGCTAGACAGAGGGAGAACAGATGAGGAAGGGTGGCTAAACTAAAGTCTGCTTATCCTAAAGCAAGGCACTATGGGCGCATATCCTACGAGAAAACATAGAGGCCACATAAAGGCCAATAATTTCCGGCAGGCTGTATGCCGAGAGCTCTAATGCGGTCCTCCACAGTTCAATGTTCTTAAAATTACCGAAAGAGCCAACATCTGCCTTTGGCCCACGTAGTACGTACATTAGAATAGATGAAAGTCTTAATTCAATAGCTCTGTTGTTATGTACTGATACACTACTTGTCATTTTACTTAGTGGGAGGTAGAAATTAGTTTTGCGTCAGCTCGAGGATTAATGATAAAGGAATTTTAGTGGTTAAGTGAACCACTTCTTTTACCCAAGCATTAGATTCTCTTTTTTTTTTTTTTTTTTTTTGAACACAGTAATGGGACTGACAGCCCACCTAAAGTATGTTTATGCATTTATATAAAAAGTGAGGGGCAGGTAAAATAAGATTGTCTCTGTATTTCAAACATGTTTTATACAGCAACATTTTTCTTCCTTCCTTCCTTCCATTTCACACAGTGTGAGCATAGTTAAAATATAAATAAATAAATAAAAATGGGCAAATCAACTTTTAGGCAGTGATGGCATCATTGGCATCATTGCCAATTTGCGTATAACTTTGTGCCAGAAACACTTCAAGCTTAAGGTTTGCCTACTGAGTACTTTGCTGCACGAGCTAGACAACCAACTAGAGATGTGAAGTCATCTGCCATGGCAGGACTCCTAGTCTTGTGGAGCCCAGTTGTGGCATTCCTCCAGATCCATTGGCTGCAGCCCTCTGCACTGCTTGGTGTTTGCTTTATGGGCACAGGGCTTGTCCATAGGGTTTTCAGCGACTTGATGGTTGATGTTGTTATAAAGTACCTGCACCTGACTTCCCATAAAAAGGTTTCAAACGATTCAAATTTCCCTCTCATTTACTCACAATCATTTAACATTGGTCTCTTATGTTGTATTTAGATTGAAATTATAGTTTCCTTGATAATCCAGAGTCCATAAATATATATACACTGACAAATCTAATGTGTGGCTTGTATTGTGGCTATGTCAGTGAAAAAAAAGGTAGTTATATCAGGTGACCAGTATTGGGGACTGTTAGTTCTAAAATTACATTTCACTTAACTGCAATTAAAAAAGATTCCTACATTACAATAACTCACATTTTTGCATGACATATGTAAAAATGCCTTATAATCAAGACTTACTGTAAATATAATATAGTAAGTATTAAGTCAGGCCCATGGTCTGTAAAGCTATACTCTAATAGTGGTAATGAAAGAGCATCCACTTTACAGCCCTTCATTCACAGTAAATTTTCCATAAAAAAGCCAAAACATCAATCATAAGCCATATCACAGTTCAAAGAATACATCACATACATAACATTTGTCAGTTTTTACATCTTAAAATCTTATTGACAACCAAATGGGTTTCCCAGCAAAACAAATGTCACAGCTGAAAGGCTGACTCCATAATTTGAGGGTTATCACTATGATAAGACCTTTCAGATTCCTCTGGAAACTCAGCCTCTGTAGGAAGGTCTAACCGATGAGAGCGGCAGTCCATGTTGTCCCTTATTCCCAATTCAATATGAAATGCAATTGCTTTGTCTCACATTTTACTCCCAATCTGCCACACTAGACCACCTTACTCATCTAATATCATTCCCAGGAAAGAGCTCCCCTGATATGGAGAAAGAGCGATTGAAGATAAGGACCGAAAAGATAGCACTGAGTTACGGACGTAAAAGGATAAATAAAATGGATGTGGCCATGAATGCAGTAAGGTCTCTGTAACTCACTGAGTGAAAACAAATCCCTCTTTATTTTTTTGGGATTAGACTTTAGTACTTAAAACCATCTCTGGAACATAACAAAATACATAACCAAATAACAGCATTAATGGACACAAAATGACAGCATATTCAGCTTATGATTTAAGACAGCTATAGATGCTAGGATCAGGCTTCCCCCACCCAAGGGAGTCTATCTATACTTTGGAGTTCTGCATTTGCTCTATAGTTTGTTTATTTTCTTAATGCAAGTCAGTATTTCCAAATGCAAATCCATCACAGCCTTGATGACAGTATGCAAGTTTCTTTTAAGCCCGAAAACAAGTGATGACATATTGTATCTTGCTAAAATATTTCTTATTACTCTTATGTGTAATGAGAGCAAGAGTAAATTGCTACCCCTTCTTGCTGTATTAATTTTAAAATGATTGCAAAAATAAATACTATTGTATCACACAGACCTAATGATTGTTCAAGCTTTTAAATCATCCTGGTTAATTAAAATATTTCAATTAATTTCTCACTTACCACAATCAAGCCATTTCTGGACCTGGAGCTACACACATGCTCCAAAACACTGCAAGTCTGGGTACAGTAGGACATCTCACATCACACCATCTTTACAATGGTGTTTCATTAGTTTCCTAAATAAATGTAAGGTTTTTATTTTATACAAATTGGACCCTACAAGGTAAAGTACCTGCATCAGTTATGCACCGTTAATGGGAATGTACTGTACAGTGATAGTGGCGCTTGTGTGAAAATGAAAATGGTAATTCAGCCACAACTTTAAGAGTAACTGTATTAAATGCTGTGACTGACCAGTGTATGTATGAATTAATGTCACAATCCTCACTTGACATATGTTTATTTTATGTTTCACCATGTTTTAGTCACAACAACTACTGTAGCTCACGGGAGGTTTTCATAAGATGGGAACTCACAGGAATAGCTTTATGGAATGAGCCTTGAGAGCAAACCCACTTGTTCTCATAGAATATTCATGGGTCATCATGTCAACAAAGAGACTGGCTGCTGCATATTTTTACTGGAGAAAACAAGACCAATAAAGAGCCCTTGAATCAGTTGTAAGCCTCAGTGTTGATATAGCTGACTAAAATGTTAGAGTGAAATGCCTGAGCACAGACAGGAGGCACACTGCCATGGTGTATTTTTATTCTGCTTCTGGCAAGAGGTTCCATGTACAATGTAATACAGATTAGCCTTGACAAATTTTAAATATACTATAATGCAGATTCACAAATGCAAATATCTGTGCAGACAAATACCATTCACTTTCCACATGCTGTTCAACTTTGTGCAGCGCTCTAGAAGGTCAATTGCCTGATAAGGATTTTGTGCCTGCTAATTTGGGATGACAGCCCATGTCATTGAGAATGTTTTTCCCAGGACCTGATTTATCATCAGAGCTGCCCATGCAAATGACAGGGAGACCTTAAGGGATATCATTTTCCATTAAAATATGTAAGAGTAATTACACATAAATGTCACATTAGCTGTGTGAGATTGAGACCTGGAGTGAAAGGGACCAAATGCACTCATGGAGTGATGCTAGAGAAAGGTGGTGGGGTTGGGATGGGATCTAATAACACTGTCCAACATCATTAACACACTTCAGTTAGTTGTTCTGCAGGTAACATATGAAAATATGAATGCAAAATAAAAAACAGCAAGGGCAGGAGAGAGGAATTAGAAATATAAAATAAAACCCACTCAATAGTCTGTCTATTATAATGCGTGTTTAGATAAGATTTGGCATTATAACTGACAAGTGAGATTTGAAAGTCAGAGGACTAGACAGCAGAACAACACTTTGTAATTGTTTTTACACAGTAGATTTGTGATTCACAAATTTACAGCATTTACAAGAAAGAAAATGGAACATTGCTTAGAATAATCGCCCATCATGTACAACTCTTGAGTTTGAGAGTCATGCCTTTTTTTGCTGCAAGATCTCAGGCAGTAAAACACTGGTTTCTTGTCCATTTTAGGAGGATCAGTAACATTATTATATATGCAGCACTGTATCACTTAGCACCAAATTTATTTGTTGAGTACTTTTACGAAAATTACGTAAAGTACTTCACATTAAAACACACAAACCCCTACACATATCAATACACAACATAAACATTCAGTTCTTGCATACAAAAAGGCCACAACACAGAAAAAAATGGGAGAACAGAGGAAAAGGCGTCTCAGTTTGCAAATGAGGAAAAAGAAGCAGAGTTATAAGTAAACAAATTAAAAACAAAATATCCATATCCATAAAAATTCAGCTAAAATACTTTTTAGACCACTTTTAACACCTCTTGTTCTCTTTACTATGCCCCCTTTTATTGATATCATCCATAAAAGTACAATAAACTTGGGAACATCCATACTTCCATTTTCTGCTACTTATTCAGGGTGAGTTGGCAGTGGCAGTAGGTCAAACAAAGTAGTCCAAATGCCACTCTTCATGCTGCCCCTGGGGAATTCCAAGGCATTTCCAGGCCAGAGAGATGTATAATCCCTTCAGTATGATTTGGGTCTGTACAGCCTTCTATTAGTTGGACCTTCCCACAGAAACTATTTTGGAAGGTACTTAAGAGGCACCTGCCTACAAGTTCAAAATTCCCCTGGATCCAAGGTTGAGATAGAAAACGGCAATCTTGTTCTTTCACAATGTAAAAGCTCTTGACCTTGGATGAGCACTGAAATGAGGATATGGAGGATATTAGCATACAAAAGAGACAGTTCAAAGTTGGAACATACTGATGAGCATCAAATGTACAGAATGATATAATCCATCGCTGGATTAACAAGTGATGTGGTTTTATGTGTTCTACTGGCAACAGTGTTGATTGAACAGTCCAACATCAGCAGGAAACAATTTGCAATACTGGTCTTTCAGATACTTAAGGTAGATCAGTCCACCACTGAAGGAGCTGCCCAGTGCTGTGATAATGTCCTACAGTGGTGGGACAGGTCCTCCACCTGTTAAGTAGTTGATCCATGAGGCCTGGTTGGGCACAGATCAAAGATGTTACACTGAGCCTCATGTGGGTCCACCACAAGCATGCTTGAGTTGGGATGTGTGCCAGGAAGCAGGCCCAGGGGGTTACACTTCTGCCAATCCCTGTCCTCTTGTTGCAGTGTTTGAAAGGCAACTACAGAAAAGGAAAAGTGAGAGTTGTCTTCACAAGTCTTTCGCCATGGGAACCCCCCAAACATCTGTGCTTCACTGCTCACACAGATTGACCTAAAGCACTTATTAAAGTTAGTGAATTAAATTTAATGCATCCAATGGACAGAGACTCAAACCCAGTGGAATTCTCAAATGCAATTATCAATAGATAATTGAAAGCCAAGAGTGGGAAGGCCCCATGTGGAGTACAAGTTAGGTTATGCAGGGGTGATAGGAAAGGAGGCAAATGAGAGAAAGAGAGATAGAACTAAACTAGCCCTAAACCTTTTCCCCCAAATAATGTCTGTCTGTGTAACCTCATAGCATTAAAAGCAGACCATCAGCATGCTCATGTTGTCACTAATGTACAATGGTTGACCATGTCAAAGAATATGCACAAGAAACATTTAAGAAATGCCAGCAAGTAAATGTATTCATTTGAAAGTAATTGCAGCAAAATGACCCTTGCAACTTTCACATGTACCGTTATTTCTCATGTTTTAATATATTTGAATTCCATTATTTATTGGTGGTTAAATATAATCAAAGTTATAAATCCAGAATAACAAACAATGACAGTTATACTGTACCCACAGTGAAACCATTCCATTTACTTTGTCTAAATCATAATTACAATTAGGTAAAGTAAAAAAAAAAAAACTCAGGATTTGAAAAGCTGAAGCTATAAATATTTGCACATATATTTGCATGAGCACAATGCCATACTAGATGTGTAGACTTGAGGATTATGTGTAACCAGACATGGGGTCCAGAATACAAACAGTAGGAGGGTGAGGTAGAAGTTTCATAAGAAAAGAATGATTGCATTTATTGACAAATCTGTCAGAATGCAGTCAATACAGGGTGACCGGGGGAGACCTGCTATCAAGATAGTTGGGCAGATAAAGCTGGGAAATGGGTCCTCCCCACACATAGTGGGTGTGAAATGCTGGGGCTTTTTAAACTGTGGAGACCAGGTGAAGGTGATGAGATAATTGCATGCAGGTGTGCTGATCGGGAGGCGGGGCGGTTCCAGAGCTCCAGGGGGAGGGGAGAGACAATTGAGAGCCATGCCCTGGTTCACATCTGTGAATCTGTGAATACCATGTCCTTTTTTGCCTGTTTTTCTGTTTTTCTGTTGCTTGCTATGCTGTTACACATAATTTTTTTTTATGATAATGGGGTTGAAAAGGTGTTCTTCTAAGTCATTCAGATGACCGTTACGTTGACAGTGACTCAAGGAAATTTCTCATTAACTGACAAAATCCACTATATTTTGTGAATGTAAACTGATATAGTGAGACCAGGCTAAAGGTTAGGGAAATATCTTTTAATTTTCCACCTTAAAACTCTCCATTTTATATGACTTGCCTGCATAGCATGAAGCCCTATCTACATTTTTTTTTCTCAGGAAATTGTTAAACTTTTAATGAACAAACTCATTAAAAATTGTGTTATATTCAGAAATATCCCTATTGGCTTCCATACATGGGATTGAAACCACTATTCGATTACCATGTAGCCCCAAATAGACAGGCAACTTTTAAAGCTTTCTCTGAGGCCACATCATTAAAACATAATGAGAAGGTATCGAGAATGCAGTGTTTTTGTGCTATATTGTACACTTTATCCATTTTACTAGTAATGGTTAATGCTACCTATCTGCATACCTTTACACCAATTTGAATATTTTTTTCCCAATTTGAGGTAGGCCAAGAGAGCAGCTCGATGTAAGAAAAAACTAATTGTGTTTTTTTTTTTTAATGGTATTTTATTCCAAGTTATCAAATGTAAAAATGGCCATTATGTTAGTTGCTCAGATAATTAAAGTCAACATGATATATTGTAAGTTGTTTAGGGAAACTGAATATGGTGCTATGTCAGATGCATTTTTTTTTACATTCTGGCTTTATGAAAAACAAATTGCCAACAAGTCCTATTAATTAAAAATAACAAAACAAAACAAAACATTAATGTGACAAAATAAAGGACTTCAAATATTGTTAATGATTTCATTGGTGGAGAATTTTTATTTAAAATTTGTATTAGTAGTAAAAAAAACAGAAATAATTAAAAAAAAAACTCACAGATCACAGTGTATTCGTGTGAATTATAATTTATTCTTAACTTTTTTTATAATTTAGTCTATTTTTCACAGCAGGCATTTTGACATTAAATTGGTGGAAAAGCACAGGTGTAGTGATTGCTGACCTCCATGTGGCTTCCCCAGTTTCAAGGTGCAAGTTGGCTCAAATTAACAGAGCCCTTATTTGTGTTACCACTAACACCTGTGTTTTTCCACAATTTTAATATCACTCTTTTTTTTTATAGATGTTGAATTACTCTACGTCGAGAGAGGAGAAATGCACTTTTTAAACTCACCATTAGTCCCATTAACTTTCTGTGGCCACAGGGCTAAAAATCACTAAAGGTGGGGGGTGGGGGGGGGAGTCCATAGAGGTTTGGACAAGAGTATAAAGAAGTTTTCAAATCCTGCATCAAGAGACTTAGAAGAAATTATAATTTCATGATGTACATATTCCATGGTGATCAGGAGAGTCAAGTCATATATTTTCTAAAATGTTTTGTGGTTACATCTTCAAATAACAGATTATATATAACCCTTTAAGACTGAGCTTGTTCTGCATTCACACATCTCTCTGGAGGAAGGATTAAATATTTCTGCAGTTAGTCTGTTTTTATTAAGTCTAATGTGACAAATCAAACAGCTACTAAAGTAGAGTACAGTCAGTCACCATCCATTCCCTCTACAGTATCTCCAGCACAGATGGATAGTTGGAGTGAAGTCCTGGAAAGCTTCTCCCTCAAAGGATATGGGAATATGGCTCATGGACAGCAACGCCAAAAAGGACAAAAGAGAGAGAGAGAATAGTGCAATAATTTATTTATAGGATGGGGTATACATTGTAAAAATGCTAATGTAAGGACGATTACAGAGGAACAAAAATCTGTGTGCCAGATAATGTGGGCAAACACAACACAGTGTCTATCAGCCGAGACTGCTCCCTAACTTGGAAGGACAACAGGGTTCAGGATTTGGCCTGCAAGGGTACAAGCTGTCGTCCACCCCTACCCCCCAGCCCCCGCCCCAAATCCTGCCCCTTGGTTCCCTTCACTAAGTCTCTGAGTTAGACATCAAGGCCATTGTGATCTGATTTCATCCAGTTTATCTATTTCAGCATAGCCAACAAAGTGAGCAACTGTGTCATGGCAGAAAATTGTATGTGTAAGTGCTTCGGTCTGGATTTTCAGCCAGCATTTTTTTGTTTTTTTTTTCATAATGATGGAATACATGTTTGGTGAGTTCATGTCACCAAACATGTATTGCTGGATTAACATGTGATGCTCAACAGCCCACCAGATGGGATGAAAGGTGTAAGTACTAAAAGATGACATGGGAGGAAAAAGCTATTTGAAATATGGTTGATTTTTTGTAGGTGCTGAGCTTCAGATGAGGCTCTGCATTAGGTAACATTGGGTTACTGAAAGTACTGGACCCCTAAATATCTACATGCAAAAAAAAAAAAGAGACAGAGACTATTTTCTCTGTCTCTCAAGCTGCATTTCATAACAATGCACTATTCAATTTTTGAATGAACTATATATGTCAGAGATTTTGCCAGTATAAGCAATAAAGGAGTAACATGCTGTAAACTGTGTTGCATTCATCCAGGTTTAATAATTTAGTGGCTCACACCAACTACATATTCCATCATCAAACTTACATGAAGCTCTTATATTTTAGATTTATTTATATCTGTAATTGACAGAAATCCAGAATCTAGGTCACAGGTTTCCCTTGCTAATCAGGAGCTATCAACTGCACCTGTGTTGTTCTGCCACAGCTGAGGCTCATCAGCTGGAAGGTTATATAGGCAGGGTCCTTCTTCTCATTCGGTTCTGTGTCTCAGGGGAGTCAACACCTTAACCTTCTGAGAGGAGTTATTGTTATATATATATATTTCAAGTTGAATTCTGTGTGTATTTCTTTTGAGGTTTCATTTTATTTTCTCTACCTAATGATTTGGGTTTAGTTTTTTAGTTCATCTATCATTTTGATATAATCTGTGGGTGGCTGCTGGTCATTTTATTCCCACTGCCACCTTTGCCAAACCAAATGGCTCAATTTTTGTCTTGACCTTTCTTTCATCCTGAGTCATTTGATTTCCCAAAACCTTTAGGTTGTGTTTATGAGAAACTGAACACTTTAAATAGATGATGGGCAATACTTGGTTATCTATACACTTTGTAGAAGCCTTGATTATAGTTTGCAGATAACTGCATACAAACATTGGAACAATCAATCTTAAATTATGAAATCAAAACACAGCAATCATGCTGCATAACCTTAACACTGAGCAAGCAGAGTTGACATGGTTGGTGATTCATTCAGCTTTAAGTAGATGTGCTCTTTCAGAAAGAAATTAGACATCAGACAGCATTTATATACTGTTCAGTATACAGTATAATATAATATAGGTCTGAATAAAGGTCTGAATTCAGCTCAATTCAAGATGGAGAATATGAAAACAAATTCTATAACAGAAACCTGAATTTTAGGAATGCACATTTATCAATAAGGCTCTGAAAGAGGACACTATTAAAACCTGATTGAAAAAACCCTTGGACAATAGAAGGCAATAAAATTATAATAATTATAATAAAAAATACAAATCAACTACATACATTATTATAATAATATGTATGTAGTTGATTTGTATTTTCTTTTTCCTTGCCACTAGTCTCAAAGCAGACAATATACTGTGTATATACAGTCTCAGAAGAAATGACCATTTCTAGGGGAAAAGAGAAATTTCAATGTCTTGTCACTCAAGACATCTCAACATGGCAGGCAGGTCGATTTGTGACAGTGCTACAACTCTGATGCACAATTCAGAGGGCAGATAACTGCTACTTGCATCCAACTAGGGGTTGGTACAAGGCCATTCTCTTTGAATTGTTATGGTAACACATTCAAGTTCTGTGTATCAAAACCCAGACAAAGACCTAATATCTAATGTTGCGGCAGATGCACTTGTACTATAAAATGGGTTTCTTTTAACCTCAGTTTTCTCATGAATATAATGGGTTGCTGCCCCAGGATATACTCTTGGATCTTTTTAGGCATTCTCATTTTTAGCCAAGTAGCTAACTCAGGCTCTTAACAGGTGCCATAAAAACTCATCCAGATTTGCAGCTGCTCTTGTTCTTGAATTGGTAAAGCTGTACAGTAGAATTTCTGGTGGTCTTGCTCTGGACCCCACACCTTGCAGGTATTGACTATAGACTGAGATTGATGGGTAGATTTGTCATAACACATGCGGCAGACTGCTGCTTCCTCAAACACTTTCAGTGACCCACAGAATTCCTCTGAAACTGCTTCCTGTTATGTCTCTAGATTCTGTGAGATCTTTCGCTAGTCTGCGTCAGATTAGTCTGTTAAAGTTGAGTGGTTGGTATAGTTTATCAGTAGGCAGCCATCTGCTTTAACTATTTTAGCATCTAGAACTTAATACTCTCTGCTTAAATGGTCTGACATTTGCTTCACTGTTTCAGATTGCCTCTATTTGACAGATGTATCCGTGAGTTGGTACAAGGTACCGCAGGAAACATCACTTTGGTCAGTGGCACACCAGATAGCACTAGTTCTGGGCCTGATAGCAGACAGAGTTTGTGGCTGTTCTGTAGAGGGGGGAAGATATGAGGAGCAAGCTATCGGTTGTGTTGCCCATCTCGCAGTTACTCCTCAACTGCCAAAAGATTTTTATGCCTACTTTCCTCGGCTAGACGCGCTGTTCCACTGGCCTCATCTGCTCCGACTGATAGGATGGAACAATGCGTGCTATTTATAGGAAACTCCATTAGCCGCGACATTAAGCTAGTAATACTAGCCAGTGTTAGCAGTTTACCCAGGGCCAGAGTGTCCGACATTGAGGACAGCCTCAGGGTGCTGGCATAACGCAAGGGTAATAAGGGAGATGAGGCTTATAACACAAACAACACAGGCACATAGTATTTCATGATGGCACTGATGACATGCGTCTTTGGCAGTGGCAGCCAGAGATTACTAAAAGTCTAACTGGGACATTTGTGCTCACTAGGAAGATGAGTCGGCACTGAGTAATAGACTCTGGTCCCTTTTTAGTCAGGTGGGGCAATTATGAAATGTTTAGTAGGCTGACTCAGTTGTATTGCTGGCTGGAGCATCATTGTAGGGAAAAGCTTTGTTAATAATTGACCTTTCTAGTGTCAACCTCACCTGAGAGTGGATGGCCTTTATCCTACTGGAGTGGGCACTGCTGTTTTGTCTGGAAATAAATCTGTGCTTACAGTGGCTTTGATATTGGTATGGAGTTTAAAATTTTAATTAACATGACCAGACAGTCTGGCAGAGAGGCCTTTTGATAAGTCTCTACACTTTTGGTCTTCTTAAAATTTTAGGGCGTTGTCCAATAAAAATTTGATTTTAAATTGCCAAATACTTGAGCACAAATTTATCATGATTCGGTCCTGTGAAACCTGGATGAAACCATTTCTGGTCCTTATCGATACTATTGTTTCAACAATTTGAATGATCCATTCATTTAAGCAGAAACATCTCAGTTGCAACACTCACTGAGTGCCTGTGGTCCTGACTCCATTTATGACAGCAGCAGAATCTGTGGACAGCTACGCTACCGACCTTAACCTGTCCCTCTCCGACCTCTTGATACAGTTGCTCCAGTTTCCAAGAAATGGAAATATCAAAATAGGCCTTCACCAAATGAAAAGCATGCACTGAAGCAAGCCTATCGGAGACTGGAACACAAATGGTGCACATCTAAATTGAGATGTCTACCTGCCATTGCATGACAGACAGTTCTTAACTATAAGCAGGCTTTGTCTACTGCCAAATCAGACTATTCAAAGTTTTGACACTGTAGCTAAACTAACTCCACAGCCACAGTCAGTTAGCTGTACAACATTCACTCTGAATGATTACTATTTTACTATTTTAATAAAATAGACATCAGACTTAACATTACTACTTCAGCTACAAGTACAACCTCAATTCCAAAAGTTGGGGGAGAATGCAATGATTTGCAAATTTCATAAACCAATTTATTTAACAGAACATAAACAACATATCAGATGTTGAAACTGAGACATTTTACCATTTTGGTACAAAGTTTTCCGCTCCCTAGGATGGATGTGTGACTGAGAACCGATCACAGCCTTGTCCACAAATCCTCATTAATACTAATATTCATAACAATTAAGGTCATTGTAACATGTCTCTCTATTAGCTTATCTTACATACAAGTACCATCTCTTCACATTCTGTATTGTTTCCACTCTGTAAATGTGATTTGTAATCTGCTGAACTTGTTTCTGTACATGTGACACCTACTGCACCTCTGTCTATCCTCCCTCTGGCTCTTCCTGAGGTTTCTCCTATTTTTTTTTTCAATGTGAGGGTCTAAGGATAGAGGGTGTCACTTGCTGCACAGAATGTAAAGCCCTTCAAGGCAAATTGTGTTTGTTGGGCTATATAAATAAAAGTGTAGGTGTCACATTGTCAGCAATTTCTCTCTGTCAGGGAATAGGCTGGCTAGCTTACCAGGTCAACGGTGTGCAGCAAATATTCAAATAAGCAATGCATAACTTCTGAAAACAAATCAAAGGTGAAATGACAAATTGGTAAATACAATTCTTCAAAGACTCTTCAGACAGTGTAGTTTGGTTGAGGTCTTTGCCTGTGTGTCTGTCTGTTAATTTACATGGTTGCTTTGATCATCAAGTGTGTGAAAGCACAGCACTATGACTATTGTGTAAAGCCATCATGCTTAGTAAAACATCTTTTTAGATTTGTGATGAATGAATCTTCAATGTTGTAATTTTGTGTACAGGTTCTAAAATTCCAAGCTCTTGAAGAATGAGCTATAATCTGTTATAGAAGTCTGTCAACATGGGAAAAAGTGGCTTGGTACTGTGGTACAATAACTACTTATGTGGTGATGCTCACTATAGGCCTAATATTCATGATCACCATTTTAAAATAAGTGTTTAATTTAGTTTTAAAGGGATTCGGTTAGACCAAAGTGTTATAATTACAATAAATGTCACAAGATCACCAAAGTAATAGGCTAAATATAATTGTGCCATGAATCCAAGCAGTCACGCTAGTCTTTACCACCTGACATGAAAATACAAATCTGAGTTACTTTTCCATGAATGTATATCTAGAATACATTTATAGTAGACTTCCATAATACATTATAACTTGTATACAATGCATAACCATAAAAGACAGTATAATTTCTGTGTTAAAGCATGATCAAAATAGTTAAATGGGTCAAGTCACAGTTACTGAGATTAATGCCCGCATTGAAATAGGCTCATACGAAAGAGGTAAAGAGGCTTGATCAAGATATCGTTTAAATTTCAAAGGCAATTTTAACAGACACCGCTCATTTTTTTGATTCGGCCAAGTTTAAAATGCATCCAAGCACCATAATCTTGTGTTTTACACTTGACTGCATGTGTCATTTGACTTGTTGTCCATTCACTCTATATCAAATGCTCATTACCTTCTCTATGAAGAGAAATGTGGAGTTTAGAAAATATCACACTGGATATAAGAACCTGTTTTATTCTATCGGCTGCTTTATTTTTCCTTATCAGATTTTATTTTGCCTTAGGTGAAGAAAACATATGCCAGTGCTGCTCTTATCCGTAGGAGACATGTATGTCTGTAAAATTAAATTATGAGAATATTATTAAATAAAATAAAGGTACCAGATTTTATTGATTTTCATAACATTTTTATTGAAATATTTAGTCCATATTAAAATACCATAAATGTACTCAACAATAACTGACTAAACAATGACTTTTTATTACGTTTTATTATAAGTGTCCCTCCAGGACACACAGGTGGCAAGAAGTCAGTGAATATATCTGGACATTAGTGAAATTTTAACACTTAAAATATTGTATTTTGTTGTCTTTTGGCTCCTGCCTTTTTTGGGGTTGCCACATCATCTGCATGATTGTTCTTGTTTTAATAATAAAAATAAAAACTCTTAACTCTGAATGTGAACATCATGTAGTGTACCCTGAGAAATTATTACTCAGGGACATTATAATGAATTAAACAAATAACCGAAACAGAGTGGCCCACTTTGAACACTGAATTTAGACTTATATTCAGTTCACAGTTGTGCTTTGACTCCAAGCAGTATTTTGCTCTCTCCAATAAGAACAGTTCTATCCACAGGATGAAGACATGCAGCAAAAAAAAAAAAAAAAAAAAAATTGTTGGCTGTTGTAATGAGACCATGAGATTTGGCTGAACCCAAAGAAAACTATTGACCTAAAGGAAACACATGGTAGCTCAAGTGGGTCAATGTGTTTGACAAAGAAAAGGGTGATATCCTTGACACCATTGTTTGTTCCAGAGGGTATTTCAGCACTGCATTGGCCTCGATGCAACATCAGTGTGAGACTGAGGAAGAAAGATCAAGTTGCTCAGGCTTTATCTCTCTTGCACAGTCCCAGATATTTCTCTACTTGAACCAAGGCAAACCTTTGCACAGGCTTCTTCACAGGTATTAGATCAAAATTCCAAAGTGGAAGCAATTCAACCAATCTTCCTCCCCCTGGCAAATTGGACCATGGTAGCTATCAAACTCACTCAGTAGGTTTCCATGCACCAGGTGTAGCTCAACCAGACCATTCCTGTCCTTATACTGATATAAAAATACTAGTGGGGAATCAATGTGACGTATGGCTGCCTCTGCTATGCTAGGTAGTGATGCATCCCTATTTGGCTTATGTGAATTAGGTTTTTAGCATCTTAATTGCCGTTCTATGTCTTCCTACCATCCATGAACTTTGAAATACATAATTCTTTCAGCTGATGGCTAAAGTATTTTTTGCAGTTTCAAGCTTCAAATATTTTCTGGATCTAAGTCGAGGGTGGAAAATATGGCACATGGACAGAGCTCCCTGGCCAGCCCAAGTGACTGGGAGTCCAATTACTGCTTCAATCACAATGTCGCGTTCACTCACTCACTCATTTTCTACCACTTTATCCACTGAGGTTTGCGGGGGCGCTGGTGCCAAACTCCAGCTGACACAGGGCGAGAGGCAGGGTACACCCTGGACAGGGTGCCAGTCCATCACAGGGCCACATAGAGACAGACAATCATTCACTCTCACATTCATACCTACGGGCAATTTAGAGTGTCCAGTTGGTACACTGTACACACTTACAAATTAACACAGATCTGCACAAACATACGCGTTAAACATGCATACTGTGTATTCGCATATCCCTTGGGGTTACAATGGGCTGCTCATGGGCCTCCTATTTCTGAGATTCCCCAGCTCCTCCCAAGGCTACTCTGATAATCAGCTGCCTCTGCTTGGCCTGAAGCATGGGTGAATACCCTTTTTGAGGCTTTGGATCCTATATCTGAAGACCAGAGTGCAAATACACTCTTTAAAGTGGAAAGATGAGCAGATCCAAAATGTCTAATGAAAACCATATACAGATGTGACCATGTTTTGTCTTAAGCGAACGGCTTAACTTGACTTAATAAAAAGCTTGAGACTCCCAGGCTTAGAGATTGGAGGTAGATATGGTTATCATTTGTATTGATCTGACATCCACATGCTGGCTTGCTTCAGTGGTTAAACTGACCCAACCCATGAAAAACCAAAACCAAAAAAGATGGAAAATGTGTTCATAAAATAGGGAGATGTAGGGTGAAAGGAATTTAAAAGATGAGCTACATCAAGTACAGGGCTAATCCTGTAAACTTTAACTGAGACAGCAAATGTGTTAAAGATGGTGTAATCCGAGCTGTCAGAAAGCAATTACCTTCAGCTAATTAATGAATAATAGATGCAGGCAGTTTGACCAGACAAACCAACCTGGGTTTCAGGGTTTCTCTCTTTAGGGTTAAGCCATATGGCTTGGGGCTCTTGACACTAAAGATTACTCTTAATTACTGTATTTCCTCATCTATCAAAATATGTGAAATTATTCAAATAATGTTTTTATCAGCTAACTTTACTAAAAAAATCATCATAAATCCTATCTGCATGATTGTGTATACTAGTCTCGGTAATAACTGACGGTGTCATCAACAGCTGATGACTGGTAGACAAACTATGGCATCAGAGCTGTCCCTACTAATGCTGCAACAACTTGGATGGTTACTGCTCTTTCACCACCTATTTCAACAGGTATGTTTTTACTGAAGTGGTAATTAACATGTCACACAGATGCACTTAATTGACTTTTTGCTTGCTTTAATGCCTTCCCACTGCTTGCACCATTCATGTGCATACTGAATTTTTCTCCGTTTTATTTTAAAATGTAAACATTCTCCGTTTTATTTTAAAATGTAAACATTCTTTCACACTGTAGAGATGAACAATGGAAAATTAAAAGGCAGCCATCATGCAGATACTCAAATACATATGAATGCAAGCATATATCTCATCACTAAGGTCTTAGTTAGCACCTGTTCCAATGAAATGATTTACCAAAATATGTTGGTCTAATTTACTAAATGACCAATGCGTCACTGACATTGCAATAAACAATATGTTATGTGATATTGGACCTCACAAAGGTTAATTGTAATGTTTTAATAAAAGCATCACATATCAAGCACATGTCTTCATGATTAAAAAAAAAAAAAAAAAAAAAAAAAAAAAAAATAATATACAATTCCCTGTAGCAGACTTTGATTTAGTGTATTATGTTTGGAAAGTATCGTGACCAGACTTTGAATACATCTGGAGATAAAGATTAAACTTGGACATCTGCTGTGATGTTAGTGCTGTAATATGTTTTGAAAATAGCCGCACAATTGGTAAATTTAAATTTTTCTCCATGGCAAGATGATAAGCTTTCTTTAGGAAAGCATCCTCCATTTTTTTTTTTTCACTCCATTATTGGACTGCAAGTACATTACATTGGAATACCCTTGTTTTTATGGGGGTGAAAGAAATTGATGCAAATGGCCATGAATGTTGCAACCCCTAACACACCCAAGCATATAATGTGTGATAATAGAGTCTCTTTCATCCTAACCAATTGCCTGAACATTGTTGGCTGTGCTTTGTGGTCTGCGTTTTAGTTCATTAAAAGTGAGGCCTGAAAGTCAAGAGACCAGAGCATAAGTCATAAATGCTGATGTTGGTGCAAGCAGGAGTAATTAAGAGAAGAGCGAAAAAAATGGTCAATTTTATCACCAAGACGTTCAGATAGGTGGCAGTGGCATCATTCATTGCATACTACATTAACAAAATGAAACTGTGGTCACTGTTAAATCTCAAATGGATGCATAATAATAGCTATCCAGCAGCTTAAGAACAGACACTGACACAGTATGGGTAATTTGTATGGTCCCGACAGCCTTTGTGGTAACCTATCCTTCCTGTAGGAGATTGTAGTTAGAACATACCCCTTGGAATTTAGTTCTTATACTGTTTTATGTTAATATGAGAAGAGTCATCACTTTACCCCACAGTTCAAGGAAAATACTATATTTGTTACTTAATATATGTATATTTTATTTTTTTTTTTTCTGCACATAATTGTACTTTTCGCTCACTGTTAATTCTCTACTCCCCTGGAGGTTTTGCCATCTAGGTCAAGGGTATTGAAGGGTGACTGACTACTCCACAGCTTGCTTCACAGTAAAACAAATTCTTCCAAAGACAAAAGGACTTTCTTGTATTCCTGTTGACACAGTATCGATCTGAAAACAGAGAGGTAAGAAATAGCCATCCAATATTAATATACATAACAATGGCCCCAGGGATCAAAACTCAATTTTTTTCCCAAAAAGCCCAATGAAGTACTGTACTTAAAAGATGAGGAAAATATGTGAAGAAAAGGTGAAGAAACAATGTAAACAGCCAGCCTCAGGAGTCACTAATGCAGGCTCTGTGCTGTGTTGCTCTGGCCATATAAATGTGACACTAACAGCCTCTGATCAGGCTCTAATGGTATTCATAGTTGCCATGGGTCCTTTCACCGTGATATTATAAGATCATTTTTATTCATGATATCCCCCAAATTGTCCTTGGAAGAAACAGCAGATTATGTGAGGCTGCTGACCCGTGGGTTTTGAATAAACATGAAAAACAATCAGCGTTCCATTTAGAGGAAGAATGGCATTCAGTCCTGAGCCTCTGGGGTAAGATTGGAGAAAGGGTGGAAGGGCAACAAAAGTAATGTAATCATTAGAAATTAATGGGAGTGAGTGAGTGATACTGTAATGCTTCCATCAAATTTTTCTTATAGTGTACAATGGAAGGTAAAGGATCCCATTTGACTGTACATTTGAAAATGCACCAATACCTCGCTGTGTTTTTACATGCTGTGCTTATGTCAACCATGTTACAGTTCAGTTGCACTTCAGGGTTTCATATTTTGACCTATTGCCACTTTTTTTTATCCCAACAATACAATGACAAGATTAGCATGATGGCAATTTAATACTTGGGAAAGAATTTGGTTTTGTAATGTGATATTTTCACATAATGGGTACTAGTTTGTCCAAAATGCACGTCCTTAATAGGACAGATTGCTCACCGTTCATGATGCTTTGCTAGCCATAGCAAGGTAGGTAATGTTAACAGTTTTTACAAGTGCAGGTTCAAAGGTGGGTGATTTATAATAAAAAAAAAAATAAATAAAAAAAAAACTCTCCTGACTTCAGCTTCTGTTCCAGTCTTCACAGCACATTTAAAACACACAATCCCCTTTTCTCCAGAATACTATATTCATCAGTATGTATACCAGGATTTATTTCCCTTTAGGGATTAGTGATATATATTTTTTTTTAAAAACATTGTAAGTGAAACCATTGCAGAGATTCATGTTTTGGACTTGCCAAAGCTTTCAGCACCTCAGCAGAAAATTGAACAGAGAACTGGCTGGGTGAAGCCAGTCGCCTCTCTCCTTTTAGACTCTGGAACAAATTAGTTTTTTCCAATTTTGATGAGGAAAATGAATTCCTGTCTATGCAACAGTACCCATGTACTAATTTACAATGCATAGTAGCCGTGTAGGAAAAGAATCATGTGCTAAGATGTTGCTTTTGGGGGAAGATGGGTGTTCTGCTTCGCTATGTATTGTCAAATACATTTCTTAACTGCCACATGTCCATACACTCTTCTTCCCAGAGGAGCCATATTGATATTGTTAATGAAGGTGCTGACTTCCACAACTGAACCTAGCAAAGGTTTTCCAGTCTAGCAAATAAGTAATTTTGAAGAACTGTCACTGTAAAATCATATCAGTGCAGGTAAGCTGGCAGTGGGTCATCTTATTATACTCCCAAAACAAAACATTGGTGACCTATTCTTTCATTTTTACGGCATTCATCCAGTTTCTAGAACAAGAGATCAAAAGAGTTGTAATTTTCTCTGCAATGGTTAAAGCTGCAGTGGGTCAAGCAATACTAACAGACCTGACAGAGAAAGCATTGAAGGGGTGGGTGGGGGTAAGAAGCTTGTTGCTATTTTTATCTGGATTTTTCTATTCATCTTAAATGTGTGTCTCCTTCCAGTGTAACATTCAGTAGTGGTATTGCATCCACTCAGTGTTAGTGGCTACGTTCAGATTATAAACCTTAAATGACAACAGTTGTTTTGTATTTTGGTTTTATTTCTGTTGTGATTCCGATCTTTTTCTTTTTTTTTTTTTCTTTTTCTGTGTGGACACGGATGAAATGGCTAGTTCTGATTTCTAATCATCTGATTTGTACAAATTTAGTAAGTGGTCCTATATCTGATATACAGCACTGTGCAAAAGTCTCAACAGCTTTGTTTTAGGTCCTTCAAATTCTGTGATCATTGGCATTTGGTTTGGAATGATGTGACAAATTTGGTCTTGTATATTAGGTCTTGTATATTAGCAAAATGAAATTAAGTTGTACAAACATGTACAGTATGTAATGTTTGAGCATGTCTTGAATAAAACTGGTGAAATAGACCTCTTTCACAGCATGAAACGAAAAATGAATTAGGGTTCTACTCCAGTTTTACCAAGTGCATACTATTGTCCAAGTATATAGGTGGATCACACTAAATACTTTAATCTGTAGAAGCTGTGTTGCTTTTGTGTTAAAACTGCATAAATATTTCCTTTTTTTTATTTTAAGAATGTGTTTCAATGAAGTGAAAAATAATTGTACTGTATGGCCCATTATAGCACTGCTAAAACCAATCTGATGGCAGTCTAAGACATGTGCCATTACTGAGAATGTTTCACAAATGATATTTGCTGTAAATGTGTGCATGTGCACTGCTTTACAAAAGTAGCTGAGTTCATATGAAAAGAAAATACTTGTACTGATGAATGTGAATTGGCAAATCTGATGTATAATAAATCTGAATTAATTCCGACTATGAACTGTGTGGCCTGAAATAGGAATATGTCCAATTTGTGTTTTGTTTTTTGTTTTTTTAATAATCCATACAGTATTGTCTGTCTTGGCACAAATCATTGTTGTACCAGTCAATCACAGCATGTATACTTTTGGTTCAAAATAAGACTGGCACTGAGTTTAGGGCTTGATAGAATCTGGAGGAGAGTGGACTTGGCTGTGCTGTCAGCAAGAATTTGAATATGTCATCCACATTCTGTTATTGAGAGAGAGAGAGAGGGGGGGATAAACAAGTGCAGTGACTGCCTGCAGGCACAAACTGTTTGGGAATATCCATAGAGAGAAAAAGGTAGAACTAACAGGAGGAGGGATCCTGAGTGACAATAAAGAGACATAGAGAGCAAAGGGATACAGTCGGGTGACTCTCACCTCTTGGAAGCCTGTCTCCTGAAGACAAATTGAGCTATAGCCACGCACCTAGGTGGAGTAACAAGAGGCTTTTTGTCTTTTAGATCTTGACAGTTAAGTTGAGAGCTAGGCTTAGGGCACAGAGGTGGCAGTTACTATGTCGGGCTGTTATATATTTCCCATCAGCACTTTGCAATAACATGGGAGAGACAGGAAAGAGCCTGGTGTCAGAAGATATAAGGAAACACAGGCTGCTGAAAGTACCCACAATCAGTGATAATGGGGCTCTGCCTGCTTGTGCACAAAAATTCAGGCTCACTCAGGCAATTAACTATTTATTCCCCGACATGTTTGAAGTGGAGGCTAAACTCTAGATTGTGCTTGACATCTTGGATAGTTGCTCAATTGGGTCTGTTTCAATAGATTTAAGTTTCTAATATAGCCTTTTTACACACTCCATACCTGGCACTTTTCCACCAGCAAGCAACAACACTGTTCCTATTCAAACAAAGGGCAAACCAGCCTACGTTCACACAAGTAGAGCATAACCAACAGTGGCCGTTGCTCAATAAATTTTGAATATTTGAATTAAATTCTGATCAGGGCACCACTCCTCTCAGAGAATAATCAGTTTGAACAAACTGTTCATAACTTCCCAAAGGCAATCTTAAATCATTCTATTAATATTTGGAGTATCAATTTCTTAATTAAGCTGGAGGTATGCATTTGTGCTCTAGCTTTTTGCAATTACAACTATCAAAGTCAAACACAAAAGACAAAAATAGCGCTTTGAACACACTGGGTCAGGATTTATTAATCAGTTATAACTGGCATGAACACCAACCCTAAGCTACTATGTGTGTGGCTGTCTGCTAATGACAGCGTGGGTAAATCGGGACTTGGAATGTAAATGAGAAGGCCGTAGGAGAGGGAAGAGGAAGTGGAGCCGGCAGTGTGGAGGGGAGTGGGGAGGAATGGAAAGCAAGAAAGGGAAACGGATGCGTGTAACCAGTGGAAAGAGTGGAGAACACATGGATGAACAGGGATTTTGGATCATGCAATTTAACATGGCTCAAGTCAGATTAAGCTGCACTTTAACAGATCTGATGTTGTTTGTCAAATCTGCTCCATTATGCTTGGTGCGGATCACGATCACACGGAGAAACAACAATCAGTGAGGAAAACAAACACAATAACACAGATTTTAAACAATTGCCACTATGTTAAGCACAATCACATTGATAAGCGATCAACAGTGAATTAACAAGCAAATGAGCTGGTGAAATGATGAGTGAAAATAGGTGGGTTTGTACTATCCACATCTAACACAGTGATAACAGAATCATAATCTAAGTCTGCCCTGATACAATGCCTCTTAGTGTGAGCGTGATGGAGGATCAGGTCATCAATGCACATTGTGGCCTCCTGATGGATTGTTAGGAACACTGTCTGTCTCGGTAGTTTTAACTTTTTAGTGTTTGTGTCATGCCGTGGGTTTGGATCCCACTCAGTCAGCCCTGAATGAGATACGGAGGCAAGGGAACGTACTTGTAGTAGACATCCCAGGGGTCCAGGTGGACATAGACCCTCTGTGAGTGGAGTCTACACCTCACGATCGGGAGTACAGGGACAACTTGGAGAGCGAGACCAGTGGGTGGACCAGGCTCCACTACCTCTGTGGTCGCTGCCACCTGCAGGCTGCAGAGGATGCCGAGGATCCAAGGAACGTTCACCTACAAGACAAGAACCAGATGAGGTTACCAGCCTGGTTTGGATAACAGAGGGGTTAATGCATGCCTCAAATTGTGGGTCATAAATGCCGTGCACCTGCATTTCCAGCTATCTTTAACGAATCTTGGAAAAGGCAATGATATTTCACGGCACTGACCTCAGCTCACATTTGAGGTTGATCCAAAAGCACACTTGTCGTTGCTGCCTCATGACTGCAATGTGCCAGCAGTGTTCTTCCTTCATACATTGGATGGAAAAACAAAACTGTGTTGGTCTGTATCTTGCCAAGACACCTGTGCTGCTACATATATCTCTCACCAGTCTTGTGAGGGGATTCCTAATAAAATGAGTTTGACACTTATAGTGTTATCAAGCATCTGCTACCGCCACTGCAATTTCAAAATATTTTGTGTGTGTGGGGGGGGGGCTAATTAGCTATTATTGCATATGTGGCTGAATGGGTTCATGCATTTTGTGTGTATGTTAGTAGCTCAATGATTGTTTTGCTCCTGCACCGCCTCCATTTGCATCTGGTACTGAGGTTCTTAATATGATCCTGAGGTTTGCAAATGCATGCCCAAAATTCATTTTTATTTCAGGCCCTGCTGGTAATATGAGAATAACGACAGCTTGGAGGCCTGATGAAACTGACCTTGGTGTTAATGAGCTTTTCGCAGACAGGCAGCAGTCCTATGTACCTTAATTGACATGGCACCCCTACTTGCGTTTTACCACTTACCTGTGTCAATCTTAACAAGACTCCTCAGCCCATATCTGTCAGAGCCATTTCTCCCTGCCTCTCGATCAAAGGATGCACAAGCATTCTCATCATTGTCTCTTAAGTGCCTTTCCATTTATTCTGTCATTGGATGCAGCCCTATTTCTAATTTGTTTTCTTTCACAGTGGTGTGCCTGGGATAAATTAATGCACTTTGAATTGTGTTCAGCAATAGGCACAAAATTTGCATGGAATCATTTGGAGCCTGCAAATTGAACTAAACTTTTTAACATGTGATGAGCTCAAAGTATAGATGTTTTCTTCTGATAAGCTCATGTAATTTCAGGTACTTTTTTATGTCCCAGTGTCTAGTGACTCCCTTTATATGCTCAGTTTTTTTTGTAATATACTGTATTGTGCACCATCTCCTGTAGGCATACAAACAATCCCATTAAACTCCTTTTGCAACATGCTCTTCTATCACAGATGAGCACACAATGTGAATGTGCATTAATATTATGGGGTCTGCTTGTTTGTGCAGTCACATGTAGATGCACGGGGAGGTCTTGTGAAGCCAGTGAGGATAATTCATATTTTATGGACTGAACAAGTCAAGTGTGTAAAGTTCAATGGAAACATCAGACAATGAACAGTGGCAATGACATTTTAATTGCCAAAACAACCCCCTATGTAAAAATAGCATTGTTGACAGAGACATTTCATTTATCCATAAAACATTTTTTTCCACAACCCCGACCAGCTACTGTAGCAGAAGACAATATTTCATGAAGGTCAAGTATTTTTTTTTTAGTTTTAACATCTTTACATATGTGTCCTACACTGTTAATTCTTGAAATTTGTGAATATGTTGAACAGATCAAACTGTGGCCAAATTTGTAACCATTATTTTTTTTCAAACGTTGCAATACAAACATGTTGGAATGTAATATCTCAATGGTTTATTGATTTCATTGAAATATAAATAGACCTTCAAATACAGCTGTTTAATGTCACTCTATCACTTTCAAGAAGGGGGAGAGCGGTGGCTGCAAGGCAAGTTGGTCATGAGTTTTTGGACTATTCTTTGAACATCAATCAGTACCTGACAGTGGGGTTAGGGGTGTGGGGGGTGGAGTAGGGCTCGCTGCTTCCCCACATCAGTCACTGACTCCCTCTTGCCCTTAACACTTTAGCACAGGACATGTTCATGCACTAGCACAGGACATGTTCATGAACTATCAAAGTCAGAGAGCTCCAGGCTGACAGTAATGGCTTAAAATGAGGAAGCTAGCGCTGCTCGCAGCGCTTTTCGCAATGGAAGTTAGGCACTGGAGCTTTACGTAGGCTTGTTTCATATCAACCATTGAAATGTAAGAAAATGTACTTTATACATGTAGAGTTGCATGATGAGGAGTGAAATAATACACTATGCTGGGATGGATTTGAATAGTGCATATAGTTCAGGGGTCATGTCACAGTCTACAAGGCTAAGGCTTGTAGATGGACAAAAACTAAGCAATAGCAATGTATACAACATTTTTCAGTTTGCCAAACCTAATCCCACTGTTATCTGTATTAAATTGGAGAGTCCTCTATGAAATGGGGTTAATATGCAGAGTCTGGCTCAAGGCCCTTGTTATTTTGGTTGATATTGCAAATCAGTGTTCCACATGAATAAAGTAATCTGCATGAAACACACCAACACAAAACACTGGGACTTTGGGTCAGTTGCCTGCTTTGCTGGTCAGTAATAAAACTTTCAGGCAACAGCATGAATATCACTGAGAATGGATGAACCAGAGTTGTTAAAAATCATGTCTGGAAAAACAAACCCCTTGTCTGACAAACAAACCTAAGTAGTAGTTACTGTAAATGCATCCATTAATTAAGAAGCCTGCAAGAACTGTTTTTCAAAGGTGAAAGGAGCAAGTGCATTATAAGATCCCCACAGACTTGATTACAGTTTAGCCAGCCACTGTTACATTATTTTTCACTAGCCCTGCAGTGGACAGGAAATAGGCACTGTCACATTTGAACATCTGGAACAGATGTGTATGACTCATCCCCCAGAGTTTACTCTATGATCAAAGGTGTCAAGGCAACATTTTGTGAGCGACAAAGTGAACTTTTCAGAAAAAGACAAGTTTGCCTACACAACACTCTCTACAGAAGTAATTTGCACTTGTAGTGTCAGCATGTGTAGACACATGAGGCCTTTCAAGTGTGGGGTTGGCAAATAACGGCATTGTTCAGCTCACCTTCAATGTACCATGACAGGCAGTATTTCAGGATGTTTGCAATGTTTGAATATATGTGCATACCTCGCTGGCAAATCGGTACACGTAGCAACAATAGCCTCGTACTTTAATCCACTCAGGCATGTGGTAATCATAATAGATGTCACATTACAAGCCCATCAGTTTTCAAGCACCACCTGAAGGTGAGGCCAGTGCTTAAGCTCTAAAATGGCACTCATATTGATGGTTAGTATATCACATAAAAAGATGCAGTGACCCAAATGAGTGTTAAAAAATATCAACCCTAATATATGACAGACTTTTTTACAGCTTCAAGATGCTTTTCTTCAGCCAGTCTAATGAGAAACGAATTCAACAGTTTTCAGCAGCCACAGGGTTAGTGCAGTTTTTTGCGACCTGTTTGGAATAAGGACTGGGTTTGTATGTTCTCCTTCTTTTTGTATGTGTATTTGTATGTGCATCTATCTATCGATCTATCTATCGATCAATCGATCGTATGTGAAAGGTGTAAAAAAAAAAAAAAAAACTGCAAAATTGAAACTGCAATTTCAACTTTATTCAGCTTGTCTAAACATTTTATATAATAGTTAGGTTGCACCACCAGTCAGTGTTGCACCACCAGATAACCACACTAATATAAAAATAAAAAGATGGTGTTGCGGGAAAACATTATTGGCAATAATTTGTCTATAATTAAATAGTTATGATTTATTTATTCATTTTAAATATTTAGGAAAAGCTAATTAATAATTAACTCAGCCAAACTGGGGCACCACCCTGTAGTGGTGTATATAAGTAGTGTAATAGTATATAAGAGACACTTTTTTCATGTGCATGCAAGTGCACATTATCACGTGCGTGTGTGTGTGTGTGCATTTGTCGTGGGGGAGTCTCTTCGTATATGGGCCTGGAAGTTGTTCTCATGTCATTTTAGGTGTCTATTTCTTACCTTACAAGTATGTAGTTGTCCTGGTGTACCCAATTTACCTCAAACTACAACTGTGGGACATCTATTACTGCGTATTCTATGTCTATACTGATGCTGTATGCATCACATCTACCCTACAAGAAAACTATTTTAACACCAGACAGCTACATTTTCATCCTGAGAATCCAAACCTAGAATCTTCTGCTTTTGCACTCTGCACATGGCTAATACAGGTATCCATTTTAATGTCTTTACTCCAAAAAGTTGCATAAATATTAACGATGCTCAGCTGTTCATGGCTCCTAAAAAGAAAAGATCTGCACCCCTGCATGTATCCCATTTTCTGGATCAAAAAGCATGGTTTCCTATGTACGATTGTGTGCAAGACTGTAGGGTTTCATGGAACTGTGTGCTTCTACACAAGAGAAGCTAATGAAATATTTCTACAAGAAGTAACTCCTCACATCAGATTTTTTTTTTTTTACCACTTTTTTTGACTGGGATTATTTCATAAACAATCTGTAAAGAAATGAGAAACTCAAAAGGCGGTGTATGTGTCATGATTTAGGCAACTCAATCAAAAGGAAAAGAGGACTGAATATGGAAATGGATTTGAAAAAAGGAATAACAAGGTTTATTACAAAAACTAAACACAAAATACCAGTCCAAAGTTAACTAAAAAATGCTGAGGCTGGCCGGCTGGCCAGCTGGCGAGGCGGAGCTCAGGAGACAACAGTGTACTGGAAAAGACGCGCTTACAATAGGAGGCAGGAAACCAGAGTATAAATAGGAAGTAGGCTGATGATCAATGGGAAACAGCCGTGCTGATTGAAGACTCCGCCTCACCTGTCAACCAGCCCCCTGAAACAAAAAGCAGAACGCTTTCCCGGGAAGCAAGCGGTACAAAATAAAAGCAGGAAACTAACAAAAGGCAGACCAGACGTGAAACATGACAGTACGCAGTGCAATGGGACGGATCAATGTATGGAGAAACCTATCATGTAAAGGCAAATTTGGAGGCCTATGATCCTGAATTGTACATATTTTTCAGACAGTGTATGGACAGGTCTGTTATTTGCGATGCCCAAAAGGGTACTCCACATGAAGATAAACTCTATCCCTTCACATCTAAAGAGTGGGAAACGTGGCTCACCAACAGATTTCTAGTTCAGTGGAGCGAATGGGAGAAAACGCTAGACCTTTTTGAACGTATAGATTTAGAGACACAGAGTGCACTTTATTGATCCCTTTGGGATGACTCCCTCCAGGAAATTGAATTTCCAGTAGAATACAGTGGAAAAAATAATACAATATAAGATAAACAATAGACTCATATCTAAATATATAAAGTAAACAGTAAAACATTCAGTTTAATTAAAATACTGCACTTAAACGATTGATGGGGTTGTTGCACAAAGAAGGGAAGAAGAAGAAGATTGTTCCAGATTATTATTGTACAGTGAGGAGTTGTAGAGCCTGATGGCATGAGGGACAAAAGAGTTCTTGAGTCTATTTGTCCTGCTCTTGGGAAGGAGCAGCCTTCCACAAACAGACTCCGCTGGTTGCTGATGACGGTGTGCAGGGGGTGGCTGGCATTGTCAGTAATGTCCAGCAGTTTGTCCATTGTCCTCCTCTCTGTCACCCAAAGTAAATGACCAGCTCCTTCTTCTTAGAGGTGTTGAGCTGTAGGTGGTTGGTGTGGCACCATGCAGAGAAGTCCCTCACCAATTACCAAAATTTATTGTTAAGATTTGTACATAATGAAGCATTTACAGGTAGTTATGTTCGTAATCCGTTTAACTTCCACCATTATGATAAAAACAAATTCTCCTTATCAAATCATACACATGAGAACCTTCCATTACATTGCTGTTAAACAAATTCTCCTTGTCTTATCCAAAAAGTAATAGGTCATCATTTTATCCTAAATGTGTTGAGCTTTTTTTCCTTGCTGTTTTCTGGAATGTTTTTTTTTTTTTTTAAATTTTGATTTGTCTTGACCATCTATACTGAAAGGCTCTGGTCTATAAACGGCCTGTTCGTTGGGGAGCGAGACAGTGAGCATGTTCTGTTCTCTTTCCCCTTGCTTTACCACGGTGAGAAATCTTTGCAACCCCGCCGAATATGTTTTGGCCTTTTCATGAAGCTCTTCAGTTTTCTGATCCAAAATGTGTTTGATGGTACGGCCCAGTTAATTTTCTACAGTCTCTCGAATAGACTCCTGTGTAGATGGTCTTTTTAAATGATTAAGTTGTTGTTGAGGGACAAGATACATTTTCAGAGCATGTTCCATGATTCTCTATTTTTGTCTTGAAGCATTGAGACTCATAACAGGTACAATAATACTCAAGAGGGGTAAAAGAAATCCTCCAGACTGATTCAGCAGCTTCTTTTTTCTTCAATAGACATATCCTTTATCTGCAATTACTCTAATCCCCGTCTTTTTCCTTTTAACTTCTGATATTGCACAGGGTTTAAAGGTACCTTACCTTTTAAACCATTCATGGCTATCTCACACAATATTAAAATAAGGCAGATTTAATAATGCCTTTCCTCTGAGAAGTAGAAGCATCAAGTATTTTTCAAGTTCCTCTTGATTCGTGCAGACATGTCTTTTATTTGTTTTTGGCACATAGAACGGATTTACTTTCAGACATGCCTGTTGTCTGAGACGCAGGGAATCAGGCATTCGGGCTTTATAATCAATCAAAAGATACCCATTAGGAATATCTGTAGCATCCTCAAAACTTTCCATAAAATTCCATATCTCGTGGGTTTTTAAACAGAACAAGATAATTGGTATTTAAATTAATGGTCCAACTGACCTTTCCTTGAAAAAAAATACAATTTAAATTTCTGTGATGTACATACTTTGTAAATACGTTCTGCACCTCAAAATTGTTACTAGCATCTCTCACGAAATCATCGAAAATCAAAAAAATGTTTTTATTTACAGGTAGCAAACCTTGAACAAAATCTCTTATTTTTAATAAATCATCATACAAAGGCTGCCAACATAAATATATACAACGTTTTAAATTTTTTAAGAAACTAATTTCTCCACTTTTTCAATCAACATTTTTACAAAATGTTTTCCCACTGTTTGAGGGACCAGAAACAATCAAATTAAATGGATGTTGAAGACTGAAATTAAAAAACCTTATATCTCTCGCACCCATTTTAACTGTAAGGTAAAGTGATCAGGAAAGACACGGTTTAGTGTAAACCACTTGAAACTTTTTATGAACTGACTTGATTTTCAGTTCAAGCACCTTTTTTTTTTAATTCCTGATTATTTCTGATTTTGTTATTAGATTGTTTTGTGTTATCACGACTCAAACTTGTGCACAAGATCCACTAAACTGTCATGAGTGATGGTGTGTTGTGACTAGTCAAAGTGACTCCCTTGCATTTTAACTCTGACTTGTTCAGGAGTGTCCGGTATGCATAATATTTGGTCCTATTGACACAAATTCTACAATGTAGTCATCACCGCCACTGTCTCCATTAGTTTTATCTGTCGAGTCACCCAGAAAGGGACCTGTACCAGGAATCCAATCATCAACCTTTGACACAAAAACCACACTTTCTGTATCCGAATAGATGCACCTCTCCCCTAACCGGTCCATTAAATCATACAGCATGAGCCGTGCATATGCTGTTGTCATGGCCCCGATGAAGATGTTTGTTTTTTGTTTTTTTGCTGCTTGTGCTATCACACGTCTCCACTGAACAAGTGCTACACGATCAGACACAAATAAACTATCTAACATTGTGCTGATCACTGAACATGTAGCGGGCAGATTGTTCAGGGTCTGTCACCAATTCACATGTAGCCTGATTTCCACACGTTGAAAAACGACCCCACAAAGAATTAAGCAACAACTTGTTGATGCTTAGCACAGCTTTGTTGACAGCAATTTTTTGAGGATTTAGCTGGATCCCCTCTCTCTCATAATAATTCCAAATGTATTGTGCTTTAGATTCTTCATCTTTTGCAAAACTAGGGTAACCTGAAGCCTACTGTTTTCACTGTAAGAATGTTTTTACATGCCCTTTGAAGAGATTATCGCTCTTCTCTGCAATATGCCACAACTCATCTATTTTGGATACAATGTAGCCCTTTTCCACTGCTTTTTGCAACTCCACTGCTTTTTGTGAAGAACACCAAATGCTATGTTACTTACAGTGTTTTTATGTCTGGAGGTGTAGCAATTATGAACAAACCATCAACATGGTATGTTCCAAATTGCACCTCTCCATGATTCAGGGCATGCTGAATTTCTATATTGTTTTTGAGCCCTTCAAATTCTAGCCACTGTATGGGTGCATTGGAGAAGGTGTTGTACTGATTAATGTACCTTCTTATGTTTATGCCAGTGTGTCGGCACTCAAAGGCTCCAAATTTGTACACTCAAGGAATGCTTCACGATAGATAATGCAAGCTTTGCGTAAAACATTGTTGATCACGTAGCTCAGACTAGAAATCAAAAGCTTTATGACACTGTATTGTACCACTGTAAGAATTCTGCCTGACATGTTGTCATACCCGTAATAATGTGGATTAGGGTACGGTCCTACATCGTCAGCATTCTCAGATGTGTTGTACAAGTGTGGGAAGTAGCCTTTTTTGTAGTCTTCAAAACCTGAGGCTGCGGGAGTTTTTGATAAATGCATTGGAAGAAAGCTGAAAGAATCAAGCTACCTTTTGTTTAAATTTGTCGTCATACATTAACAAGACTTCCGTGCATGGTTATTCTAGAGTTAATACCGTGTTTGGTAAAGTAGTCCAATAGAATGTAATGTGTCAAAACCTGACACATGGTGAGCTATGAACGTGTAATTTTTGTACTTTGGCTGTCTAAATTTTTGCACAAAGACTTCGACACATGATGGGCTAGAGGCCTTCCATTTGTTTTCGAGCTTCCGAAAAATCCTGTTTTGTTTTGAATCATATAGTAATGATCCTCGTACAGATAGACCATACTGTGTTTCAGTGGAGCTGTTCATGTGTCTGATACATTTCCAATTTTTTGGTGCCAGAGTTGTGATGAAAAACTAGGATTTTAACACCCAGATGTTTCTCAAATTTAGACACATCTCCTAAGGATACTTTGTGGTTCGAATTAAACCCTGCTCTCGTGTGAATTTGTTGTGCCTGTTTTTGAGATTCATTCTCGGGCATCTGTAGCGCAAACACATGGAAAAACACAAATTATTGTCTATTTGTTGGATTGTAAAGACACGCCTGCTTCTTTTTGATAATTTGGTCATACATTTCCTAATTTGCACCTTACACCACCCGATTTGTTTAAGGCGGCCATAACTACAAATTCAAGACTGTCGTCTGAGTGTAGCCTCTCATTGCTCTGCATAACTTGCTTTAATTTCGTTGAGAAATGTATTAGCATTATAGTTATTAGAAGCGTTTAATACTGCGCACACGTCACTGGACAATGACGGACTTCTCAGTACCGTCTGGTGCCGCAAGGTTTTTGGAGAAATTTAAGAAATCTGTTAATTAATGTCTTAACGTAGACAACGCAGTTCTTAAATCGCACATTCTGATGCTAATCAAATCTATAAGTTGTCTAAAGACCTTTAAATCTTTCCCTCCCTGTTATGTTGAAATCGTGCAGCCCTCCCGCTCTTTATGTGATCAGCCAATTCAGCACTGAACCCTTTGTGCTGTACTTGCGGTAAAATTGCAAATCATTATTTTTTTGATAAATTTCGGAGGCATCTTTCTAGTATACCCATATTTTGCAAAATTTCAAGAATCTCTGCTGGGGTCATTTCAAAATCCTCTTCTTCTAAATTGTTAATTCCGTTTTCTTCTAATTCTTCAAATTCTTTCTTCAATATCAGACCAGCTTTTGTGGGGAAAGATCCTCATTTTCAAGCCAATGGTAGTCTCTGTCTGTATCCATAGTATATTGATCAAGTTCTTTCTCCACATCCTACCAACTTTTGAGGGGAGAGGATGAATTGTTTTCACTAATACATTCATCATCACTGACAATTTTGCATTGCCTACCATATTTTCATTTGCTCGTACATTGACGCGGCATGATTAAACGATACAAAATCAGTTTTTAACATTTTATTAAGGGATGCTAGAGATTTTTGGTGAAGTCTTAATTTGTTAATATATAACCAATCTGTTTTTTTTTTTTTTCTAAAAATGTTTCTGAATACTCTAGACTCATGGTTCTCAACACCTTGATGTATTAGGTTGTTCTGTCCTTAATCCCTGCAAGGACACTGTGCACTGTGTGTTGTTTGGGAAAAGCTTCATTCGTCCCAATGCTGAATTTCCAGGTTTGTCCAGTCCAAGAATTCTGAGACCTCTTCAACTTCAGAATTAGTTGAGAAGAGAGTGTCCAGGGGTTATCAGTTCTGCCACCTCTCAAGGCCAGGGTGTTTGAAACAAGCCACTTGTTGACCTCTCAATAATGTTGTCCTCTGGAATGTCCGAGATCAGAATGGGGCTTTGACACAAGGTTGTTCCTGCTTTCTCCAAAGTTGCTGCAGACCCTTCTTGCCTTGGAAAAAGAATCCTGCGTCCGCTGCCTGAGGCCCAGGGCTTAACCCTTTGTTGAAGATTCTATATACTCCTGCATGAATAAAAAAGTGTAGAGGTTAAAGCTTTGTCACCAGATCGCTATTTAAACAATTTTTTTATTATTTTAGATACAGAATACTAACCGTAATTTGCAGGATTTTTGGCTGGAGACTGTTTTTTCCCCTGGCGTTTCATCAAACAAGTGTCTCTCTACTAACAAAACAAAAAGAAAATGATTTATCAGTTCTTAATTTAAATTGGAAAATAAATTATTACATGGACAGGATAATATACATGCAACACAAGAATGTACACTCATAGCATTACCTAAGAAATATGATCTCTTTCTTGAACCGTTGTCAGAATTAGCACTCCTTGAAGATTCCACAATCATCAATGCTGTTTTAAAAGCACTTGAATTTAGAAAGAAAACGGTAGAATAAGGTTCCCATATCATGTCCTGAACCTCGTCACCAGTACTATAATACCTATCTAGTTCAGCTCTAATACCATGCATTGGGGAGTACAGCACACACTCTAACTCATTTTGTTGTTTTATGACCCCACCTTCCCTTAATGAACCCCCACCAGTGAAGATACCCACACACCCTCCACGTTTACGGCACTTCCGTGTCCATATACGGAGAGACTCCCCCACAACAAATGGTGCACACACACACCCCCAACAACGGGGGGCACGCACACACACACACATATCATAAATCGTGCAAGCACATGCACATGAAAAAAAGTGTCTCTTATATACTACGAACAATCTTTATGCCTATGAAATCAGTCACTGTAAATCACTGTAGGTAACATCTGGTACTTGAGAGAGATCCCAATTTAACTGCGTTGAAGTAGCAAATCTTTTGTCTCTTATGCATGTACACAATGACAGTTTCCCTTACTGAACAGGGGTAACAATTTACTCAATCAACACAATATAAAATCGACCACTTTGAATTCATGAGATTTGTAACCATGGCAACACCGCTCCCACTTCCGGTAATAAAATGGCGGCAGATCTCAGGCGGAAACGTGCACAGTGGCAAAGACTCCAGGCACGTGTTTCCACGCGTGATGGCATCCTCACGCACAAGTCAACCAAAATGACCGCAAATGACCGAGAGACATTTGTGGATGGCAAGCAGGTGAGCAAGGAGAGAATTTCAAAGTACATGTATGTAAATGGAACAAAAGCTCACATGCAGCATGGGGCGATGGCTGTTCAACTCACACAGACTGATGCGGGTGATGATGCGGGTGAGAGCGGTCAGCTGGTGGTTTTACAGATTTTCAGTCATAGTCTCTACATGCGATTGTCAGCTTGTCCTGGACACGGCAGACACACACAGCAGCAGGACGGTCGGTGCTGGAAACAAATGTATACAAGTTTGGCGATATAGCAGTCTATCTGTGTGGATTTACAGTAAACAGTGAAGTATGACAGTAGCAGCAAATATTAAAGACCGGTGCTGGATTCAACTTGAGGCTGTCAACATGAGTCATGTGACATCCAGAGCTCTATACATGTGCAATGACAATCTTGAATATGGGTACAGGAGATAACATTAAAAGACGGGAAACCTGAAGAGTCACAATCCATTCAACTTAAACAAAAACCCTAAATGTCACATTTAAAACAGATTCAAAGTGTGTATTTTGTCCTCATAGAAAGAAATATCTTTCTAATGTAGCTGCTGTGGATTTATTTCAATTTTTACTTACTTACTGAACAGTGACAACACAATGCCACCTTGGCATATGACGCCATTAGACCGTGGTGGTTTTAATCTATTATACTATTTCACTTTTTGAAGGTGATGACTGTTCAGATGTCACTTTTGCAACTAATACTCCCTACTACCTGAGGAGTGCAATGGATGGAACAATCATTTGTAACCTTTAATAATGCCCCCAAATGTTGGTCTTGGAAAATCACCCTGTTGATCCAATAATAATACAAAAAGCCAGGGTATCTCTGTAATTCTGTTTCACCCTCATGAGGGATCTGTATTTTTTTGTCTAAATGCAAAAGGTTTAAGGGGGAACAGTATAGACACATGGGAAGAAGGACAAAAAAAAAAAAAAAAAGAAACTCTCCTCCTTCAAACAAATGGACACGTATGCAGGCAATCCATTGTGAAACACAAACTGCTACAAACCATTACAGGTGCAAATGAGCCATTGTTCTCTCTTTGAGCTGGTCTGTGTTCCAAACAGTGCCTGCAGACACTTGATATGCTCAAACTCAATAGAAGTAGGTAGTGTAACTCTTAGGTTCTGGCATATTTCATCCTGTTTGCTCAGGAACACCACTACTTCGTGCAATTCCACATCTGTCCTTTTCCTGTTTGTTTTCATCCCCCTCTATTATTTTCACTTTTTCCTCTCTTGATCTCTGCCTCTCTCCCTGTGGTGGTATTTATATAGGTGCAACAGCATTGGGGGAGTGATTGAAAAGCTGTCCTGTGGATCAGGGTGGTTTGTGGGGCCTGTCCATGCTCTAATCCATCCTGCCGCCCAGCCACACAAACAGAATATCAAACAGGCAATCCCAGAGGAAAGGAAGAGAACGATGTGTAGGAGAGAAGGGGGGGAGTCGGAGTGAGAGGGAGGAGAACGTCAAAGAAAGGACAAACATCGAGACTCAAAATGGAGAACAAGAATAGGAGGGGAGACTTAGATGGAGAAAATGAAATTACAGAGGTAGGAAAAAAATGGAAAGGGGTTTGCAAAGTTTCATTGCGTCTTTTGGCAAGGCAGTACTGCAAGTGGGGTGGAGGGAGGGGCTAAGGCAATACCTGCAGTCTCACCCTACTACTTTTCTTCATTTGACTCTGATTATCTCTGATAATGTATCTGTGCCATTATGCTGCTAGTAAAAAGGGGGTGGCAGTGGCGGAGCTGCATTAAAAAAAAAAAAAAAAAAGAAAAAAGGAAAAAAGAAAAAAAGAATAAATAGACACCATTGATATCCACTCATTGTTGTTTTTTTTTTTTTTTTTTTTCACAAACTAAAAGAAACTTAACATAAGAAATTAGTATTTAGTCACAAAACGACCATGATATATTAGGTATTCTCTCAGATGTGTGCTGACCCTTTGCAGGACTTCTGTCTCCTAGTTTAAAAGTGTTTAACTGGTACAGCTAAAGGACTGATTGTTTAACACACACACATTGCACTGCGGTGTAGCAAGGTTCCACTTCGCACTCTTACCCTAGGGTGCAGCAGGAAGTTTATAGAGGACACTGAAAACAAAAAGTGGGGATGCTGCCTCTGGAAGTTCATGCTTTTAATAGAAGGGGTGACGCTGAGCTTGTTTTTAGATGGCAATGTACAACGAGAATCCCAAATAACAGTGGCAACAAAAGTCAGGCTGAGGTTGGTCTGTGTGCTGACAGGTTTATAAATGGCTTTCCAATGTGATGTATGTTCACTGAACTTCAGGGCAGCTTACAGCTTTGTGCCTTGTAGCGAATTGTGATTGTTAGTTTTGATTCCTTTGTTGTTCTCATCTCAGAGTTCAGTTTATATAGTGAACACTTGCTGAAGTGGTCATATTACACAGGGTGTAGCTCACTATAATTAGAATAAAAGTGTAGCATTCAAAAGTGGGAATTTGAAGAATTACTTTACTTTAACACCAGGTCTGATGGACAGCTTTAAATAGGACTGTTCACCCCTGGCATTAAATCTGTCCTGGATGCTTTTCTGTGACCACATGTAATCGCCTCTACCCTTACTGACATTATGACTGTTTGCAAGAGTAAAATGATTTAAATATCCTGATAGTACTGCTCAGGAATGTGGCCACATGCCTCCTCAAACCACATCTGAATGTGGTTCCTGTGATTGGATCTAATGCAACCGGCCCATGATCTGATCACTCAGATTGACAGATGCTGAAAACCAGGTCTGAATAGGGTCATCAATTCTTAAAAAAATGCTCAGCATAAATGCGGACAATTAACCTACCCTGGTGATGGTGGTTTTCTGGCAGCATTGTCCAAGCTGGCTCTTCCCCCTGAGCAAAGTAGGCTTCCATTTTGGTGACCAGTCAGCATAGCAACAGATGCTGTTCAAAACAAATTAATGTATTACTTATAACTTATTTTATATATAAAAAGGAAAAAAAAAACTTTTTCCAGTTCCTTGGAGATTTTGCTTGTTTGTTCCCATTTTCCTTGTGTCCAGTTTAATCTCACCAAGGATTATCATAGATCTCCCCCTTGGTGTCCCTATTCTGTTTTCTTCAAACTTGTGACTGATGCTAGACCAGATAGCTGCACTGCAGTATATTAAGTAGCTAATTAATGCAAGAAAAATGGGTGATAATGATGAGTTATTGCTTAGAAAGTGTGTTGTGGAAAAAAAGAGTAGTCCTCCAAATGTTAAGTCATTATAAATCCAGTTAATTTTGCTGGGAGGAGTGACCTTTTTGGAATACCATAATCACTTTTGCACAGTTCAACGCAGTCAAACTTGGGACCTGCTCAATGCAACAACACTGAGCATTATTTAGTTACAGGAGTTGGAGGTCAAATGCTTTGCTCAAGGGCACAGCACTCTGTATAATTTAGTTACAAAAGCTCTTTTAATTTTACATAAAAGGAGAATAAAAAAGAATTTGCATGATACCAGGGTGTGTGGCTGTATGATAATAAACAAATGCCTAACCATGACTTTGTTTTCTCCGTAAAAGTTTGGGATGCTTTCAGTTCTGTGGTGGCCACCTTCCAGGATGTCCATAACCCAAGGCTCATGCACTCTTGGCAAGGCATATAACATATCCATTCCATTCACTGTAGCTCTCGGTGTCCCCAGTGTATGTGCTTGGCCTTTGGTGTATGTGCCATGTGGTGTAAAGTGAGTCTCCCCTCACCTGCTCTGGGCTTGAATCCATCAGAACTGCTGTAGGAATCAGACTATTTTTGGAGCTTTGGTGAAATAATTGCATGTACTGCTGCTCTGTGCTATTTATACCACCCTTTCCAACAGATGAATGGACCCAGGCCTGAAGTGTACTGATGTTGTCCTCTTTCCGGACGTGTCACCTGGGGCAAAAAGGTAACGGCTACAAAAGCAAGTTCTCAACTTGTCATTTTTATTTAAAGTTGGAGTGTGTGTGGTGGTTGTTGTTGTTGTTGTTTTCTTTTAGATTCTTGTTGATATTCTGCCTCTGTTTACTCTGTGTGAACAAAAGCAATGCAATATAATTTGTATGCCGTGTCTGTCTGAAAATTAGTTCTGTGAAAGAAAACTATCAGACCTGACTGTCTGTTTTGATATGAAATGAATCACTCTCTAAACGCACCTGAGAAACAGTCATGAGTTCACACAATGGTTTGTATGCTCCAGATATTTATTTATTTATTTTGCACTCAAAAGTTACAGTAGTCGATTGCACTTTTCTTCAACCAACTGGGCAGAATATTAGTAACCAGCACAGCTGTTCCTCAGTACCTTATCTTCCACTGCAAGTCATGAATCACTTGAATTCACAACGTTCAGGCCCTGGAAGAAGAAAAATCAAGACGAGTTCATGGGTGTGAATCAATACAGTATGTGCCTCAGAACTCCACTTTGAAATGATCAGGGGGGTTTAGAAACGCAAGTCAGTGAGGATGAACAGTTCCTTTAAGGGCCGGTATCCACTTTGAAGGCATATTTCAAAAAGAGACCAATTACATCTGAAAGTTTAGCAAATGGAGTTTCTCTGACGTGCACTGCTGTCTGCCACCATATATTTTTGATAACACCATTCGAAGTTGCTAGTCTGAATTTTTAAAATTTAACACATACATTACATCCATACGCCTAAGCTTGAATTTTGTTCAGTGCACTGATGGGTTATTTTTTCTGGAACTACTTATAGGATATGGATTGAATATGCTGCCGTTTTGCTACTATGGTAAAATATATGCAGTACAATTAGATTTTAATGTCAAAGCATCACATTTGCAATGAGAGTGCCATATGCTTAGCTTTTCAAAAAACTTAATTCATTATGTGGGCAATAAGAAATGCCCAGGAGAGTATCATTTTTTACATGAGGGTTTGATGTGATGCTGACCGGGAGGTTGTAAGCAAATTTTGAGGCACTGTCACTTATGGATGAATGACTATGGCAACTGCATGTATACGTGTGTATGCTAAAGATATAGAAAGAGATGTAGCAGTGAAACTAATTCTGATCAATGGAGTGCAGCGATGCTGACATTGCGAAGCACTGTTGCATTTTAAATCTAGAACATTTATTTACCTGCTCAGGTGATGGATGTGGCTGATTGTCTTTTCAAATGCTCACCTCACACTGTTCAGTGTTTGGCCTAACTACAACAGAACTTTCAACTACTGGAAGAAAAAAAGAAAAAAAATCAAATAACTGCAGAGATGTGGTGCCTCTGAAGTTTCTATGCTACCCCACAGCCTCATCATAATCGTCAGTCATCTTTCAAAAATTAAAAAAAGCCCCAGTAACCCCAACAATCTAAAGTTACACTAATCTTTCCGTTTTAAAACCTTCTTTTAAAATCATTTTGCCATTGAAACAAAAGCCTGAATAGTCATTAACCTCCACTTACTAATCATCACTATAGTGATGTAATTGTGAGGGAAATGTATAACCCTCGGTCAGGCTATAGTATTAAGTATTATTTATTATAAAAGTGAAGTCCAGTTGTTAGAACATGTTGTACAGACTGAGCTAGTTTCAAGGTTGGCTCAAAGAGAAAGCTATTGTATTCATTCCTTGCCAGTAAGACACCAATCAGAGTCTGGTGCAACTCAAATCACCAGATAATTATGGAGTCGGGGGCAGATTATTCCAGAGAGAGTTCATGTCTTGCTAATTCTAATGAAATATTTCAAAGGTCATCTTGATGGCTGATCTTCAGAGTTGGAGGTAGTGCCAGCCTGTGTACATGCCTGTCTTGATGTTGCTCTCCTTGGCCAAGTATATTCAGATAAACTCCTTTATAACTTGATTTATCACATACTCAAGGGCCTTCTTCTTCACTGTTCTTCAAAAGCAAAATTCCCAATCAGTAATGGCAGATTTTGATGGTACGATTATGAGAAATAAACCAGTTTTATGATTGTAATGCAAAATACCCTAGAGTGGAGAACTCGCTGCTACTATGTTTACTGTAAGTGGCTCTGTTTTAATCACTATCGTACCAGCTCAGGGTTTCTTTAAGCAACTTGCCAGTAATTATTTTTTCATTTGATCATATACAATTACTGTATTTAGTGATCTTGAGGGAGTTGGAACTGTTAGGAGTGACTTTTATGTAGCAGGTTTGATATTAGTCTTCTCGATCATTCGTCGAGTATTTAAAATGCTCACATACATTGAATGAAGCTTTGTTTCTACCACCTCAAAGACAACTTGAGTGCTATCTCTTGCTGTGGCCTCAGCTCCTCGACTGTAGTAGATGAGGGCAGGGGAGAATTTGAACCGCTCCAGGGTTTGCCTAGTAAGTAAAACTCACAAAACATGTTGCTCAAATGGTGGTAGTCTTAACACTTTCGACAGCTTACAACAGCGTAGGACTTAGCTTATGCTGATCCCCTATACTACCAGTCTCTGTCACTTCAGTCACCTTGTTAACGCATGCTCCGCACATACTCTGCTCGGCTCAGCACCAGACTTGTGTTTTCCCTGCAGTCTGCCACTTGCACCTACAGTAACCTGTCATTTGTAAAATACTTCCTCACTATGCTACAGTTGTTTTTAGGGAAAAAAAAGCAAATACTACACTAAAATGTCTGTGTTGAGTGGGACCAGGCACTCATCACCGCGATTATCCATGCTTAAGGGTAAAATCGGTTAATAGTGGCATCCATATGTCATATCAGCAAGCCCTACTATAGAACCATCACACGGCAAAGTGTTTTCTTCCCTGGGAAATTCGAAGGTTGGACTGTTTTCAAAGGATGCATCAGACTGAGCAAATCTTCAAGGCCAGAAATTCAGATGTTACATCAGAATGGTGGCATCCGTAGGTCAAGCATGAAAACAAGTCCCTTTTTTAAATGCGTTTGTCCATATAAATAGGCTATACATACATACAGTACACACACACACACATACAGTACACACACTCCAAAAGATATGCATAGCCAGTGAGGGTGTACAAGCAAATGTTTGGACTTGCTTTTCACTTTGCATTGCATTTCAAAGTGTGTCTGTCTATGGTTGGAGGGTCAGGAGATCAATTTTAAGCTTAATCTATTAAGCTGCATTTTCTGCTCTATAACAATAGACAGAGCCCTACTTGATCACTCACAATCAACAATCATTCAAACTGACACTGTAATGTGACAGAGGTGTGCATTTACATCCTATATATTCTTAGATTAACACATTCCTGTTGATGATCAGTAATGTGTGTCTCTAATACATTGTCCGTCCATTTCTTACATTCATGCCATGACCAGGCAACGGTCAGCACTAAAAGCCATGCTGTCAAAAAAGTGTTTTGTCAAGCTTTGATACTTTAATACATTTCTCATTCATCCAGAAAAGGTGCAGTTAGTGGAGATGGTAAACCAGAAAAGCACAAAATGGTATTTTGACAGTCTTCTTTCACAGTTAAAGGTCTAAAGATTTTGAATATGCTACCTAGAGAAATCAAGACATTAACTTAATTCAAAACGTTCATTGCTAAAACAAAACAATGGCTTAAAGACAAATTGGCATGTTTTATGCAGTTGTTACCTTCAGCTATTCTGTTTGTCTACATGTGTTTTCATAACTGCTTGTGCTTTACTCTTGGTCCTGCAAATTAGTGATGGCTACAAGTTCTGTATCGACTGCTTTGGTTGCACATCATTTGACAAGGGCAATGCATGTTGGTATTGTTACATCTCATTGAACTAATATATAGTATAATAAGGCCATCCATGTGTTTTGAAAATGTGTACACATTCAAATTTGCTCTTGTCATGATTTAATCATCAATCCCCATATAAATATTTGGCATATAGACAAGAAAGCTGGGTCAGTGGTTCCAAAGTTTACTTGACACTGAAACTCAAATTATGCGATAAATAACATAGATGTGCTGGACGAATGAATGTGAAATTAAAGTGTAATTCTCTGTGTTCATTCTGAGTAGCCTTGATGATTTGGTATTCTTGTAAGGCCTTCTTGTTTCTTGCAACTTGTTCTGTTTTGTTTTAATTCCAATATAATATAAAATTTGTTATGATTTTTGGAGCAGCTAAAATTATGCTTGGCCTGTTATGAGGATTCACACAGCTAATGCTTAGCAGGTAATGCTAAGTGACAGAAATCCAACAAATTATTTCTGTAAAAATGGGTGACCTGAAATGCAGCCTTCAAGTGACCTCTTAGTCAACGGTGGTTTGTGAGAGAAATATTTATCATTCAAAATGAAAATAATTCCTGCTCTTGCCCTCTAACTACATGATTACACAAACTGGGTCACAAATTATCAGCATCACTGAATCAATTACAATATCACTTATCTGTTGCTGGTATGAACTCGCCTTTTTCAATCCTCTAGAGGATTATACTTTTGTTGAAGTTCTGGTGTGCAGGACTGAGAAGCCAAATATTTCTTGTATAAAATCTATGACCATGCACTCCCATTATGCAACACTTTGGCAGGAAGCTGCATTGCTTAAATCCATAGACATGTGCAACTGATAGCATATTAGACAGGCAACTTGTCTGTTTCCTGACTTTATTTATAAAATGTCAGTTGTCATAATAAATTTGTCACGTTTTGTGATTATATTGCTCATTTTCCATGGATTTAAAGTGCACAGGGAACTCTGAATGGCCACTGGGCCTTTTTAATTTTGCAGAAGCTTTTCCTGCCAGCATGGTGGTGTAAACAAACTGTCCGGTGACATCAGGAGCTCTACTGTAGGCTAACTGACAATTCCACTTCTAGAATTCCAATTTAGCACTCACTCCCTCACTCATTTTCTATCGCTTTATCGTCCACATGAGGGTCACGGGGGGCCCTGGTGCCTAATCCCAGCTGTCATAGGGTGAGAGGCAGGGTACACCCTGGACAGGTTAGGTTGCCAGTCCATCAGAAACATGCAGATTTGGGGATTAGGCCAGTTGGACACTCTAAATTGCCTGTAGGTGTGAATGTGAGAGTGAATGGTTGTTTGTCTCAATGCCGTCAATGAGCTTTAAATAAACCTTTTATACAGATGATACTTGGCTAAACTCAAGACGAGTCTTTGGTGGAAAAAACAATGGCCTCGAAAATAGAAAATTCAAATTACTCTGTTAGCCCTTTCATTGTCCTGTGAGCTGGAGCAAGACCCATGAGTGCAAAGTCTGCCCCTGCATCTCTGTTTTTATTTCCAGCTACAGTGATAGAGTACTGTGAGTCTGTATTTTTGTTTTCTTGGTCACCAAGCAACTACATTTATCCCATGGGTTTTCAACTTAATGAACTCCATTGATCTTGTTCATTGATTTGTGTTGAGGGTTAGCAAAAAGACTGAAGGAGGTGTTTTGACACCCAAAAATTGTGCATAATTGCAGAAGAGTGGTCAGTCTTCTATTTTAGTGCAGTGTTGCATGGATAATACGGTTTCTCTTTTTGTATATTCACTTAAAAAAATACCAGCTATTGCAAGGTGAAAAGGCTTACAGTTGACTGCTATGTGATGCAGCCTCTTTGGACCAGATTTCAATTCACACACCGAGCATGACTTCCCAATAAACATATACACAAAGGATTTTTGTTTCCACCTTTTAATGTTCTCTTCTGATAAAAATTTGATCTGTTTAGTTTGGTGTGTGTGTGTGTGTGTGTGTGCGCGTGCTCATGCATGTGCGCTAATGGGGAGTTTGAAAATAGCTTTAAAATTATATTTCAAATAGGGAAAATGGAAGTGGGGCTATGAAGTGAGATGTGTGTGTGTGTATGTGTATATGTATATTTTTTTTACTACTAGTAGTAGTAGTAAAAGACGTTTGCGATGGTATCATTTTCCTCTACAACATCCTGTCCTTTTATATTTTTGTTATCATTTGTCATCGTTATAAAATATCAGTCATTTGGGGTATGAACAATATACAATATACTGCAGCTTTCTTGAGCATTTTCCTTTGCATGAATGAACATGTCCATGAAAGAAAATATGGTTTCTCTTGAGTCTATTAAAAGTTAAAAAACAGTAGATACTGCAAACTAACTCACAGTTTCAGTGTGTAAGATGTCTGCCCTCTTTTGAAAAAGACTGCTAGATCATGCAGCCTTTACATGTGAAATATCTGCAACACTAAATCAAAAGGAAAGCTCTCGGACTTGGAACTAGGCTAGGATTCACACAGTGAGCATGACTTTACTAGTAATCATAAGCACAGGACTTTCAGGCGTTCACATTTAATAATCTCTGCTGGGGGGGGGGGGGGGAATACAGTATAATCAGTTCTGTACAGGTGTCTCAACAAACCACTGCTAAAGCCTGCTGCTAAGTAACGGCAGCACATTCCACCTGTTTGATGTTTGGTTAAGTGTGTGAACGTCTGTGTGCTAATGGGGAGTTGATAAAACTGCTTTAAAAAAGATATTACAAATGGAAAAAAGGACTACGAGGAAAGTTTTCTGAAGAGGCATTATGGAAGAATGAAGACCATGGCCAGCTGTCAGCATTGTTGATAAACCTGTAGCTAAATTACTGCTGATAAATGTACATTTTCTGAAGCTAAAATTTTTCAGTTTGTACAATATGGGATTGGATATATAAAATTGTGGTAAAGTATTTTATATATATATATATATATATATATATATATAAAATACTTTACCACAGTAGTGGAAAGAGACAGATTCTATCAGAAATCTACAAATTCAAAAGTATCAGTATATCAGTACAACAAATGGTGTTTGTGAATCAAATCTATAAAATAAAATGCTCAGTTTACAAATGTGTATATGATAAATTCCGCCATTGCCTCATTACTGTTTTCAGACTGTTTTGGGAAATACTTTTGAATTGGACATCCCTCCAGCAGTGGAACAACTTGTTTCAATTACACATTGCACAAAATTATAACATCATTATCGGTAATGAGCACAGAGTCATTCCAAGCAATTACATCTTAGAATTTCTGTATTTTTACTGTCAGTGAAAAAAGGGAGATGATTAGAGAGATGAGGAGAACAGCTGCTTCAGATTGTATTTACCTTACTGAAGAGGGACTATGGGGTGAAGTAAACATGAGTATAAGTGCAAGAATTCATGAAAAATAAATGAAACTGTGGAGTTTATCTTTTAATGTAAGCTCCAATGCAGAGTCATGAAAGTGGTGTTTTTATTCTTCTTGGTTTTGACTTCATTTCTTATTTATGTTATTATCTTCTTTTACTGTTTTACTCTTCATTGTTTCATGTGTATAGTGACTAGGAACAGATCAAGTCAACTTCAGATGGTCTGTGATAGTATAAATTTTTTCTGCAACTTTCTGTCCTTTTTGATTTATTGTTGATTTGTCTTTCTTGGGAAATGGTCATATGGGGCATGAACAATATTTTGCAGCTTCCCTGAGCATTTCGTATTTAAAGTTGCTTCAGATGAATGAACACAGCCATAAAAGATGCACACAATCATCCAAAACTTGCCCTGTCAACATTAGCAGCAGTAAATATCTTCCCTCAAATCCCTAGTGCTTAGGTGTGAGGGGGTGGCTTTAGTGAGAAAGAAATCAGCAACACATACACACAGAGTGAGAGAGAGAGACAGAAATGCAGCAGCCGCAATCTTAAAGATGGAATCACTCAAAAGGAACACTGGGCATAAGCACAGAGCTTAGTGCGATGCGGGCTGACTACAGCCAAAAATTGGCAAGTGACCCTTGAGACAGGTCAGTCCCAATTCACAGACAGCAAATTGTGTGGAAGGCATTGATTAATGGGGAAGACACAACTCGTTATGGCCTTGTGGTGTCATCGCCGTCTCCTCCTCTCTACCCTCAACCGGCTCTTACAGCTGAAGCCAGACGAGCGGCTGAAATAACAATTTAACAATTGATCTGAGTCCATAATTAATGGCACCACTCGGGTCTAATTTGTGAGCTCAAAACAAAGTAGATGCAGGCGGCAGAGGACAAATTAAGAGGTCTGCCTTTCAAACTACTCTCCATATGAATCATGTCTGTTGCGTAATTTGAAAGGGATTATATTTGTCTGTAATTAAAGTCTGACAGTAGAATGTGTTATATGTATGAACTGTTTGGTGGCTAATAAGTTTTCTCAAAATTACAGTATGTTGCCACATCACCACCATGTATCCAGGACTATATCAGCTGGCATAATTGGTAGTAAATAAATAAAAGTCACAATAAAGCCAACATAATGAAAGTCTTATTGTTGCAACATTGTTGGTTTTGAGCAGCAGGATTTCTAATCGATTTAATGCCAAACTGTTAAATACTAACACATTCCCATTGCTCTGTATTTCTCATAGTGGTGTGAAAATCCTGTGTTGCCCAACAGCATTCCCCCACTGCACACAAGAAGTGATTTATTTTATGTCAAGACAGATGGGGGGGATAGCTCAGGAGTCGACTCGAGGGTAGAAGATGGTTTCTGACGTCTCTTCTGCAGGGAACAAGTGGGAAAGCCACACGTGCGGATCCAGGGGCTGTGCCTAGCTGAACAGAGCAGCAAAAGCAACACTGGCACAGTAAGCTTAGTTACAGCAGCTCCTATACACACGGTGGTTAGATAAGGAGAGAGTGAGTTGAAGGTGAGAGCTCGTATTTATGCATTCAGCTCGTGAAGAGTGACGTCCAGTAGGGGCAGAGTTATTTGGGATGTTCTTTCCTCCTAAAGAAAGGACTCCCTTTGTGTGAATTCCTGCCTCTTTCATGTGGCCAGGCTTCTGGCTTTAAACATGGGCCGCGGCTTTAAATTGGACAACATGGTTACATACAGGCCACAGAAGGTTGGAGCACCCATGAAAAGTTTCAGAGGTGAATTTTACAGCTAAAAAACCTGCAACTGTCCAGCAGTTTGAAGGCATAAATGTTTCCTGCCACTGACTGTTCCTGTGCTGCTGCTGTATTCTACACACAAACACTCCTTCATTCAGGTCTGATAGTATTGCTTGACAGAGCCTATTTTCAGATGGGGGCATCATTTAGGTTCATGTGGAGCAGCAACAACAAAATCACCAAAATGTATGCACTGGAGCTTCAAAATGATTAATCGGCTAAATATCAAATCCCAATATTTGCTTTGCAGACATTGAGGTGAGAGGTGACAAATGGGATTATTCATGTCGCCTTTGGCGACACCACTTTGTCACAGGAGGGGAACAGAGAAGGATGTTTTCAAAAAGGAAAAATGACGGAGGATGACAGATTGTCATACTGTCTCATCTCCGGTCAGTCCATGAGAGTCTGGCTCATATGAAGGTTTCTTTTTTTTTACCCAGGAAACAACTGGCAGACACAATGGTCTGCAATGTTTTTTTTTTCTTTCAGGAGTAAAAATAATTGCAGGCCTTGGATATGAATCAGAAATGAAGCCAGATATGAACAGTATTCTGCTTGCTTGTTTGCACTCACTGACCCCACCTCTGGTCATTGTCATGCAAAAGCTATCATTACAAGTCATATCCACTTTTAGTAATAATAATAGAAGGGAAAGAAGGGAAAAAGCCAATGAATTTAAGATACTGGAACTCATTAGACTGTAAGAAAGATCCACATTACAAAAACAGCAACAAATCATGGGCCATCTTTAAATGGTGGAATTATATTATTACTTTCTCTTTATATATTCCATTGTGATGATGGATTCTTTCCTCTCAATGTGAATGAAACGGATTACATTTGTATGTTTACTTAGCTAGGTGACTTTTTCTTTTGTTTCTTTTTTTTTCCCTGATGTTTTGGAGTTGGCACTTTGCAGCCTCTGTGTTAACCCTGACCAGCTCCATGCAGGATCCCATCTGATCAAATGTATTTTGGTTTCGTCCGAAAATGGAAAGAATACGGAAGATAGTGCCATGTTATTCAGGCCTCTTTGATGCCATCTTTGGAGTCTGACTGTCTGAGCAGCCAGTGATTATTCTTATGCCAAATCAGAAGCACTCCTCTGTATTTTGGGATTGCAGAGAGATGCAGCAATAGATAAATGTTGACTGATAGATTCCTACACTCAAATGCCAACATCAACACAAACATTCACAACATACCAAAGAAAATGTAACTGTAATAGATTCTAAAACGTCTGATTGATATTGATGAAGGGCTTTTATTCTAATAGCAAAGTGTGCTTAAACTCATTTTGGAAGTACAGTCACTTCATGGTCTCTGTGCAATGATTCTAGTTTACCATTTGTGTTTCGAATATTTTTCCTCTCTTCCTCGTCTCCTCACAGATATCTGTCGCTTTCTGGCTGAACGAGTCTGTGCAGTGGGTGTGGCATGACAATTCTCTGCTGCCATCTTTTACTTCCAGCCTTGAATGAGCTCATCAGCCCCCGCAGTATTTAAAAACTCCCCAGTTCTATATCCACTCTTCACCAAATCTGTGTCGTTATTGGTGGTATAGATGGTATAAATCAGATTACAACATCATTATTGTTTGCAGCTCCACATTTCATGACTAGCTTGCCTCTATAGCCAATTTTTTTCACCCCAATTTTCCTGCCTCACCTGTTGAGGTTAGTGCTCACGTCGATAATTCCATCCACCAACTTTCTCAGGCCTCATTTTCCCAATCCGTCATTCATCATTTCCCAACCTAATGTTCACCACTTTGAGTCTATATTCTTTGTTTGGGTCTACCTCCTTTTTGAGACGGGTGTTCAAAGGTTGTTCTAAAATTGTAGTGTATTTATCTACCCTACCTCTTTTATTGCAAGATCTGATAGCCTACAACTCATGGATACTGAATGTTCTTTTGCTTCTTTCAGTTAGTCGAAGATGGATAATAACCACAAATAGCACAGTACTTGCAAAGTGAACACAGTTTCTGATCTTTTTAGTTAAGGAATGGCTTATGATTAAAACAAAGAATCCAACTATATGATATGAGAGGTACTGTATACATTTCAGGAAAACTGATCGTCTCTGCGCCTGATCTTTATAGCAGTTTGTAATTCTCCTGACATGATGAAGTATCAAAAGCTCAGATGGTTTTTCAGATTACTGGGGGCGGAAAAAAAAATATGCCACAAGAATCAAGCAATTCATTTTTACATCTAAAATCTTAACAGTTATTTAGTGAAACAGCCTTTCTTTTATAATTTATCACATCACTGTTTATTGAGGAGCACACTTTCCTATGATGTAAAAATCAATCTTCAGTATTTTTCCATCGTCATTGGTTTGGAACACTGGTATCAAAACACCCAATCTGTATTCTATCTATGACGGTATACTGATTCCAAATTGTTTTACACGCATAAGATGAATTTATTGCTGTGCTTTAAAAGTGTTCACCAGGTTTACTCATTTACAATCTCATGCTCTGATGCCATCGTAAAGTGTTTCTGCCCTGCTGTCCACAATGACTGAATTGAACTGAAGACAAGTGTCTCTTCTTTATTAGGTTATTTTATTGGCCCTCTCAACAGCTGCGACAGGCCCAGACGTGATCGAGTTTGGCTTGTTTTCACTATATCCTCTGCAAACTTTGACACCTGATTTCATTGAGGGAGATGGGATTTGAAAGGTGGGGGACACGGGTCGCCAAGTCCTCTTCTTCACATTGTCTAATGTCGTGTGCCTGAGCAGCTGGTTGTAAAAAATACTTCCATGTCTGTGGTCCTCCAGTCTGATCCATCCTTTCTCTCTTTGAGGTCAACAAAGACAATATCTTCTCTTTCGTCTTTTCTGAAATGTCCCTGGTTTCCTCGATTTAAGCCCCATTCAGACCGTGTATTGACATCAACCTAACCCAGTTTTTTTTCTTGAATGGTTAAAATCCTGTTTCGTATTAGAACAGCATGAGTAGTTACATTGACTCAGCTCCTTCACACTTTTATTTCTTTCTACCTGCTGTCACTCATGCAAACATGGACAGATGTTATGACCAGATCTAAAAAAGGCCTTAAGGTGGATCAACACTGAATGAGTGTACAGTGCATTGACACTGAACTGCTGCTACTGCTGCAGTTTTTTTTTTGTTTTTTTTTTCTACATGGGGAGCTTCTCTGTTGTGGACATAGGGTATGCCTTTAAACATCATCAAAATATACTGATAAATACTCAACTTAAATTACTCAACTAAATGCCAGGATAAATTACTCAACTAAATGCCAGGAGTCTTCAGTAGGAAGCTCCTACATTCATCAGTCTTTCAAGTACATCACAATACATTTTTATAATTTATTCTGTGATTATGTATGCATACATGAAAACCAAATGGGGACCTGGCTTTAGTGTTGTTGGCAGAAATGTAGAATCGTATAAAAGACCCTATTTATTGTAGTTTTTTTTTTTTGTTTGTTTCACTGCATTTCTAATTGCCTCATAAACTTGCAAATTGATTAATGAATAACTGAGATTAACATAAACAACACCAGTCTCATTGTATACACACAACACTAAAGTCTGCCCTGCTGTGTCATTCTGGACCGACCAACTGAATGCAAAACAAACTTTTTTTGGCTTTAACAGCCACTGACAGTTGGGGAATAGTTTTGCTGGTCAGTTGACGACAGCAGAGATTAAATTGAATGTCTACAGTGGGCTTGTAACTCACCTGATCACAAACTCTGAGGGCTGAGCTTCTCCATAGGAGCTTGCTACACTATTTTTTTTGACCAGTGGGTTCAAGACTCCTCGAGGTGTAGCTAACCTGCTATTAGTTCCTCTACAAGGAGACAAGAGTGCAGACAGTGCCCCGAGGACCAGGCTCGGTGGGAGCTTTCTGTGCTCTGCACTAAAACCTTTTTTACCCATTGGAATGTGGGCAGAGACAGGGACAGGTCACCTGCTGCTCATCTCAGTCTATTGGCTAAGAAGTCAAAAAATTGAAAAAAAAGTAATCTTTAAAGAGTACTTTGACAACCCTGCTGCTGTTGCTGGGTTATAGCAGTTGGTGCTCACTTTGTCTGCAGCCAGCACAATGCAGCACTTTACAATGTACTGTTTTATGATGTGACATGGCTGAGCATAGCCACAGTCTCGACAGTCCACACCAGTGAACAGGAACATGAAATGACACTAAAAGGATCGACATAGCCTTTTGTGAGGCATTTTGTTTTTCCCAGCACAGTCATCCACTGATAAGAAACTAAGACCGTAAGAATAATGTCTGGTAACCTAGTGATTATAATTCCCAACTGCACCCTTTATTGTGTTTGTGGTGATATACTCCCGGACCACTTTATTAGGCACACAGCACACCTAATAAAGTAGGAGTGACACCAGGGGTCTCATGTATAAAAGAGTGCGCAGCTTCTCTACTGAAAGATGGAATACTCACAAAATTTGAAAAATACATAAGCCAAGAATTTCTCTGATTTATAAAAAGTAGTCCTGTGCTCTTTTCCTTTTATACATCAAATGGAATGTGAAAATGAGTGGATGTACATGAGCAACACATCCCGCCCCATTCCACCCAAAAGATAATCTGGAAATGACTCTAAAACACCGTCTCTCTGACATCGTCTTCCTGAAGAACAATAGCAAATGGGGCAGAAAAGAGGGAGGAAAATAAAAGGAGGATTTCAATGAACGCTGGCTGTGCATTGATTGTTGATGCTGTGGCTGATTTCTCTTCTGATATAACATGTATGTTTACACATGTCTTATCCATGTGAGCTGAATTTATGGATCATTTCAACAATCTATAAATTTTTCAGTGTCACGCATCATGATCCAATTACACACAGAATATGCAGACAGAGCTCACGGAGTCACTCCATTTAATGATTCATTTACTGTTACTGACTGTGTTGTGAAAACTGGGGAGGAAGGAAGGGAGAGGCAGCTGCGATGAAGACGCCGGTGTCTCCAGTGGCGAACCTGCGCGCACCCGTGCGTCTCTACTGCTGAGATTCATCATGGTGGCTGAATACCCTTTTGCAGTTATTTCGTTATTGTATGGATTAAAAGGGGATAATGAAAGTGTTCTTATCACAGTCTAAGTCCTATTTTCCTACAATAAATTAATCCATAACTTTATTTTTAAAACATTGCGGACTAATATCTGTTCTAGCAATGTTATTTTTGAAAAGTGTTTTTGTCAAACTATGCTTTACTGCTGGTAATTTCACTCTTTATTGAACATTTTTTTTTAATTCTCTAGGAGAGATGTATGTGTGTGCTTCAGCAGTTGAGTCACACTCACACAAACACACACGCAGGATGAAAGAGAGAGAGAGAGAGAGAGAGAGAGAGAGACCATTGCAGTGAGGATTTACAGAAAGGTTTGCAATGTGTGTGTGCGGGGTCAGTTTCTTTTCTTCAATGCCCTTTCCGATGCTATCCACATAATCTAAATTGCGCAGTGTATCATTATCATTTGTAACCGAATAATTCAGTTTCCCAGCTTAATATTGCATCGTCTTCACCTGACAGAGCCAGACAAGAGTTTGCAAAGCACTCCACAACGCCTCACGGCAACTCAAGAGTTTGCCCTGCAGTCAAGTTTATTTCGTTTGCAACTTCAGCAGGGCGTCTTGACCCTTAGAATTAGTTATTTGTGCACACACACCAATTAGTTACTGTGAATTTGACCTTGACATTCAACCCATCCTTGGCACACACCAGTAGTGAACACACACATAAGCTGGGTGCAGGAGAAGTGAGCAGCACTTACTGTATCTATGCCAGGGGAGCAATGGGGATTGGATGCCTTGCTCAGGAGCACACCAGGCCTAGACCCGCCCCAGGACTTTGAACTTGGTTTTGAACTTTGTCCATGGATGCATAGATATGGCTGCCATAGATATTTGCATTAACAAACAGCTAAACACATGGACCTACAGTATATACACTGGCCGGGGATTGTATGTCATTAGAGTAAATGGTTCCCTCTGCACTCATGGATGGACATTTCTGAGAGTGTGGCTCCAACACTGCAAGGGTCATTCAGAAAGAACAGGCCTGCAGTGATACCAACTGCATGGTCTTTTGAGACAAGAAAAATCAATGGCATTGATTGGTCTGGGCCATGCCAGGCTTTCTATAGTTAGCAAAGTTCAGACTCCACTATTCTTGACTAAGTTGTCATCCTATGTACTGTGGAAAAGTGAATGCAATGAACTATTGTATGCTTATAAGATGCATAGTAATGGGGTAAAGAAGCCTTACAGCAATTACTGAATATGTGCCTGAAAATCTGTGTAATACGGTAAGTGGTTAAGCCAGTAAAGTTCCTAATATACAGACCAAAGCAGACGTGAAATTGGGCCTTTTTTTCACCCCCCACAATGATAGAAAGCATTTGGACAACAAAGTAGTCCTTCTCAACTGTATGATAGCTGTGCATGCTTAATGTGCTTGCAATAGCAAAACTCATTTCAATAAAAGACAATGATGAATTCCTTTTAAAGACTGTTATAGCCACAAAATGCAGTTTGAATGAGGTTCATCATAATGTCTTTAATTTTCCGTTCCCGATTTTTTTTTTTTTTTTTTTTAAATCACATTTACCACAAGAGTAAAGCTGCAGAAGTTTTAGATGTTATGTTGTACATTATGTCCATTTGCGTAAATTGTACAGCTGTGGCAAATTTTCTTACAGGGTAATTATGGTAAAATGTTGTTTTGCTGGCAAACATTAGAGCTAATATGATGACAGCCCATGAACGAGGCACTAAAAACCAAATATCCTTAAAATATGCTATCATCTCACAGTTAGTTATCTTTATATATTTCAAGAAGAAATGTAAAACACAGGTCAAGTAAAGTTTAACAAGAAAATCATTCAGTACACAAAGTCATTAACGTCATCTGTGGCTACTGGCCCATCTTTTAGCCTGCTCTGCTACTCCGAAGTTACAGTGCAGATGCATGCACTGTGCATATTCAAATCATAATGTTATAAACAAACCCCTCCAAGTCCTCCATACCTCCATACCAAGCTAAAAGTCAACCCCTCAAGTATATCTTGATTGCTTCATTTCAAATCCACATTGGTTGTGTACAGAGACAAAAGCACACATGTTGGGTTACTGTCCAAATACTCTGTACCTTACTGTGGGTTGTATGTCTAGTATGTCTATTTCCCCTGAAATACTGCACCAACAGTGAAAACAAGCACAGACCATGGTCATCAAAATTACATAATCATGCAAAAGCAACGAAACAGTCTGCTACAGTACATCATCTGTGCAATGTGCAATGACACCACCATGATGTTTGGTGTCATTGCACAGCAAGACGGCACACAAGTATCTCAAGACATTGGCTCTGAATTGATCCAGCAGAGCACCATGACTGGACAGTTTTATTTATTTCGGTGTGTTTAGCCAGGAGAAAACCATCTCTCAAGGAAGACCAGGAGGAAATATTTTGATCAACAGTGAATTCCTAAGAAAATATAAGGGTGTTGTGGTTGCAAGAGGCTTATTGCTCCCTGTGAGATACTATTGGAAGAAGCTGATGTGGACTGAGGAGCACGGGCGACCAAGCATGCAGGTGCTATGGCTGTGGGTATATTGACATTTTGATTGTTGTGGTAATAAAAAAAATGCTGAAGAAAGAGAGACATGGTTGCTGTGGAGGATAATGGGGAACAGTTGTAGCAGAAGACAAAACAAGGAGACTGCGAACACCACGCTCCCCGGGGGAAGTTCAGTTAATCAAGACAAACAAAGATAAAAATCTTTTTCCATTCATCACAGAACTGATAATCTACTAGCTCAATAACTATTACTGTGCTGTTCCCCTTTTGTTTGACCCCGTTTTAGCATTGCTGGCAGATCTCAGTGTGATATTAGAAACCTTGTGTGATCCCATCCCATCCCTGCACCTTGCTTTTTTTTCACATCACACTTTTCAACTTCAAATCTCCATTTCTCTATGACCCTTAAGCACCCATCAAGGACAGAGCAGTTTATTACAGATTAAGAATCTAAAAAAAAAGGAGGCACTGACTGTGCATAGTAATTAAAGTTGCAGCACCTAACTTGTTGTTGTAGTTGTAGTTGTTGTTGTTGTTGTTGTTGTCGATGTTGTCAATGTTGTTGTTGATAAACCTCATCTTAAAAGTAGGGGTGACACAATACTACTTTTTCCTTGTCTTACATATCATAAACTTACAATTGATAGTCATTTTTGACCTTTTAAACTACGAAGCGATTCTCCAACTGTTTAAAAAAAAATCTTTTAATTTCCTCTTTGCTGATTTTTATTCACATTTTTACTGTCTGTGCATAGTGAAGCATGCAATTTTGACCAGTATTGGACCAATACCGATACTGGGTATTGTATTGTTCCAGCTTATCCATACTTGAAAGTAGCACTGACAAGCAATCAGACCTGACTGAAGGAGTGTTTGTGCGTAAACAATGGTAGCGCAGGGAGAAAAAAAACTTTTTTCCTCATCAAACTGCTGAACAGATGGGTGTCTTCACTGAGCCTTTTCATGGGAGCAGCTTTGCATTTTACCTCCAACCATTTTTTTGCAGCCAACTTGCTTTACTAGTGCAATGTTTGGGTCTGTGCCTCTTGTTTTTGTTCAGATCTTGCGTTACTCCCATGGACTAATTTGACAACTAGTCAGAACTAGTTTGACTCTAATGGACATTAGAGTCAAACTATTACTTAACTACTATTTACTAACTATTAACTATTATTAATGATCCATGACAAGGTAATCTGTTGGAAGTTTGCAAAGCAGAAATAAAAGTCATAAGTGATGTACAACTACTGAAAGTCTGTATACCTGCCATTATGTGGTCCAACACTTTCACGCACACAGGCACAGCAGCAGCCCACTATTGTAATTACAAGAAGATCACGATAACATGTAGAAATATAAAATGAAAAGGTGTGAGGACACATACCACAGAGAGATTTCACTACCTGGTCTAACAATTATATACACACACACAGCAGCAGCCTATGGTTATATTACTTATAGGCTACACTGCAAAAAAAAAAAAAGGTATTTCAACTAATTTAAATATGAAAAGTAATGAGTGGACACCACATAACACAATGGCCTTATCAAAATGAACGAGTCTCCTTACTTGTATGTGTGCAAAAAAAAGACCAAAGTGTGTTTAACAACTACTGTCACAGTAATTTTAATAATGTTTAAGTTGATGGCAGTGATGGCCTTTTCCATGAAGCAGGTTAGTGAATGCATTACTTTTCAATGGCTGGTAATAACAGTACGCTCTAGGCTTATATTTTCCTGGGCTGCTTATTTTTTAATGCAGTCTAAACAGGCATTTTCTCTATATTGGCCAGCGTACATAAGTGCATGTATACTTCTCAAACCTTGGGTAAATGTATGCAATTCGGCATCTTGTTTATTTATTTATTTCTTTTTTAGTTCTATATGGAAGACAATATAACCTATAAACATCTGGAATTTGTTTACATAAGACAAACTAGCCCTCATGTCCTGCAAAATGCTTTTTAGCCATATTTTGCTACACATATTGAATGGAATCAGATTTAAATTCTCTACTCTATTATATATAAAGTATTTCTCTGCATCCAGACTCCTGAGAGACAAATAATACCACAATATCCACTTCATTTCATTTCTGCTTCACTTAACCTTGGACTTTAAGGGCAATTTCACATGGAGTAAAACTGTAAAGTCAGCTCCTCATCCACTGCTCTCCTTGCATCAAATCAATTTCATTATGTCTTAGCTGGACTGTTGCCAGAGTATAAAAGAAATAATCAAGCTGTCTGATTATTGAAATACATAATTACTGATGCTTTAAGATCAGTCACATTTTTACAACAGTATAAAATATATTATATATATATATATTCCTTTGTTTTTGTTATATACATTTAGAATATACAGGAACTGACAAAAATGTTACATTGACACTTAAACATAGCTATAACTAAGCTATTGAATTACAATGTTCCACATGACTTCCCAGTTAAGCACATGCGGAGCCTGCTGAGTGTGCTGATGCCTCCATTGCTAAGTTTCCATTGGAATAGTGGAAAAAGTTTGATTTTCTTCTCTCAAACAGAGAATCTGGGCCGATGTGCGGCTAACCAATTCCTCTCTCACAGCACAATTATAAATATTCACTGAAAACATTAAATATTGATTGCTGCCTGTTAACTCAGAGCTTGAATGAAATTAAAACAAATACTAATCACACCCTGGCACATTAGCAAACTTTATTAAAGCTCTAATGAATGCAAACTGATGGCCCACCATTTTGTCGGACGCTCACCTCATTCATCTTAGTCAATTTGGCTTTTAAACGTGTGGAATAAATTACAAAATACAATCAATTCAGATTTTGCATATGCACATCACTTATGTGCTCTCTTTAGAAAGAAGAGTTAGACCCACCACTAGCTGTGTAATTGTTGACCTTCCACACTTAGCCCTTCGATGAAAATAGATGGCTCTCCATCTTATAGCGTTTAAAACTCATCTCAGCTTCTCTCTCTGCTGAGTGTTAATGGACCTCTTCATAGGCCATCTGTGAATCATGAGAGGGGGGAAAAAATCCAAATATGAGGAAATGTCGCTGCCTATGAAACAGTGGTGCATTTTATGGGAGTTGTGTAAAATTTAAATTCACTGAGCAAGTTCAAAATGTCCCTTAGTACATAGGCTATTTTTCTTTGAAGTCGGTGGGATTTTAGTGAACCATTATGTGTTACAATTGCATTTATGTTACGCTCATGTCAGTCATTTTTAAAACAGTTTTATACCTCGCATGAATGTTGTGAAATTTTGATTCTGATTATAAAAACCTATATTGACGCATAAGATTAAAAAAAAAAGATGGAAATAAGAGTAAATTTTACTTTTTCCTTCCAAGACACTCAAGGAAACCCTACAAATAACAATGAAATATCAAGCAATGTGAGCTTGAAAGGATAGTTAACGGTCAATAATGACACCCAGATTCTTATTGGTGTTCAAGGAACCAAGCTATTTCATGTACTGGCTATTTGAAACAAAGAACAGACAGGGGCAGTCGAATGAACTTAATTCTGTGGCTTTCAGTTCAAAATTTTAGTTTTAAAGGAGGATTTTGTTACCTTTTTAAGACAAATCTGCCAGCTGTCAGCTCCTGTTTAAGTCTTCTAATCCAATTTAGCCATCTGCCAACTGAAGACGGAGTGATATCAATCTTCTAATGAAGCAATTCCCAAACTTAACAGTACTGCAGCCCAAATGAAGTCCTGAAAATCTCCATCCGATCAAACCTTTCATCACAAATAGGGTCAAAACACAAGAATATATCAACTCTATCAATACATGGATATACATATGACATGAACAGCCGGAAAATAACACTGAAATTGAATAAGAGGACCTTTTGCAAAATACACTTTCATTTAAAAATTTAATTTTTAATGACCTCTCACAACCTGACATCTGTAGGTCGTGGCCAACACTTTTGATATCAAATGCGTTGTCACTAAATGCACAGAGCAACATGAGTCACAATGTTCTCGCATTATATTTTTGATGTAATCTCAGTGGGGAAAACAAAAATGTGATCTGTTTACTTTGAAGACCATATATACTGCATGTAAACACAATAGGCCTACATGTCTGTCTTTTGTTTTCTCTAGCACCTGAGGACCACATTGCAGGCACAGTTGTCTGAGCTCAGCCTGGAGGGCAACTGTTTGTTTGGATGGTTAATCATCATCAGGCTGTAAATGGCCACTCTGTTGTGTGAAGGGAATCTCACAGAGTTATCTCACCATGCAGGACATAATCAGACACAAGGTTAATGAGAGTTTGATGGAAGCATATGCCTCACACACGGCAGTGCTGTTGCACCACAATAACTGGAACAATGAGTTAATGTTGCAGGCCCAAAGGCAGAAAAAAGAACCAAAAACAACCAAAACCCAACCATGAAAAATGGGTCTGAAATGCCTGCACAACTGTCTCTTCCAGTCATTCTGTCTCTGATGTGAGCAACACTTTAGGGCAAGCGCACACACTGCTGTGATGTCTCTCAGAAAGCCTTGATTACTATTTTCTGGCACTTGCTTACTCTGATCCATGCAAATTTGCTGGAATAAGTGGTGTTACCTACCTCAACTACAGGATGACAGATAGTAAATCAAGCTAGACAGGACCAGGCCCCCTAAGCTGCATGGGTTGTAAGCCACCTCACTTCACTGCCTCATAGTTTCCCATTATTAGGTGGACTGTAGTGTCCCTAAAGCCCGGTGCAAGGATGCTCTGCTCATCAAAGCACACATTTAAAAACTTAAACAGAAAAAAACTCTAGGTGGATTTTATGCAACTGTGTGCAACTGTATGTGTTTAAATTATTATTGAATAGAGTAACAGGGTTGTGTATATATCATTATTTCTGATACTGGGACTTGCTAATTAGTGTGTATCAACAGCTACTTGACAACACCTGTGTCCTCAAGGGGGCAATATACTAAGAGATTCATCAAAACAGGTGTGACACAGAGCAGCTCAAGGGAAGCATAAATTAAAAGAAGGCAGCTTCATCTTCTTGGCTGATATACTGTGCTTGACACTGTCGCACACAGTAAGTAACAGAAATACAGTAAATGTGCAGCTTTTAACAATTCCAAAGAATTTTAGGTGGCGCACAAGTTCAAAAGTGGGGAAAAAAACAAACAAACTTTGTTTGAATAAATACATGACTTTTATTGTGCAAAACAAGAGTGATGGTATGTTGAGTGTATTAATTTTTATTTATTTTTTTGAGACAAATTGGTGTAGCTATGAACAGGACCACATACTACACTGCATCTTTTTTTCCCAGAGATGGACACTGAAGAGGAAGCAGGTGGCTTTCTGGGTGGTCTTTGTATCTCTATACCAAAGTTCATGGTTTTACACTTTGTTTCTCTTTTCCAGCATATGTTAAGCATGCTACAGATGGAATCAGCTATCGTAAATAATCATGCTGCCAGGAACAGTGGCTGTCAGCAAGAGCTGATGGGCTAGGGGAAGCGTCATACTGTCTGGATGAGAAAAGGAATGCAATATGGATCCATTTTCTAGAGATCATTCCATGTGATCTTTGACTCTAACACCTGCTTCTATTTGGTTGATATGTCTCATTGACACTGCTTTGCTGTTACTTTCTACATCTACAATTTCTCAGATCTCCTCCCGGAAGAGTCTTTATCTGTTCCTTCCCTTGTGCTTTGCTGAACTGAGGGATTCAATGCCCCAAGAGTCCCACATTCACATTCACCTTCAGCTTCAGCTTCTGTCTTCCACTTTCTCTCTGTCCTCACAGGCTAACTTGCTCCTGTAACCTTTGGGTCTGCAGTTTCCCAGTATTGCAGCACTTTCTGAGTGTCCATGGGTAGATCCAGCCACATTTACAGCAACTGACTGGTAATCCTCCCTGGTCCGGCAACTATGGAAATTGGGAACTCATACAGGAGCAGGGGCAAGAGAATTCTTGGCAGTATTCCAATAATACTTAAGAATAAAAAAGTGCAAAACCCCACAGGAACTCTTTCATGGCTTACCTTTAAAGCAATGTCAATAGTAATTACTGAGAGGGATTATCTTTAACCACTGCATCACTGTCCTTCGCAGGAATCACTTTTAACTGCCCCTTTGCCAATTAACAGAAGCAAACACCAACATAAATTATTCAACCCTTATATCATGAGCAACAGTTATGCTGCAATCATAATACACCATATGCTCTATAAATTTTAATTGAGCAAAAAATGTGAGTTGCATTCAAACAAATTTAGATGACCACATTGCAGGAACATTTTTTTTTACATATATATAGTATAATAGTTACACAAATACAAACATAGTTAGAAGCGATAACTAATAATAATAATAATATATTTTTCATAGTGGTTTTAACAAATGTTAAGATACATTGTACATCAACAGGAAATCAGCAAAAAAAAAAAAAAACTGTAAATATACAGCATTTACATATAATTAAACATAAGTGAAAGTGAATTGTTGTCCTTTTCCTGAAAGAAGCAGTCGATATTTTAATGCCAACAACTCAGTCCAGTCAGCAATGATCAAAGCATTCCTCAATCCTCATGTGAGGATTTAAAGCCACATATATCTACAGCTGCACTCTCCCTTCACAGGAAGGATGAATGCACCTGCTGGACATGATTTCAAACTCTCCTGGACAGATCCTCTGCGTTCACTGTAGACAGACCCACCATTATAATATCTAACTTGTGACAACCCAACTCTTTGATGCTCATGGACTGTGGCACTGGCCAAGCAGCCACGTATGTTCAACCCCTTCAAGCAGGAGGTGGAAACCGGTGGTGAAGTTATGTCCGGATTCCGCCTTGATAACACGTTCTGTGAATCAGCAACGACTTTGCCTATAAAATTTGACGCAGTGTTTCATTCCTCTTGGCTGCCAGGGTATATTATTTGGTTTTCACTGGAGAAATGTCCTAAATCGCTCCATCTGTAAAGAATTGTCAGGTCAGTTCCATCTCATAAAGTATTATAATCAGAGAGGGCCAAAAAAAAAAAAAAAATCCTACCTGAGTGGCTATGAACATTAGAGTGCGAGTGTCAGCATCTTTCAAGATAGTAGCCCCATGTAAAATGTATAATTACAGAAACAGTATTTGACTGCCATCAACTCCTGTGGGGCCAGCATTAATCCCAGAGATCAATGTTTTCAACCTCCGATATGCAGAGCACAGCAATCCATCTGTCAGCTCGGCCACCTTATCAGTCTAGAGGGAGATGAGCCATCGATAATTACCACAACCACTAATATAATGCAGACGTTTTTCGAGGAAATTTCACTCTGTTCTACTTATGGCTTTGCAACAGTTAGTGACTTGTCCAACAAAGAAAATGCTGTAGTAATGTATTTCTTAAAATGTTAGACTTAATCTTAGGCCATTCTTATTACCATATCTTGCCATAAACGCTGTATTTGCACTGCTCTTGCCTGTGTCAGTTGGGTTTTCCCTTATATTGCTGAATTGCACTTAAACTAAAAATTTTAAAGTATTTTTTAAATATAAGGCACTATTATTAAAAGGGGCTATAAGTTAGGAATCTATTATATTAAGTCATAAAATGACCATGATATGACATCAGAGATTAAAGAAACTTTTTGATGTTAAAGTACAGGATAACAATGGTGCGTCCAGTATATTCACAATTAAAAGTTTGCAACCTAATATTTTTAGGTTGCAAACTCAGTTTGTTTTAGTTTGATGCTTTAGCCTGTTACACCACCAACCACCCAGTTACACAGCTCATGGCACTTCAAAACCAAGGTAATAAGGCAGAGTTACTCAGACTTGGTGAGCTGAAGCAAAACTTTACAAAACCTAAATGTCTCCCTATTCCACTCAAAAACATGTTTGGATTATGTTTTCTTGAACAGGGATGCAAATCAGAAAGCTTGTTGTTGCTTGATTATTTAACATATTATGTGTTTCCATCATGGTATTGTACAGTTTTGCACAGTACTGTTTGGAACGGTAAAGCCCTGGGTTGGGCTTCCGTTTTTGTCCAGTAGGCGGGGTGTGGGCGCAACATCGTACCAGCGACAGTGAACGACATCGAACGGACAACAATGGAGGACATTCAGCAGCCCCTTTGAGGGAAGAAGTCAAGCTTTGTATGAGAATAGACTGCAGGTGGGGAAACACCATTCGCATGGGAGTGACGTTTTTCAGTCACTCTGTCAGCTGACTGTCATTGGTGGAACCAGTGACCTTGCCATAACATTTTACTTTGGTACCCAAACAGAAGAGTGTCAAAATGCTATTTCTAGAAATGGAAAAGCAAAAAGATAAAAATAAAATAAAATAAGTACCTGTACCAAACGGAATTGTGGCTTTATGTATAATGTTTGTACAGCCTATTGTTGTTGACTTGCCCTCTCATCGTTGTGATAATGCTCAGCTGTTGTCAGGTGAAAATTCAGCAAATGTTGAAAGACCAAAAAGACAGTCGTACAGTTATCTACGTGTATGTGCATAAATACAGTCTATCACCAGATCCAAATGCAGCTCCTTTTTTTTCCCCTGTATTCCAGTAACTTTGACATCCACACTCTAAAATGTTTTGAACTGGGAAAGCAGAAACCCATGATCACACGTGTCCCATTAGGTGTGTATCGAACATTATTTCCTTTTTTTTTTTTTTTTTTGTAGTGTGTGTTTCAGAGCCAAAGAGTACTGGGGACTTGCTAGATGAAAAAGACAATCATGATTAACTAATGGACTAGGGTGAACCAAAGTCTGAAGAGGCTCCATTTGGTACTGATTGCCCTCTGGCAAACTAAACTCACTCATATCCATAGCCATTGTGACACTGATGCGCTATGGCTGTAATCAGCTCCAGTGATTGGAGAAAACTTCACTATGGGGACAAGTGGCCTAGATTTGATCAGGCAGCAACAGCTGGAAGGAACTTGGCATTTTCACAGCTGCTGTGTGAGAAAAGGTAGTCATGTTTTTTTTGTTTTTCTTTTCCCTTGACAGGAGTAGCACTTTTTAATCTGGGATGAGATAAAACAAAACTAGTCATGGCTTTTTAAACTTAATGCATTCTCTTCTTTAATTCTGTAATGATGTATGGTTGGTTTGTGTGATAAGGTCACAGTCAATGATTGAGAGAGACAGCCATAAAAAAAAAAAAAAAAAGATAATTGCTAAAAAAAAAAAAAAAAAAAAAAAAATTGCTCCCTAACCTGTGCAGGCAGAGTGGGTGGAGCATTGTCTGTTTAAAAGGCCCAGTGTTTACCATTTAGATGGGTTGACTGAGCTAATGTATATTTGCTTTAAAATAAAAATCATTACCTCTCAATGGCCTTAGCATAAGCCAAACCCTGCCATGTTTCTACAACTGCCTGAATGAACAAAACAGCCAGAGAGTGCACTTTTGAAGAGGAGGCTTACTAAACCAACAAAGAATATCAACAGTTATGCAAAAGCCACCATAGTTCCACAGAATGCATTGGACAGGAGTCATCTGTTTATTACAGGGTGCAGTCTAAAAATTAGATGTCATGCATTTGCACACATTGGCCTTTTCAGATTATCAATAATGTTGATTCAAATGGTTGAAATATCTCTTAAGGTCTGGAGGGGAGGGACCAAATCATTAGGGTTATTGAATTAATGAATTGTGTTGCAGAGCAAGAGCATAGTGTGAGATATTATTTTCCTGAAATCAAGGAAATGGCGAATCTATAGCTGCAGCATCTTTGGCCTCACATGTGTCCCTCCTTACCTGTCCTTGATAACTTGTGTCCTGTTTTGCTTTTTGTGAACCTTTTTGAAAGCACATGTGTTTATCCTATAAACATTTTGTTAAATGTTCTGGGTTGCCTGTTGTTTGGTGTGGCTCTCATTTGCCACACACACAACGCAGTTGTGACATAGGTGAAGACTTGTGAAGCTGTTGTGCTGAGGACTGATGGAGAATCAGCTGGTGGGTGTGTATGTGTGTGTACTGACTTTGCCTCTTCTCTTTGAAGAACAAGATAAATGTGCGAAGTCGATTCCCGATTAAGGTGTGTTTTTTTTTAACTCACAAGTGACCAGCTGCTACACTTCCTCAGTTCCTACAAAATCGTTCATGTCATGTAAAAATGTTTCGTGTCAATATTTGCCCTTGCTGCTGACTAAATTGTTAGTTGTTGTTGATACTCAGACCTACTGTATGTCAGACAAATCGGTATAGATCAGTGTTGTTCATCATTTTATGTCAGCGAGAACAAAGTAGTTGTAAGTGCATAATTGTGAACCTGTCGCTCTTCCTGTACAGACAGTTGAGGACTTCTCCTCTGGACTACATGGGTTGGCATTCTAGGTTCCACCCTGCTAAACTATTGAAAGTAAACACACCCTAGCTTCTCCAAAACCTCTAAATCCACTCATGAATAGAAAGTAAATGTTTGGACAGGGAATACAATTGCTCTGTCATCCAGATGCTCCACAGCCTAAACCATGTTCTTTATTATCCAAGAGATGCAACACCTGACCCCTATTCAGATTAACTATTGATGCAAAGAGCATTGTTTTCCATGGCTGCCAACTGATTTTGCATTTTGGCAGTGGAGCCACAGTTCAGACAGTGCATTTGGACCAAAGACAGATGGCTGTTGTGGCGCCAGTGAGAACAGAAGAGGGATGGAGAAGGTATTATAGTGGTTGCTCAACTTTTATTGAAATGTCCCCAGAAACAGGATAAGAGACAATACCAGTTAACAGTCTCTTCCATTGAAATGGAGCCTCCAATGAGATCAAGTAAACAAATAAGCACCGGAAACACCATCTCAGTATATCAACTCATTTTAATACTCTTCATGAACATTTATCACTCATGAATTGTAAAGCAATGCACTGTATTCGTTACCATGCCAAACATTTTTTTTTTCTCTCTATTAAGCGTGTGAAACTTTTTGCTCTTTGTCTGTCGCAGCCATTGTCCAAGGGGCTTCAACTGAAGAAGCTGAGATGAGAGGTGAAACAACTTTGACAAGTCAAGCGAGTCTAGCTGCCTACAGCTAACTGTAGATGATTCTAAATTATGGACATGTGATGGAGCTAAGCTAGTTATATAAATGTATTATACTGTGCCTGCTGTCCCATGAATAGAGTTGTGTATGTTGCAGGACAAATGGCAGCCGGGTGAATTAAACAGTACAAACCTTCATTTGATTCTAAAGTGAATAGGTGTGTTTCAAAGGTTGCCATGGTGTACAATGCACAGTGCCAGCGGGTCTCTCCCAGTGACCCAGTCCCTTCAGAGTGCACTGGCCTAGCCTTGTCCCCATGTCCTCTATAACAATGGGAAGGGTAATGGCCTCCCCAAGGCCTCCTCATTCAGCCTGATTGTGCTGCCAGCATCAGGCCAGCCATGCCATAAAACAATTAGCTCCATTTATCAACCTTACATCCAGTATCTATGGGAAGGGGAAGTGAAGGAAAGAGAGGTGCAGGAAAAAAAAAGAGAAGTAGCATTAACATAAGATATGCAGTACAGAACCTGGATGTTTAAGTGTATGTGATGTATCCTGCATGAGTACACCATTAATGGTTTCTCACAAAAATCCAAATTAACAGCAATCGTTTGATATGAATTAACTAAAGCAGAAGAACCCATAATAAGCAAAAGTCACTTGCTGGTTAGAAAAACGGATTAATAAGGTTTATTGCAAAAGGCAACAAAAATGAGGCAGGATACAAAAACGAACTAAGGGCGCAGGAGCAGCTGGGCAGAGTCCAGGTAATCCCAGAAACTAGAAAAAGAACAAATGAGGGATTAACAAGAGGGACAAAAAAAAAAAAAGGCGATGAGTGACAAAAAAGGTAAGATGACCAAGGCACTACTGAGTTCGTTAGAGCGATTGCATATTACTGGTGACATAACGAGATGAGCTGGCGACTGTGGATCAGGGAACCAGGGTTTAAGAAGCTGTCGCCAAATCAAGAGATGGGTTGCAGGTGTGTGATTAGTGGATCCACCCAGCCAGCCCGCCTGAGTCCTGGAAAGAAGAAATAAAGGCAGGAAACCAGACCCTGACAAATCTCTCACCCTGACTAAAACCTCACCTGCAGAAGAAGAAACAAAAATTGTAAGCCTCACAGCAAGATCATATAGCCGGTTACATGAATTCCTTTAAACATATTGTGTCTTATGTTATTACTGCAAATATAATGAAAGATACAGATAGAGTGTCGCCTATTCTGTGTTAAAATTCAAAGCAAACATAACTGAAATATCTCTGCAATGTCTTATACCCAAACTGTATCCATGAATGATTTTTATCTAATCTAGATTTTGTATTAATATATAAGAGAATTGATTGGTTTCATCTTCCCTCCGTATAACGTCTATTGTTCAGGACTGAGGACAGCTTTGGGTGATTATTTATGGTGTTGGAACATGAATGAATGGCTCATTTTCTTTTCAAATTGTTGAATAAATTTTGCAATTTTTCTGACAGATGCGATTCGTTATTATTATTATTTTTAGTTCAATATTCACTGTTATAAATTTAAACCATAATGGAGCATTACCACAACTACTCCATTTTCACAGTACAATATATTAGTTGTATTCTTCTTTTGATTTGGCATAGACCATTACAAGCTTTTGTGTGTGTGTGTTTTTTTTTTTTTTTTCATGTCTTTGAAGGAAAATAATTACAAATACAATTCCGACAAGAAAATGATAGGACCTTTCTGTGAACACTTTCACATTGAAAGAGGTAGGTAATTCACTTTTTGCACATCTAATCAGT
>JAFBJR010000253.1:2142735-2477391 GCA_016785285.1 Brachirus orientalis
TCCTTGCCTCATGCCTAATGGAGGTATTCCCCCTGCAGCCTGCAGACTTTGCACTGCTATTCTGCTCAGGTAGGGCTCATTTCATGCAGGATGATTAGATCTCACTGGCAGCAGTTCAGGGTTGGATAAGCCAGAGTGTTGTGGGCTGGCACAATAGCAGAAAAAAAATTCAATTAAATCTTCTACATATACTCCCCTTGCAGTATACCTGCCAGTCTACAGACATATGAGGACATGACACACTCAGTGTGCATGTGCATACACACACACTGCATATATCTACTGCTGTGGCTTTTTCTGCTGCTGTTTTTGTTTTGATACTATTGTTATGAATGGTGAGAGTCTGAGATTCCCCTCATCCCCCCCATCTGTTCCTCTGTCTCAGATTTTACATTCTTCCCAACTGTGACAGAAAATGGCTAGAAATGTCTGTAGCCTCGCAAATTGCAAATCACACACATAACCATGTGTAGGAATCTGTATAAATAGGCTAATTTAATGTGAGAGTAGTCTATCATAGTGAGCCTGATTGGAAGAAGCATATCCTGTGTTGATTTTATGGGCCAGTGCTGGTAATTGCTTGTAAAGACTGATCTGAGCAGCTGATCATCGTACTTCATGTTACAAACTGCAGGGGAAGAAGGCAAGAGTAATTGGACGTTAAAATAAGACAGAAGTGTGTGTGTGTGTGTGTGTGTGTGTGCGTGTGTGTGCAATTTTCGTTTGCCTCTCACGTTTTATCAGCTTTTCAAGTGTTACAACATTGTGTTTGCCAAGATTTTATATTGCTAGTCATTTGGTAAGTGTTTCATCATATAGCTGTAAGAAGGAATTCCATTATGGGGAAAAAAGTTCCATAAAATTGAATCTATTACATAATTTATGTATTTGTTATTCTAACTCCAAATAATGTAGTGACTCCATTAAGGTGATTTTAAGTTTTAATGTAAGGTGATCTATGATTAAATATGCAAATTCTAGTCCTCTGAACTAGACTAGATGAAATAGTACTGCAAAATATAATAATAAATAAGTGCAGCCCACTGGTCAGTTGAAAATACTGTAAAAGTGTATTCTAACAAAGAATTACACCATCTCTTGAGCTGAAAATGGTCTTTAGCTCGCTCATATTTCTAATGCCCCTCAGCTGACTGTGACTGTGAAAACTCAGGCTGATTAGGCTTTCATGGGATCAGAAATCTGTCTTTGCCAGTGTCATTAAAGCTCAACCTCTTATATTCACTGCTTAATAAGACTTTATTAAATATTCAAACCATTATCTGGAGGAGTTCAGTGTGTGTTGGTCTTCCCATGTGTGCAGCTCACTGACAGAAAAAGCAGGACGAGAGACAGACAGACAGAGAAATACATTAATACGCACCTGGAGACAGACATCATTTGTGTCTGCATAATGATTTGTTACTCTAAATTTCATGGTCCCAGCTGATGAAGAGTCCAGACCAGATTAGGCTCATTAAACCAGAGAGAGACATGCTTGTTTGCCGGATTTGTTAGCCCTACCCAGGGCCTCGTCCTTTATTTCATTCCTGCTCGCCCTCTTTCTTTCCCCGCTTCGCTCCCTGAGTGCTGCACTAAATCAAGCAGACCTTTTAATTAAAAGACACTTTTTCTCTGCTCTAAACACACTATAAACAGGCAGAGCTGCACCTGGACACAAACCCAAATGTGCCCAAAACACAATACTTGTCTCCACCCTCTCCAGGATTAAACAAAAGCAATAAAAGAAGGGGTAAACTCTGATTCCTCCATTTTTCCATTTATTTAGAATAAAAAGTTAATATTCCCCTTTGTTGTTTTTTTACCGAAAAGACCCCCCCCCAATGAAGTACCTGTGTTCCCTGTGTACTGTAGGAAGAACAGAGATGAAAGATGAGTACCGAGAGCTCACAAATGCGTTCTCCTGGGGTTCACAATGTGTGTCTGGACTACAGAAATATTCATTAAGAAAATCCCAGGACTCACATCAGGCCTGTTCAGGTTCAGGCTCTCTGTGTGATCTAGCGCTTGCCTTTACTTATGCCTCTCACATGTAACATCTTACAAAGAGGCCTATAGAGAGATTCTTGAAAATGGTTGCCTGTCTGTATATAAGCAGCCTTGCGTAAAGTGATTACACCGACCTCCCTGGGGAACTTTCCCTGGTTTCCCAAAGTTAAGAAATTGTATTTATTTCAAACGTATGTCTTTTTTGACTCTTTAATTGTGTAGAAAATGGGAGAGTGTTGTGAGCTTGTTGACATGACATGTTCATTCACACTCAGTTTACCATTATAGTGTGTACCTCTTGTGCTCCCATAGTCACTGGCCACTTTATTAGGGACACATGACACCTAATGGAAGTGTGCACTTCTGCTGCTCTATCTCATCTGTTACAAGGTGTAAAGTTTCATGCATGTTTGGGTTGCAATGAGTGGTTAGTTAGTTCAGTTACTGTTGTGAGTTGCTGTTGCCTTTCTCTAATTTCAATCCAGCCTGGTCATTCTTCTCTGATCTATGTCATCAACAAGGTATTTATTGAGTGTAAATGTACATGGGTGCAGAGATGTTTGAATGTACTATACATACCTGCAGATGCCTACTATAAATGTATATTCATGGCAGATTGTTCAGTGCTAGCAAAATGATTAAGTGGATGAAGTTACTTTGGCTTTGGTGCCCTTTTAATAATTACTTACATGAGCCAGACATAGGTTGTTCCAGTATGACTCCGGTGCTGCACACAGAGTGACTGTACACATACCATAGATCTGTCACATCTCTGTGTGTATCAGTGTTAGATCTAGTGTGTGATAACTCTCTAAAGGCCAGAGTTCAGGAGGAAGTCAAGTTAGGAAGTCATGAAGATGCCTGTGGAGCTAATGACGATCATAGGAGTTGGTGGTGCTTAACCTTCATCAGGTCCTTCCCCTCAACATGTTGTCACCCTTAGGACATCAGTAACCTTCTCACTGACGGGGAGGTTGGCAGAGCAATGCTGAGAAGAAGCCATTTTAGTCTGAAATTAATGCCACAACAGCCATCCCTCTTCATCTTTTCACATGTCGCTATGTAAATGGAATTCTCCAAAGAACTGCATGAATTTCTGTCACTTTTGCTTCCCCGCAAATTATAGTCTTTCACATGCTGATGTCTTTACACAACAGTGTTCCTTTCCATTTCTTTTTTTAAGTGAATCTGTTTAAACCAAAATGTAGCAGCCTCACCTCCCCCAAAGGGTTGTTCTTTTTCCACTGTAATCTCATTCTGCTAGTTATTTAAATAGTCAAATGTGTGGCTATTAGCAAAAAACCTTAAGTAATGGATTACTTAATACAGTTGCTGCCCACTTGTTGCCCAAGTGTAAATGTGCCTCGGATCCTCTAATGGCTATTTAACATACTGTATGAAACTGGCATGTTTACCTTTTATTTTCAAGATATTTTTTAGATGTCCAATATATATTTGCTATTTTGCAAGACTTCTAAAAGTCCTACTTTAGGTTGTTATCCCCCCCAAAAAAGAGTCAAAAATAGAGTGCTGTTTGTAATTGAATTTTTGGGGGGGATAGAAAAGGAAAATTGAATGTTTCCATTATCGTACAAATGATTATTTGGAATATTTAATTTCCAAAGTGATTCAAACATTGATCATTGGTGAGTGATTATTCCAATTATAATAAAATAACGATCTGTGTTTATCTTAATTCAACCAGAACAAACAAGTTAATTAAGCGAAGCCACATTAGTGTACAAGAAAATGATTTTCTTCGGACATGTAATGGCTTTTAGATTGTCTCACATATTTCCAATTAAAAAGTTCAAATGATCTCTATCATATTAAAATCACTGCCTTAAATCGAGGTTTCCCACGTACGTGTGTATTTTTTTTCTTGCATCCCTTTTTTTTTCAATAAGCTTCTGTCTCACTCATTCATCCCTCTCCCTCTTTTTTTCTGCCTACATAATTTCTTTTTTGTCCTCAGCCTCCCCCCTCTGCTTTTCCTGTGCCTCTCAGTGTCAACCTGCTATGTCGCTCTTCCTCCAACTCTCTACATTACCCTTTTTCCAGTTTAATGGGATCCCTGGTGAACATGTCTCCACTCGACCAGCTCTGCTCTCCACTATATCCTCACTTATTGCTGTGAAGTTAATGAAATGGAGTACAACAATGACCCCCTCCTTTTTACTGCCCCCTCCCCTCCATAGTATCTCCATCTTGCTGTTCCAATCCTGACTTAATCCATATTTTGTGTCCATGTTGTTTGTTTCCTCTTTTTTTTTTGTGTGTGGCTTATTCCTTGAAATACCATTTTAAAAAGTAATTGCACTTCCTCCTCTTCTGTCTTTGACTCTTAATCTTGTTCTTTGTATACAATCAATATAGCTTTAATGCATTCTTCCCATCATTAGTTTTGTTATCTCAATATGCTTTTCATTTTTATTCCACTGCCTTTATCTATGACTTTTGAGATGAAAGGCCTGGAGTGCTTAGTAATCAGAATCACCACCTGCCTACCTACTGTGTTTCCCCAGCTCCTCTTCCATGCTTTTTGTTCTCTCCTAGGCAATATTAGTCTATTATCACATAACCAACTGAGACTTCTTTTGTATAGGTTGCAATGTTTGCATAGGTGTATTCTTACCATGTATACATACATTGGTGTGCATATGTGTATATAATTTAGGGCTGTCAGTAGATTAAAGAATAATGAATTATTTGCAGTATCTGCTGTGATTAATCATAAATAATCGCATCTTTTCATCTTAATTTTAAACATATTTTCTCTTCGATTAGGTACAGAAGAAATACTCTTCAATAATGTATATACGGTCACAGGAAAACAAAACCCAGGTCAAACTAAGAACCCTTCAGTGCCATCAAATCTATGTAGAAGAAAATAATTTATTTTGTGTTCACATATTCTCTTCGGCTTTACTCATGGTTAGTGAAAACGACTGCAGTTTCCAGTCTTAAACAGCAATGTGGGCTATATTGCCCAAGTAATTATCATCACTCATGGAAGTCCAGTGTTCTCTAAGAGTGATGACCTGTGCTTGCTTAAGCATCTTCATCTTCTTTGCAGAGTGTGCGTGTATTTCGTGACATAGTAGTTCCCCTCAACATTAGTTTGAGTGTGTAAGATGTGTCTGTCGGTGCTATTTGAATGTTGACTGTCCATCAACCTCTGCTGTGCAATTATGGTGACAGTTTGTAACTTTCCAGTCAGAGGAAGTAGTAGATTCTTGCTTATGTTTTGTTCTCCATCCACGAGTTACACACCACTGTATCACAGAGTGGATCTGTCAGATGACTGCATTGTTTCATGTGTGATACTGTATTGATTCTTTGAATTGCTGCATGAATATGCAAATATTCTTTACTGTAGTTTTTTTGATGGTCGTTTTCTGTTTTATTTAAGACTTTTGGCCATTTGACTCTCTCCCTCTCATTCCTCTTCTCTCATGAGACAAAGTAAACTGTATGTTGTTGATGCATGCATATAACATTGTTGTTTTTACAATTTTGCCTTGTCTATTGCAATATATCATACCGTCACCCCTATGTGGGGACAGAATTGTACTGCTAGATTCTTAGTAATACACAGCTCTTTTATATACATGTATAAAAGTGCACACACACTGCAGGGGTTTTTGTTGTGTGTGCAGCGGTGCTCCTATCAGACTCCCCCACCTGTCGGAAATGTCACAAATGATGTTGCCCACACAAATTGCTTTGTAGGTGGGCCGTGAATGTGTATGATGCCGTCACCGCGTGTGTGTGTGCGTTCTTGTACTTGTTGCCGAGTGAGGACCAAAAATCGTATAAACCCTACAGAGTGAGGACATTTTGACAAAGGGAGGACATATTGGCTGGTTGTCACTTTCTGTCACCCCTTAAAAGGGTTTTTTCAGGGTTTAGACTTGGTTTTAGGGTTAGGGTTAGAAGGGTTTAGGTAAGAAGCTAGGGAATGCATTATGTGTATGAGGGTCCTCACTTTGATAGAAGCGCAAACATGTCTGTGTGTTTTAGTTTGTGCTCTATGACTGGTCTGCCACAATAATACACAAATGCTCCCTGTAGCTTGGCTCATGGGTTAATCAATAAGGAAAATACATTTGTGCACTGGAGAAATGATCTGCCTCAAAGCCACTTTTCTGATGCTGAATGCTGTCACCAACACACACGCATACACACGGGCACACTGCATGTGCTGGAACACCCGCTGAGTTCAGACAGCAAGTCAGCATTTCACAGCAAGTGGTTCCAATCAAGACAGTGAAGCTGAAGTCAGACCCCCCCCTCCGCATATATTAAGCCCGTCTCCTATAACTCCGCCCGCCGACATAAACACACATGAACATTAATTAGTACGTAGAGATCCTGTTTTTGAATTTCTTTCTGCAGGAGCACATGTTGGTGGGCGAGTGGGAGCTCCAGTTATTTATGTCTGTACCTTCATACCTGGTTACTGTCATCAGTGGACACCGTAAGTCTTACATAGTCGCCATGGTAACATGCTAAATGGTCTCTATGGGCAGATGAGTCCCCTTGTAATTACAGAGAAGCTTATGTGCAATGTTTTTACTCAACATGCTTACTTTCGTTGCTCTCTTTTTGTTCTCCTTCTATTTCTCTGTATCCTCTCATCCTGCACTGTTCATGTAACTCCAGTAGTGGCATTCTCCTCAACAGCTGTGATCAGGAAGAGCAGGAAAACAAGAGATAGAAAGAACTCTGAGAGATAAATAAGGCTGTTGCTTCTGCTTTAAAAGATGCACCTCACTCATTCACTGGAGATTTCCCTGAGCCTTTCAGACTGTAGGCCGCATTAGACTCAGGGGGCCACATCCAATTAAAGAGAATATTATATCATCAATGAGGTAATGGTGCAGATTTCACAGAATTGCTGTAATGATCAGTGTATGTGGCTGCAATTATTAATTGTTTTTAAGATCATTATCAGTTGATCTATGAATTGTTTCAATTTAGCATCATTAATATAAAATGTCAATAGATTATGAAAATGTCCCAGAGCCTCAAGAGGATGAATTTAAATTGGTTGTTATCAATTTAACAAGGGATAATCTAAAGATATTCTGCAGTGATTTACAGTTAGAAATTATGAAATGAAGAAAATGAGCACTCTTTCACTTTTGCTGAAATGCTGAAAATAAACTAAAAAAAAAAAAAAGCCACTTTTGAGGAAAAGCCAGATTAAATGGGTAGATAACCCATGAGAGAACGAGAGATGGAGGCTAGCTGCAAGGATTAAATCTCACAGTGGCCTGACCCTATGAGATTACCAACTTGCCCACTGCAGTGCTACAAAAATGCCGGCAGATTAGTAACACGCACACACACATTGGTGGGTGCACATGCATCCATGCACATGCACATAAACACAAGCAATGTATTGGATTAGGCCTTGCTGCTATCCCAAGTACTGGGGTGAACCAGATGGCTAACCTTTGTATTGTTATGCAACTTTACTGAGAGTCACAGCACATTTAATGCACATTTAAAGATCCAGTTTTTAGGATTTATCCCAGTCTATCAGCAGAAATTGAGTACAATATGTATAATTATGTTTTCATGCGTGTATAATGACATGAAACCAGGAATCGCTGTGTTTTTGTTAAGTTAGAACGAGCCCTATCTACACCACGAGAGGTCCTCCTCTGTGCCAGGCACAATTCAACGCTGTGTTACTATGGTAGCCCAAGGTTGACAAATTGCTAATCAAGGTTAGGGGAAATGTGCATTTTTTGCTATAGTCCACTCAATCTAACACACTTTAAAAAACAGATTTTTTAGTTTTACAGTATATTATTTGTTTTTATGTATACATTTTACCATATAATGGTAGGGTTTGGTTCAATTTAGGTTGTTTTCCGATACCAGTACTAAACTGATGCTTTCAAAATACGCCAGTGTTTTCAAATACAACACATGCCTGCACACTCATACATATTCAGGGAGTTTTAGTATAGTTTTTTTTTTATTTCAAAGGTAAATATGAATGTCATATTGGAAAATAATTCATATTAACATCCTAAATCTGTAAATATACATTTACACAACCAAATAATCCATCCATTGTCTACCGCTTTATCCTTTACATGTGGGTCGTGGGGGGCTGGTGCCAATCCCAGCTGACATAGGGAGAAAGGCTGGGTACACCCTTGAGGGCCACATAGAGACAAACAAACATCCATTCTCATACTCACACTGGTCAATTTAGAGTGTCCAGTTTACCTAATCCCCAAATCTGGGTGAATGGATGCCATATTACCACTGAGTTTTGGTACCCAAACCTTGTTAGGAGCCACCTGTCAGAGTTTAAGGGGAGGAAGTGGAGAAAAAAAGCCCGACAGCCTCTCAGAAAGTAGGAGGGCAGTGGCACAGTGCCCAGAGGTGCTGGAGATATGCCAGATAAGGGGGCAAAAAATAGAAAAAGGCAAAAAAAAAGCAGCCAGCAGGGTGCTGGGGCGAGCCAAGGTGACCTGACAGGGTGATGCGAGGGTCACCGTGCCAACAGGACTGACTGATGTCACTGTTGCAATCTATGTCAGAGGCTGCTGAAAATAGATGGAAGAGTCCATGGGTTTGTGTGAGTGTGGGGAGGGTGGCGAGACCTCTGTGAGCCGAGGAGTCACATGAAGTCAGGCCCTTAGAGAACTCACTGACAAGCTGACATTGAGAAAGTCTGTATAGTACAATATGGAGCAGTTGTAGGGGCAAGAAACCCATTAGCTGTGGATGGTGGTTGTGTTGCTCTGGGACAGACACACAAAGATACGCCATACTTTTTTCTTTTTTTTTTAAAGAATACAAAAGGCATTAGGAGGCTAGTTGGTCTGTTGGTTAAATTAGCTGTTAAACTTAAAGTCAGTTTTCAAACAATCCACTTCAGTCATGCATTAAGTAGACTATTGGGAGACACTGTTGTCTTAAATATGCAGTATCACAATTGCTGCACGAAAATAAATATTATATAATAATTATAATATTATAATAATTATAATATTATAATTAATTATAAATACTATAATTTTAAATATGTACCCAGGTTAAACTAAATATACTGTACAATTAAAATACATTTTATCAAGGGCTTTTTAGGTAGAACAAATAACTTTAAGGTCCAGTGTGTTAAATATTGGTGAAATTATTCTCCTTTGACAGAAATTGAATTTTGTATAAATTGATTTTTATAACAATAAACTCAATAAATCTAACCCTTACCCTAACTAAGCATGTTTTCATGCTAAATGAAGGCTGCATAGATTCTCCAACCTACTTGTAGAGAAAGGGTGAGTTGATGGTTATTCAGATGTATAGTTTTATAGATTTGTTGTTCAGATTTGTATAGTTGTTTATAAATTTTAAACACTGTACTTTTTTAATGAGCAATAATATTGTTTAATAATAATATATTAATCTAGTGTCTGCTGTTAACTGTTTTTTGGTTTTTGAAGGAGGAGGGTGTTCTGCAATCTGATAAGGTTTTTCTCTTGCAAATTGGCACTTTAGCATAAATGTAAAAGAAAAAGAAAAAAGCAACAAACACTTTGAATTAAGTAAGCCTTGGGAGAACATAATGATGTGGAAGTTTATCTCAGTTTTGACAAGACATTTTCATTCTTTAATAAGTTGAAATTGCCTGTGAGCTCTGAGCCGATTCGGCATCATGGATGGCTGCTGTGGGAGGAAATAATCAGTCAACCTTGGCATCTGTGGTCATTTGCCATGAATCATCCATATCTTTTTTTTCTACCCACTTTAGCCTGTCTATATTTGAAAACAGTGATTCATTTGGAAAGATCTCTGTCAGTCTTGGTGAGATTCTTTATCTTGCAGTCCGCTGCGGTTCCATGCACTGTATGTCTCTTTATTAGCAGATATAGTTTAGTGACAGGGGACTCATAAACTCTTTCTCTCCTCAGTCCCTAGTCCCAGCTCTCTTAAGCATGAGACTGCAGACAACACAGGAAACTAATTACCCAGAATGATTCACTGGTTTCCATTATACATTTCAAAGATAAGCAGATAGACAGCAGTATGATCTAAGCAACCCTCTTCGGGGCTGTATGACACCACACTCATTTGTATATTCACACCAACACACAACAGAAAGGAGCTCAAGCATCTATGAGCTCAGATATGCGTCATGTTCGGTGTCATTGGCTAAATCTGTCATTTTCACACTAAGTAGTCACTTCCTTGTCATTCCTTTGAGCCTCCGGTGCTCTGTCACAGGAATATAAACTGTCCATGTGTATTTGAAGGATAATTTGAAATAATAACATATATCATGTCTATTAAAAGATGCTGCACTTCAGTCAGGATTTCACAATGGGAGGCAGCATTTTAATCTGTAGTGCAGTACTATGAGGTGTGTGTGGAAATCCAACCATGCTGTGACAAAATGAAGGAACCCTAGGGACAAAAAAAGATATGGGGGATAAATAGAGCTTAGGATGAATTAATGTCAGAAGAAACTGGGAAGAAGAGTTTGAATGTGACCCAGAAGTCAACAGCTTTCTATTGATTTCTAACTCAGAACTAGTGGGCCTTTAGTAGCTCACTGGGGAAAGTGATGTTGATGCAGAGGGTTTACATAGACGTAAAAGTGTTATATATACAGTATTAAAAATATAGCCTGCCTTGGCCAAATAAAAAGTCACATACCCATAATAATGTTCTTAATGCCTATCCTTCAAGACTACAGTATTATGGTTAGGGGCTGCTTCACTTGAAGTGATCAAGACTTTTGGGGCTTATTTCAAAATGACAATGCCTGGATTCATCTGGCACAAATTATGGAAGCAGGGAACATGAGAAACAATTTTTTAATTCAGCAACTCAGTGGTTTTGGTGAGAGGGATCATGTAAAAAGATTAGGTCAAATAAGTAACATGGAGAGAGTTGTCATCACTGTGTTAGAACAAAAGCTGGCTGCTGGAACACAGTTTGGCCATTAAAGCAACAAAGGTTAGTCTAAGGTCGGGCTCACATTCTCTGGTTTGTCTCGGTGTGAGGATTCTCGAGGGAAACAAGTATTCTGCAGCCACTGTTTCTTGCACTCCCAATGCTTGACTGCTATTTGGTTTGGCCTCAGTTCATCTCTTATTTATACGTACATAGTGTATCTGCACACTCATACATATTCAGGGAAGAACTGGTGCTGGGAGAGTAAAGGGAGGGTGTTTCAAAACCTCAGGCAATGAGGTGAATAACACTAGTCTGGAATATGGGTGACACACTTAGATGGACATACGCATTACACATACACTGATTGGGCACACACGCTTTGAAACGTCCTTGCAGACTGAGTGTGATAATGATAATCTTGTAACCTCTTCTTTTTTTATTTTTAGTCATTACTGTCTTCACTCTCCTCTCCGAATCACTTACTGCCACAGCACATACAAACACCTACTCTTTCACCCTCTGCTTCTGTATTTTTATTTTTCTTCCATTTCCCATGCTACTGGTGAATCCCTGACATGACAGAACCCCACTCTTGTTGTGGCCCCCATGGCTGCCTGTCAGCCTGGAGACAATAGGGACTGGGGTGCATTTGCCTTTCTAAAGAGGCATCGCTGCTTCACCCTTTCTCCCTCATCTTCCTCTTTGCTCCATCCTTCCCCCCTCGCTTTCTGTCAACTGTGATAACTCATTAATATGTCACAGACCTGCATGTGTGTTCCAGGGTGTTACAGGAAGCCCATCAGTGTAAAAGAACCAGTGGGCTTTGTGAAAGGGACCTGAGTGAGTTAAAGGCCATCCATGCTCTCTTATTTGATCAAAGTCGTCAATATACACATGCTAGTTAACAGAGACAAAGATCAGTTTTTAAGCACTAAGCAGTAAAAAAAAAAAAAAAAAAAAAATGCTAGATAAAAAATCATCTTTGCTCAAAGTACCTGTTCCTAGATTCTTTTGTTCATGGCAGACATCATTGATAGGATCTTAGAGAAATTGTTCAACATTTAAAACACAGTATGCAATTTCTAGGGGTTTCTCAGTCAAAACAATAACAAAGGATCTAATTTGATGGCATCAGTTTAGGATCATGGGACTTGTCTTGTTGTCTCGTTTGGTTCCTCTGCGCGTTTACACTTTACCGGAAGAGCTCCGGCAGCAGAACAAGCAGTAAATGGCAATGAATAGTTATAATCAATTGTAAATGATACTTAAGTTCCCTTTATAATTATGTTGATTAACTGTTTTGAGCTTTTAATTTGTTAAATGACACCTGTTGTCTCAAACCTTTATTTTGAAGTACTTCCTGTAAAAAACTTCCTGTCACCAGTCTAACAGACGGCAATTTATGTTTTAACAGAAGAAGGTGAAATCCGTGTTCATTCGTTGCTTCAATGCTTACAATTTAGCACCTGGCTGGAATGGGAACAAGGTATTATTTTGTTCTTTTTTGTTTGTTAAATGATTATAATTATTATCAAAGAAGTGTCTGTGCTTTGTTTAGGCCACATTAGTTGTAAGAAAAAGTTGCACTGGTTCTCTGCATGTGCACTTAAGCTAGGTTGGGCATAGCGCCAGATTGTGTGACTGTTTATGTTTTATTTATTTTGTTTTATATTATTTGTAAAAGCTTACCTTATTTTCTTAATTTATCCTTTAGCTCTTACGGTGTTTTCTGAAGAAAATACATGGAAAGGAGAGTGAATCTATGTTTAATAAACCTTTTGGAAACATCAGTACGCTTCACCATTATCTGGCCGGGGTTTGCTACATCAATTAGTGAGAAATACCCCCCCCAAAAAAAAATTGAATAACCAAACACATCACACGGGCTAACTGGTAGTACCAAATGTGTCCTTCCTCACTCTGATGTTTCATAGGCGGTTTGCCCTGAAAGTTGTAACAGAGACGAGTAAAGCGGGTGACATCTTTAAAGGCCAAAATGTAATGGCCAAAATGTAACGGCCTGCAACCTTGAATAGAAATATGGATGTATATGGATTTAAAGATTGTTGGAAATATTTTGGCTTATGTAAGCACACTATTCAACAAAACATATAACATGAGTCATGCTGTTTTCAGATATTTGAATGCCCCATTTCTATGTATTATATCTTTGCTCATTATTAGGAAACCTAAAAATCATGCCACCAACCAGGCTGGAAAGTGTTGTGCTACATGGAGCAGTTTGTGTATATGGTCAGTGTGGTTGTAAAACATTGGGGCGCTCCCATGTACAGTACATGTCTACACAGGTTGTACATGTACCGTCATGGATATGGGCTGACAACATTTATGTTCACATAAGGATCATAGTGGACCTGTGTGGACTTGCAGATGCAGAATGTATAAATCCAGCATTTGTGCCAGAGTAATATAAAACGTTCCTCCTATTATATATGAAAAGCTCTGTGTAGTGAGTTATCTGCTACCTTCTAGTTAGTGCAATGCTGCAGAAATGCACAAGTGCACCAGTCTGTGGATTCTGTCTGGACTACAAAGCATTAAAATAAGATCAACCGTGCGTCCATAGCTTCTGCAGCTGCAGCTGTCTTTGTATGTGTCCACAAGGGAGTATAACTGTGGCCTCGGGCTGGGTCTAAAGTGTGTGTGCCCCAACTTCATCTTCCTGAGAGGTCCCAGATTGCTTCTCAAACTGAAATGACACTTGTGCACACAAACATACATGAAGACACTCAAGGATTGGAAAAAAAAAAAAGGAATTGACATGCAAGCACATGGAATAAACTCATTTTTACACTCGCAATGCGCTAGATAAATGTGAACAAACCCCACCCCATACACGCACACCCAGGCAGGCAGGCAGGCAGGCAAGCAGGCATCGTTATGGCCTCAGGCAGTAAGGATCAGTGAGGTGCTTAAGATGGCTGAGGTAGAGGTGAAGAGTGGGTGAAAGCAACTTAGAACCACAGAGTATCATTTGAGGTCATGGCTCCAAGCTGTAAACCACAGTTGAATATTGATATACTGTGACTAAGCTCAAGATTGTTCTTATATCTAGCATATTGTATGCAATTGTCCAACATACAGTATTGAATATGGTATATAGATTTTGTATGTTATTCAAACTCATGACTCTTGACTCTTGCATCATCCTGTCAAAAATATAATATGTAACGTTTCTGCATTAAAACAAGACCGAGGTTATATCTCTTTTTGACTAGTGTACTTACATTAGTCAAATCAAGGATTTTAGTATTTCTTAAATCCAGACAAGCAAACGGACCATTTCATTTTGGTTGCCTTTTAATGGTGGAAGGTTTATAGATTTTTGAACAGGCAACAAGGTGTAAAGTGTACACACAAACTCTACTCTTCTGCGACTCTCCTGTGTATTGCACAGTGCATGACCTCCATTTTAACTGTAAAGCACATAACAAATGCGCAACCACAATTTTACATTACTATCAATGACAGCTATAACTTGCAGGACAAACCTCCCATAAACATTAGAGTGAAGAAGGGACTATTTAATACTGCTAGTTAACCAGTGTGTTGTCTTTTTTTGCATTTGTCACTGATGGATCAAAACTACTCATAACTCTTCAATTCCTATTATTCAATGCTACTTCACAATGTCCCTAATCTAGGTCTTCTGCTATTGCTTTAATTGAGAGACCCCTCTCAGTTGAAATTACACAATGTGCCTTTACTGCAGTTAAACTGAATTTATGGAGGTGACTCCCTGTTGCAGATTTCTTTCCATGGCTCAGATTATGGCTACCAGACACAATGGGCGCAGTGTTGCTGCTGCTGCTGCTGCTGCTGGTAAAGGTGATGTGTGTATATGTGTGTGTTAGTGTGTCCTGCGAAAGTTCACAATCTCAGTGAAGTTGATTCCTGTCAAGTGCGTAGCACCACACTCAGACAGGGTTTGACCGAGCGTTTAAACACTGCTCTAGGATTTCCCCGCTGTAAGGGCTGAGTGGAAGTGTCAGTCTGTCAGATGTGTGTGCTGTGTGAGTGTAGCATTGGCAGAAAGGACGGGTGTTGCCAGTTCAGAAAAGCCCGAAAACTGCCTGACGGAATCCAGTTGGCATCAGCGAGAACAAGAGAAAGTTTGGGTTTGATTAAGATGCAGAGGTCAGCAGGAGGAGTCTAATGGAGGAGAATCATTTTCACAAGCTCAGTTTTCACTATTACCGACAATCTGTGATCCTGAGCCTAACTGGCAACACATTAGTCAATGTGATGATAATGATAATGAGCAGCACATTTGTTTTAACTGAAGCAGGGACTTAGTACAATTTAACCCTTTTACCCTCAAGATGTACTTTGCTGCTTCAAAGTTAAAATGTATGTGACATCATTTTCAGCAACATCATGGCCTGTTACTCTCTTATATAACACTCATAATGCCACTCTCGATTTGTGGCTCACAGCCCCCAGTGCTCTCTACATACCACTGTTGTTTTACTCCCTGCAACTTCTCTAGCTCCTCTGTCAGCTTCTTTGTAGCTTTTTGTGTTCCTCCGTCTCCTTGTTGCTGTCACTTGCTTCATCTATCACCACTTCCTCCTTTTGTTGTTTTGTCGACCAGCACAATGTCCATTTCATGAGCCACCACCATTCTCTACTACCTCAGGACATGTCTTCCAGTCATTATGTTCCACGTGTATTTAGATTAGATAGAATTTGTGATAAATGTCATTTCCATGTTTTTTATAGCATAAAAAAAAAAAAACAGAAGCAAACTGCAGTGATGATCCAGATTCTGGAGTAGCCATGATCACTGTTGATTTTTTAATAAATGGCAGTGCTAATTACACCTCTCAAGGCTGGGAAAAAACATTTCACTCTGATTAATGGCATTACTTACATTGACATTATTTCTAATACATTGAACTTAACATTTTGCAAGGAAAACCCTGGAACTTACTCCAGAACCCCTGGGAGGTTTTGGCCCCATTTTACCCACCGATGCACAAAGTGTGGCACCACACACACACACACATCCACATCCACTTCCACACACAGAGGCAGATGTGGACACACATACTGAATCAGGTGATGCTTGTGTCCACTGTAGACCCACGGGAATGGTATTAAGACTCTCAAGAGAGGATGCCAGTGAGCTGACAGGGGAGATGGGGGCCATGGGATGAAAGGACACTGTGGTGAGAGTGATTAGATTGGGGGGGGGGGGGGGGGGGGGGGGGGGTTGATGGGATGTTCCTAAGGGGGGGGGGGGGGGGGGGGGGGGGGGGGGGGGGGGGTTGATGGGATGTTCCTAAGGGTGATGGTCAGGGCAGGTGGTTAGTGACTAGCAACATGACCAATGGGATGTTGCTGTGTGTTTGCATGTGATGAATTGTCAGCTTGAGCTCTATGGCTGGAAAATCTGCTTTTGTGGAGCTTTTAGATTTTCAAGGAATTATGTGTGTAGCCCTGTGTGCTGTTGTTCTCTTGAAGTTCCATTAAAGCAAGGGACTGGTGGGGGGTCGGTGGACGTGTCACTTGAGAGGGGTGGCTGTGATGTGGCAGTGGGGAGTAGGGGGGGGGGGTTGACTGTTTGAATTGGCCTTGAGTGAGCTGAAGCCTTGGGAACATCAGCTGTCCAGTTTGGAGTGTGACAAAAGAGCAATTGGGTTTGTGTGGTGGCAATTTTTATGAAAGTTCAAGCCACAGATGTTGTTGTTGTTATGGCGTTGGTGTGTGTGTTGAAGTGACTTTTTCTTTTTAAATTAAATTAGGCTGCCACAGCACGATTTAAATGATAATGGATCCATTGACCCTGAGAAATGCTGCAGTGTATGCATTTGCAAGTGTGTGCGTTTTTGACCATGGTGGCGGGGAGAAACAGGACACTAGAAAATTCACTGTTAGTGTGGGCACTTGTATTTTTACCTCATTAGGACCTTTTTCTGGTAAAAACACTGAATTTTTCAGGACCAGTAGTCCTCATGGGGACCAAATCCTTGTCCTTTGTTTACGCTTTCCAAAGAAATTTAAGTCAATACCATGTCTTAGGAAGAATAGCTGTGCAAACTCATGTGTGAGTATTTGTGTGTGTGTTGTGCATGTGATGTCACACAGTCCCATAGTCCAAGGTCATAGTGTTTTTTTCTTTTCCATCCACTCTCTGTCATCTGTCAATCTCCCAATTTCTCTAGCACATGTACTCTCTCCTTCTCATCTCTTCCCCTCTTATGGCCTTTTGCGCTCCCAATTTCTTTTTCTTCTCTCTCTCTTTATCTTCCTTTCTATCCATCTCTTCCCCTTTATGCTTCTGGCTACCTTTATTTTGACCATTCCCTTTCTTTTACTCTTTGTTTTTCCATCCATTGAGCTCCCTCTCTTTGTTTCTCTCCCCCTTTTTTCCTCACTCACTCACTTTCTGCCACCCCTCCCTCTTTTGTCCTGGTTAATCTGGCCTGCACTTGGGCTGTAACGTCATATTCAAATGATGCATTAATCCAGGTTACCCCAACCCATTATTTATGCTGTACACCCCACGCAGTGCACACGCACATATACTATAGGCAATATATGCTCAAGGTGATCAATGTCACGCAGGTTCAACACATGACAGACAAACAATAGCGCCGTGATGCTCCTGCCATTATTGAATGTAATCTCAGATCCCTAAAAGTTACAAAGCCATAGGAGTCACTGACAATAAACAAAGCAATCACCTCAATTCCAGTCAACAGTAACCAATGTGATTAATTTATAGAGTGTATTTATATGATTTATTACCCTGGATGTGTGCCACAGTGACCTGCAACCTCTACGCATATATCTAGCTGTTATCACACTGACATACTCATTGTCTACAGGCTGGGTTTGTTCGGTTTATAATGATTGTATCCTGTGATCAGCATCCATAGATGTCTGTACCATACTCTTTGCTGTCGTCTTGATTTTAATCAAATGTTTGGTGTGATAGACCTTGATAAGGTCACATACATCACAGAGTTGGAGCTCTGTTGGATGATCAATCAGAAATTCTACTTTTCTCTAATATTCTCGTCCCTGGGGTATTTGTTAATATATTTAACTTGTGTTATTTGCAACTGTGATTAATTTCCCCAGGAGGTAGATCTAAGAAGGTAGATATTAGGGCATGTGTGTGCTAAAGACGGTGTGTCCTTGAATAGGCTTAATGCAGTTGCTGGAACATCAGCCGCCTTCTCTTCTCCAACAGTTCTAGTTCTGTGAGCAAATGCGCACCCCCTTCCCGAATACAGCCCAGGCTTGCCAGCACATTCTTCTGCTTTTCTCCCAAGCCAAGAATGAGCTATCATGGTTGTGAAAGAGAGAGGGTCACTAAAGTGATGTTGTTGTTTTTTACAGGGAGACATAAATATGCAACACTAGTACACATACCAAAAGTTTATTTGCATCTATTCTCTCTCTTACACGTGGAGTAGAAATGCTGGGATAAAACTCAGACAGGGAAAAAGATTGAGTTGTGATGATACTGAGACTGTGTTGTATTTTCTGTGAAATTATGATTATGATGGACACTTTTAATATAATGAAAAACATCAGTGAGGAAATGTGAGTAACTTGAATGTGTCATTAAAACAATTTACTTTATTGATCTCTATTTGGTTATAATGAGACATTTCACTTTTTATTTTGAGGGAAAAAAAAAATTGCGAAATGCCTTTTTAAAAAAGCTCTCATCAGACCTAATTCTAATTAACACCCACAGTGGACGTGTTTAATATTGAAGGCTTGCTCACACCTCACAGTCTGCAAGAATAAGCATAAAATAGAAATAGTTCTTTTGTGGTGGTATTTCTTAACACTTCTTAACACTAATTTTCTCAGTTTTTGTCCCCCTTTTCCTCCAGCTCTCTCCGAGGTGCAAAATACACCAGAGGCCGCAAGAACCACTTTCTCACCAACTCTCTCTGGTGCCTAATTACAGCCTCACACATGCATAGATTCACACAAGACACATGCACACTCCCTTCAGGCCGCTTTGCATTCTAGCCGGCGGTCAATCCTTATGAAACACTATGAAATAATTTCTGAACCTCATCCCCCCTTTTTACGATCTGTGCATAGATTTATATTGCATTGGAGTTTGACCTGAGAGCTTAAGCAAGTCCTAAATTGAGTAACTTTTTATCATGTAGTCAGCTCAGAGTGCCTCCCCCTTTTCTCCTCACCATCTTTGTAATTTCTTGCTGTTATGATTTTATCATTAAGTCATTCTAAAGTGAATTGGCCTTTAAAGTATTTTCAACATGAGCTGTTAGACACAGTACCTGGCGCTGCAGAGCTGTGCGTTTCTAACACCGTGATTTCACCATGTTCCAATATTCTGTGCATGTCTGTCTTGCAGGCAAAAAGATATTCCTGTGATCCCATTTTGTTAGTGAATCATTTTATGGGTGTCACTACAAGTTATGTTTTCTGCTTGAGCAAAGATATTGAAAAATCTTCCACCACATCCATTTGGGGATTATTGTTCAATCTGTCTATTGTCAGTCCCCATTTCAGCTTCTCTCTAGCGTCTCCCCTTTCTGTCCTGGTCTCTTTTTCACTGCATCGCGCTGACATGCTCTTTTTTACTTTTATCGCAAACCTACCTGATCAACATCTTCACTTCATTAGCTGTTCACATGGTGGAGAGTATCCCATTTTTGTTCACACCTCAATTGAGGGGAAAAAAAACCAAAGTAAAAAAAGGGCAGGAATGGCCTATTTGCAAAAGAAAATAGGGATGTGCCTATTAACAACAGGTGTGCAGCACGTCTGTTGTGATAACCACAAAAATGAAGCACAGCTGTTGGAACGAGGCCACTGCCACAATGCACACGACATCTATGGTGGTTATCCTAATCGAGCAGTTAGTGAAGCAGCGATGGCTTCTCTCTCTCTCTCTCTCTCTCTCTCTCTCTCTCTCTCTCTCTTTCTCTCTCTCTCTCTCTCAGTTTCATGTCTGTGAAGTCAAACACCACTGAACAAATTAAACTACACAAACACCTTACAGCCACTGTTACACCATGTTGTAACACCACACACCACGCTGTTAAACCACTCTCTATAACCACAGTGGGAATTCTGTAAATGCAACAGCCCCATAGTGCAGAGGCACTTCTTGGTAAGGGCATATAGAATAGCTTGGTTGAACCGACAGAATAAGTATGAGCAGGAAAGTGGAAGCCCTCCTAGAGCTCATGTTGAACTTGGTTTTAAGAAGAGGAGAAGCACTGAATCTCTCTTTTGTTCTTTAGCTCTGTGCAAGGGCCACAGCAATATAGCAGGACACAGACATGTCTGCTTCAGCTATGCTTAAAAATCTATACGAATATTCCAGAAAAAGCTGCGCTGCATCTCTGAGTAGCACCTTAACCCTCTGCACCCAAAACTGGTCTTATCAGTCTCTCCCAGCTTTGTCTATGAGTGTCAGAGGTGTGAAGGTTGGATAAAAAAAAGCTCTCTCTCTATTCCGTGGGTGTACATGTTTTTGTTTTCCTGCAGCGTATGTGTTTTTATGTGCTGGAAACTACGCTGGAAACTGCTTTGCTGTATGTGTGTGGTCATAAACATGTCAGGGATACTCAGTAATTGAAGGTGTGATGATCTCCTCCAGCTGCTGCTGGTGCTACCTCTTGCTGTCATAGTCTCACATACATTGGTTCCTGACCATAATGCACTGGGTCTGAAATGTGTGTTCTCTGACAGTCGGCACAGCGGACGGAGAAGGTCAATTTGTCACAGGATGAATACTGGATGCTCCGTGGAGCCAGGTCAAGCCAAGGCTGCCATTTTCCGTCTAATCTCCAAGAAAAGAATATGGCTGAATGATGTGGAAAAAATATTTGAAGTACGATCCCCCTGCCATTTAATATGTTATGTATGTAATAAATTGAAAAAGTTAAGAGTTGTGTGATACAAGGCACTCACTCACTCACTCACTCACTCACTCACTCACTCACTCACTCACTCACTCACTCACTCACTCACTCACTCACTCACTCCTGTGATGTCGTTTTATACATGACACACACACATATACACACGAACTAGTGATGGGCTAAGCAGTTCTTTTTCGTGTACTGTTTCATTAGAAACAGTTAATCAGAAAGATTAGTTCACCGAATTGTTCAGTACTTCTTGCGTGTCCAGAGCACAGACTCTGTCTGACACAGTCAATGACTTGAAATATGGCTGAACGGGTTGTGATTTGCCTCATTATCACTGGCTTTCAGCAGTACTGCTCCTACTCTGTTTAATATTGAGATTTTGGATATTTCCTTGCTAAATGTTGGAGATTAACACGTTTTCAGGATTTTTGAGGCTTTTTAACTTATCTACAGTGTGGCATTGTTCGGTTTGATTCTTGTATCACATGTTGCGCTCATGACTCTTCCAGTGACAACACTCTCTGACCAATCAGTGACCAGCAGTCTGTTGATGTTGCATTTTAATATCAGCTCAGCCCACTTATACCCTCGCCAGAGCAGGTACTAATAAAGCACCAAGTAACAAAAAAAAATCAATCAAATGGAGCCAAGAAAAGCACCATAAAGTGTTCGCTCCTCCCTCCTCCTTCAACCAGCTGCTCTGAACTCTGATGTGTGCTACTTTAGCAAATCACGTGACGTGCTACTTGGGCTTTCATGTCATCTGAGTGTCATTGCAGATTTTTGAAAGTTCGAAAAGCTTGTTTTCTCATATGGCGATATCTTTGCAAATGAGATGAATCGTTCAGCCTTAATACCAAATGAAATGCTTTGTTTGCATCTTTTATGTTGCTGCTTGTAAAGTGGCTCTCAAAGATAATTGATGGGAAAGGAAAAAAACCCACTGGGACATCTTAAACCACTGGTGGCCCATACATTTACAGACACAATTATGCATAAAAAAAGAGCCGCAAGTGTTTGACTAAACAGGCCTTCAAGTGGGAAATGACTCTGACTTCAGTGGAGGTTCCAGAAATAGCAACACCCTCACTAAGAGACATACTTAAGAGGCAAAAAGACCTTCACTCTGTTTTAATTTCTGCCCATCTTACCTGGGACTGGAGGCTAGAGCACAGCATGGGAGGCAGCAGGAGAAAAAAGGCTTGTTAAAACCAGCAGAGGAACACACAGAAAATACCAGGGAGAGCTAAGTAAAGAACTTGTTGAGCTGTTGAAGAGGTTCAGTCAACTGTCAGCATCAGCTCTGTCATATTATTTTGCATGCTGAAATTTTGGCCCAAGGAAATAATGAATATATTTTAGTGTTGACCTGGATGTCTATTCAAAATTGGAAAGAACAAACAAACACAATTATTAACCTCACTAGATAAAGAAGTAGAATGTATTGACATTGTTGGAAAGAGAGTGACCTTGATGGAGGTATGGGCTCTCCAAAGGCCTTTTGCTCTTCAGCTACAATAAGAATAAATATCACAAAACTTTGTTACTTAATATGAAGCAACCAGTGCGATGATGAGATGGTGGTCAGACATTTTACCAAATGTAAAGAACAAACAACCAACACTGAAGAAAGGAAGAGAACTTGCTTGTTTCAGGAGCTTCAACTTCACCATTTCACGCCCTCAGTGCAGACACATAGATGTCAATTTTTAGTCTGAACATTTTAGGACTGTCCCAGCTGCACACACTTATTTTAATATCTTTAATGTAACATAATCAACAGCATACATTCTAATTGGGTAGTTGTATGCCAGTCAGAAGCAAAAGTCAAAGCAAAAATGCAACTTGGTTTGAACAAATAAAAGCCAGTCGTTGGTGTGAAAACTCAGGTTGACAGGATGGGGATTCAAATGGTATCATTGACCTGTGAATACATTGCATGAACATGCTTGCTACAAAGTATTCAGGTCCATGTTGCATTTCAGCTGTGTATATACATTTGATCTAAGTAGTGGCGTATCTGCTTGTGCTAACCTGTTTGCTATACTGAATGGTTTATTCATCAGTGAAGTGAGAAGCTGTCAGAACCCATCGATTCCTTGGATGAGAAGTCCCGCAGCAGCCATCATCCAGCAAGGCATGTTGTGCACCTCTTAACCCTTTAGAGAGTGTCTCTGCCTGACAGGGTCAGACTGATGTCATCTGCAAACAGTGAGGACCTGACACCACTAATACATGTAGAGAAAGCCTTCTGTTCTGAATGGAGCCATGAGCGTTGAAAGCGTTCAGACTGTGGAAGTGTGTGCGGAAGCTCCCAGCGCTGCATCCTCAAAGGAAGGACATGGGGAGTGTTTGTATGTGAGAATGACGCCAGGGTCACTCTGAGTCAGTTCATCATGGCTTGAGAATATTGTAAAGAGCATAAGAGGAGGGAGAAGCCAAGAAAACACTATAGAGACTGAACTTGATCTGTCCAACTGAGCAGAATAGTCTCCCTAGTCTTCATAGTCAAAATAACACTGTTGGGTTTGTTCATTACATCTGTGTGGTCTTTCTGTTGTGAATATAGATTAGACTTAAGATGGGCTTATATTGTGGCAGGCAGGGATGTGAATGCAGTTCACAGGTGGCACAGTGTGTCTTATTCTTTTATGTGCAGATGGACCTCATGCAATTTTGAGCTGGGGACATGAATGACACAATTACCATATCCCAGGGTGCAAGCCAAAACCTATTTCCTCACCTTCATACAGGAAAAAAACATTTTTGCGAGCATTGCATACTTTCACCATGAAAGCAAAGTGGAGGAAAGGCATTCAGAAACTAAAATTGAATAAAATATGCCATTTCTTTGCCTTTGCATTAAAAAAGAAATGGGGCCCACACAATGCTTGGTTCAGGCCGCCTTCAGGGATAAAAAGAAATTGTTTACTCAAATTCAGCTGTTTCCAGAAATGTATTACTAAGCACGTGATAAAAGACCAGACTCACTGAAATCTTATAAATTAGAGAGTAGATCTTTACCACATGTCCCATACTGCTTTGCAGCCTAATGTGAGTACTCAATCTGATATGTATCTTCCCATTACTTGAATATCGGCCTAGTATTTTAGTGCATTAGTGTGTGAGAAATGGGTTTATGTTTGTCTATTAGGAATTAGAGTCATGCATGAAAGTGTGTTTACAAAAGATATAAACATCCCATACACACACACACAAGCACATAGTGTTTTAATAATCATGCAGCAGAATAGCTGCCTTTATGCATGTGTGCCTCTCCAGCAATGTAATGTGATTTAGCAATTCTAGTGCAAATATTGACTCTGGCCCACATAATGAAAAAGTAACACATTTTATAACCACTTTGCTGTTTCATTCTAAGCTGCACTGACAGGAGCACATCACACAGCTTTACTGTAGCGGCATCAGCAAAATATTCTTGGTTGGACCTGCAGAACCTGAGGGTGCAGCAAAAAGTTCATGTGCATTTGACATGGGTAATATGTAAAACTGAAATATGTGAGTGTGCGTGTGCAAACACACAGGAAAGAAATGTTGCTGTGGAATGCTGAATAATCCTGATATGTTTCCCATTTTTATCATCGGCTGAACATCCCGTCAATAACCTTGATCAACATTCAGTCATAAGAATATTACAAGCCACTCATCTTTCTCTCTCAGCTTGTAGATGTGTTGGCCATTATCCCTTCTAATTTACACTGCAATGGGAAAAGAAAGGAGGGAGTAGAAGAGGAGAACACAGAGCATCAGTGCTCTTTCCTTATGCCTGTCTGTTCCTTGTAATTGCTAAATGTTTTCTGCAGCTCCCTCATGTAACGCCAGCTTGGCAAGCTCTCATTGACAAAAAGGTATTAGGATGAAATATAGCAAATTAAGCATGCTTAATCTCCCTTTCTGAGTAAAACAAGAAGGTAAAATAATGGATCATTGGGGTTTGGGGGAAGACTTTCACTACATTTGTTGTCATAATTTATCAAAGTTAAACAGCGCAGGTGTGCAATGGTTGAGGGTTATTCAAATAAGCCAACAACTGCTTGTTCCAAGTGTGTCTAATCAGTGAGTTTATTCTTGACCTGATTATTAGACATGGGTGTTTGCTGGCAGTTTCCCATTTGCTTGGTAGTGTGTGCCTGCATTGGCAAATATTATTTTAGAATTAGACTAAATTGGACAGTTTTGCTGTTTGAAAAGTTGCATCAGTCCAAAATAAGAACAGACGATGGCCTTACCATAATTTATACACTTATTTATTTATACATATTTATATTAAGACCTTCTAATAACAGTTTGCTCACATGTACACGTTGCCTTTATGCTTCATCGAAGTCTGACACTTGTAGCGCTTTTCCACTATACAGTTCTGGTACAACTCAGCTCGGCAAGGCTCGACTCTACTCGGTTTGGTATCAGGCACATCATTTTCCATTAATATAGTACCTCCTCTATGTGGACGGGGTCATCATAACACAGCTGTTACTAGTGGCGGGCATAGCAGTTCTTTTCTGTGTACTGAATCAATAGAAACCGTTAATTAAAATTTATTTAGTACTTCTTGCATGAACAGAGCACAAACTCACTGAACTAAAATGCGGCTGAACAGTTTGTGATTTGCCTCACGGCAATTTCAGCAGTGCTGTCCCTGAATACGTAAAACTCCTCTGTTACATATTGAGATTTTAGAAATTTCCTTGCTAAATGTTGGATATTCACACATATTTTCAGGATTTTTTCTGATCTACATTTTGGCATTGTTTGGTTTGACATTCTGCTCTTGACTCTTCCAGGGATGACACTATCTGACCAATCAGTGGCCAGCAGTCTGTCCACTTCACATTTTAGTATTGACTCTGTTCGCTTTGAACCTCACTATCCCCTAATGTAAAAAAAACCTAGTAGAGGTTGAAAGAAAACCTAGTAGAGTCGAGCCGAGATAAGTTGTGGTAGAACTGTGAAAGCAAAGTGCAACAACAGATCCACTGTGCAGTTTGGTAACACTTTTTTCTTCATTTCTCTATTTAAATATTTTTTTAAACAGGAATATGGCTGGTGACAGCAAGATTCTATTTTGGTTGGATATCTTCTAAATCATTTGTTCATTTATTGAGAGCCATAAAGTAGGTCATTTTGACCCTATATCGAATGCAACTGTCACATCTCACACACACACACGCACACACACAAACACTCAATTTTAAGGGCAAGGTCATCCCATCCTCCTCTGTTTGTCCCCATTTATCCCATGTATAATGGGAATTGCTGACTGGTTTAGGACATACATTTTATTCACCCGTCCCTCCTCTACAAACTGGGTCTTTGTTAGCACAAAAGTGCAGAACTCTCATGCAGGCATTGGTGTAAACATGGTAACTGTTGTCCTGTCTTCAGTTTTGTTCCCTGTAAAATATGTGTGTGTGTGTGTGTGTGTGTATGTGTGTGTGTGTGTGTATATATATATATATATATATATATATATATAGTGTGCATGAATGCATCATAGTTGTCCACTCTTGCTTTTATTTAAACCATCCATTCAACAGTGAAAGCTTGTTGGTGTAAAACAGGTCTGTAAGATGGGTCAATAGAAATGGTAGATGCCCTTGTATTTTTTCCCCTTCCTCCCTTCTTGATTAGCTCTGTGCAGGTGTATTAGGACGCCCCCCTGGGAAGACAGAAAGAAATATAAAAATGAGGCAGTGGTAGGTGCCTGACCAGCACGTTCATATTTATTGTTCCTTCTTGGAGTGTGCGTGTGTGTGTGCGTGTGTGTGTGCGTGTGTGTGCGTGTGTGTGCGCATGTATTTTGGGCAAATACAGGGTTAACAACTCCTACTGCCTGGAGTCTATAGCTGCAGTAACCCTGTCTGTTAGTAAGGCCAGGTAATTACCTTAGAATGACAGGTCTAGAGGGCACACTTGCTCTCTCTTTCTCTCTCTCCCTTCCTCATTGTATGTGCGTGCATGTAGGTTATTTGGGCATGGGGGTTGGGGTAAAAATAGGAGATATATGGAGAGTGGCCACATTTTTTTTTTTTATCCCATTCAATTCAATTATAAAGGATATATTGACTTGTGCAGAGGACCACCTGCTTGTGTATGCAAAGCACACAGTACTTGACAGCTACACCCAAATGCACCCCACCCCTAAGATCAGCACATATTGTTAGCAGGTAGACATTACTCCTCTCCTCTCCTCTCCTCTCCTCTCCTCTCCTCTCCTCTCCTTTGTTATTTGTGGATGGAGCTTCAACACTTCACTGATTTATTGACTCATGTCTGGTGTAAATACACACTATAGTGCTGCCATAGTTGCACGCGGTTCACCCTCCCCAATACTGTACATTTCTTTCTTCCTGTTTGACGTGCATTGTGTATCAGTTTAAATGTATTTTAGTTTACATTTTCCATCTGTTTTATTATTTTTTTCAGAGCATATGCATTCATCTCAAGTTCTTGAAAGACTAACTGAGACATTTACAAAAGCAGCTATAGTTACAGATGTAAAATAATGAGACACATACGAGTAGGAAAAAAAGAGTTTTGTCTCCATGCACGTACCAATGATCACATCTCCACTTATCCTTCACCTAGCCATTTTTTCTCTTCATCGTTCCTCGCCTGCTCTGTCCATCTAAGTGGCATGTTTCTGTACGTGTGTTTATGGGGTTTGCATCTACACCACGTGTGTTTTCTACTGCCTTTTTGCTACTCAGCTCCTCATCACGGTTTCAGCGCTGAGGTGGGATTTATCCAATGTGTTCAGAACAACGTCTATTTCAAAGCCTTAATCCACAGTGTGTTTTACGGAGGTTATCCAGAGGAGGAGAGGAAGATTTACAACTGAAAGAGCAAGAATAAAGGAACAAAGACAAGGAGTGGGAGGAAGAGGTAGTAGGGGAACAAAGGTTGAAAGATTGGGGCAGAAACAAAAAGAATGAGCACATAACTTAAAAGTGGACAACAGCACATAATTTAAAAGTGGACAACAGGCTGTTAGATGTCATGATCAGAGACTCATTTATGTATATTAATATCATTTCTGGGCCACACAGTTTGTGTAGTGGTTAGCCCTTGCAGCAAGAAGACCCAGGTCCACAACCCAGTTGAAACAAGGGCCTTTCTACATGGTATTTGCATGTTCTCCCCATGTGTGCATGGGTTTTCCCCAGGTTCTCCAGCTTCCTTTCACAATCCAAATCCAAAAACATGCAGATTTGGGGATTAGGCCATTTGGACACTCTAAATTGCCCATAGGTGTGACTGTGAGACGGGGTGGTTGTTTCTGTGATAGACTGGTGATCTGTCCAGGGTGTACATCACCTTTCACCCTATGACAGCCGGGATTAGGCACCAGCACCCCCTGCAACCCTCACGTGGAGGATAAAGCGGTAGAAGATGCCGCTGCAGATCAGAGCTGCAGTACAGCCACTACATAGGAGGAAATATAGAGTGTTTTACTGTGTAATTTAGTTGCAGAACTTTACATTTTTGATTGATAGTGTTTCAAAAAAAAACAAAAACCCAAACATAAATATGAAGCTGGTCTAGTATCATTAGATCTGATTATTTCCCAATGTTGACAACTCCACTACATATTATAATCATGCTATATTAGTTGAAAAAGAGTAGCAGTTTCTCAGCAGTTTGCTTGTGTGTTTCATTATATTTATTTATTTAGTTCGTTTTAGAAAAACCCCAGATTGTGAACACCTGTTGTAATTTAACGATGTGAAGTCACATGACACCAAAGCTCAAATTAATTCTTTGACCTTGATTCCCAAAAGAAGAATGACACATAACAAGTGCAGCAGCTTGTTAGTTGTTCTCTTGAACAGCTCCCTCTGTGCAAGTGCCACTGCTGTGGCTGAAATTTTATTTGCTTGTAATATTATAGTTAGCTTTAGTCATAATTTCAGAGCCGTCATGAGGCTTTTTTTGTACAACAATAACTCCCACCTGCTACTGTTGCTTAAAACATGCAGGTGTGTTATTTTAGCTTAAATCCATCAATCTATTGTCTACTACTATCCTCCACATGAAGTTTGCTGGGCTGCTGGGCAGGGCGAAAGGTGGGGACCCTGGACGGGTCACCAGTCCATCTCATGGCAAATATATAGAGACGAACACACACTCACACCTACTCTATGGGCAATTTAGAGTGTCCAATTAACGTCTGCATGTTTTTAGACATTTTGGAGGAAACTGGAGAACCTGGAGAAAACCCGTTCACTTCCCTGGAATTAGAATGCTAAACAAAAGGATGTCTGCATAATTATATAAAGGGTCTACACATACTTTTCTAGCATACAGAGTTAGAAAACGAAATTCATACTAAATAAGATGTTTTAGGAAAAGTGCAGATTAATAGGTGAGGTGAGGTTAATAGGTAGTCATATCTGAAAAGGTCTGCTCTCTTGCCAACTGCCAGTTTTGATCCCATCCTGTCTTTGCGCTCTCCTCTGCGTTTATTTCTGCATTACTCCAAGCCCTCTGCAGAGTGTTGATTTTTTTTTTGGTGACTCTGAAAAACCTTTAGATTATATTCAAATAAATTATGAAGGTAAATCCAAGGTGAGAGTGAGGCTGGCAGTCTTCCTTAACCTTTTTTCCTTTCCTGTCTCCCCATCCTCTTCCCTTCTTCCTCCTATCCTCTTTTCAGCCTGTTGCGTTCCTAAGAACGATATCTCCCCTGACCACACATCAGGCTTTAATCTCCTTCACGTGCCCTTTTTTCCATGTCAGTCTCTGAGTTGGCAATGGCATTGCTCTGGAGTTATTTGCTGTACTTTTTCATTTCCCCTTGGCCTGAATTTTCTTGAGCTTTAATTCTGTGTTTTGTTTAATGTACATTCAGTTCTGTGTTCACAATAAGGGGAACTAATTTAAAGGGCTTCCAAATGTAATCTTTTAAGCTACACCTCTACTACATAATACGGCTCCTGTGATTGCCTGTGAGTGGCTACTTAAGACGTCTGTTTCTGGGACTCAGACATTTCTTAATCATTTTATGATCTCATTTTATAGGCTTTTATAGGTCCTTTTTTCATTCATCTGAGCTCTGGCAGGGAGGAGCAATGAGTTTAATAGTAATGTTTAGCATGAAACACATGGTCTTGTCATCCAAAGTTATTTCTTTTAAAATAATATTATTACTAATTTCTAAGCACTGGAAGCAGTATCACAATATTAATTATTTATTTCCAGTATGCTATGGAAAATGCTTGCAAATTGATAGTGGGTGTTGAATGCAATGACCTGCCATTATCATATTGGTATGATTCCATCAGTATGTTGACACAATTAAATTTTGATCTATTCATTTTTGGTTTATTGTCCTTGTTGGGTCTGTGTCGCATCATATTTTTTCTCCTTAGAGGCAAAAATCACTCTCAAATCATGCACAGGAAATGAAAGGTTATGGACAAGAAATAGAAATTAGTCTAGAAAATGAATGTGATCAAAGGGAATGTATGTTTTTGGTCGTCATTTCTTTTCTGGTATACTGGTATTACGTGCGACATGCTATATTTTGTGGCAGTGTTAAAACTGACCATTTTCAGTTCGCATAGGAGCTAAACATGCTACAAAATGATTTGCATCACACTCTAAAGTGAATGTGGAATCAGAGCTGCACAGGAAATTGGAGGACATGGAAAAAAAAAAAAGAGTTTAATTTTATGGGGAAAGAAGAGATAGGGGATTTCATTCACAGATTTTCTCCTCCTTCTCACTCATTGCCGCTTCCCCAGACAGATTACTGGGCTTTGAAGGCACCAAATGCACAGGCAGATTTTAAAATGGGGGCCACTGGATGGGATTGAGAAGGGGGTTGGAGTGGAGAGGGGTTACGCTATAACTCAGAGAGAGATTAGTATCGCAAGAGTGCGTGCGTGTGTGTGTGTATGTGAGAAAAAGTGAGATATGATGACAGAATGAATAGTTTTGGGTCCTTATCGGTGTATGTTTATGTACTGTATGTTCCCATGGGCAGGTATTCATTCAAAGTGATAAATGTTTGAAAGGTATGACAGCCCACTCTAGGTCTTTCCACCATTTTCCTCCTCTGCTTCCTCCCACGTCATTCCCCAGTGACGTGGTATAGTTATAATCCACTCAGACATGTTCTGTTTTTTTTTCTTTCTGTTGAGTGTTGGTGTTCAACCCACACACGCACAGTCTCTCTTCCGCTTGTTCTCTCTAAATCCCTCACTCTGTCTATTTCTACTGTCTCTAGAGACAGGAAGAGAGAGGAAAAGCCACTGTACAGTGAGCTGTCTCTCAGTGGCAGCCATCACGTCAATCTGCTGTTTGTTTACTTGTTTGTTTGTTTCTGTGTCTTCATGTGGTAAAATACAGCATGGTAATGTGTCTGTGGGTTTTTGCTGGGGTACACACTCATCTAATTTACATGTAACTTGTCAGATTGTGACAACTGCATTTCTACTGTATATGTATTATGTTCTTGTATGACTGTGTATCTTTGGATTTGCAACCCTGGGTTTCTGTATGAGTCTTCTGGCCTCTGTGTGATCCACAGTGGGGGCTTCTTCTTCACTGCAGGTCAGGTGTTTCTCCTCTCTGCTTCTTATGACCTGCAGGCTGTTCAGGTTGTGCCCTGAACTTGTTTGTTCTGAGGTTTAATGCTTTAATGGTGATTTTGTTGTTTGTCTATATATAATAAATAAAAATAAAACAAATAAAAAAGAATAGACGTTTGGTATCAGCCACATAGTTTTTCACTGCTTCATAATACTTCCTTCATAATACATAGGTTGGGTTTGGCGTTGCAAGACCGCGCGAAACTGCCGCCACGTCGTTTTGTACACACGCATGACACATGCACACAAACTAGTGACAAGAAAAACAGTTCTTTTCGGTGTACTCAATCATTACCGGAGCACAGACTTCATCTGACACAGTCACTGAACTGAAATACGGCTAAAGGGGTTGTGATTCAGCTCAAAAGCACTGTCCAGATTTTTACCAAACCACTTGTCCGGGCTTAGTAAACTCCCCTCTGGAAGGGTTATCAGAACAAGTACGGTGGATACAACAAGTCCTTTTCCCACGTTTATTACACATACATGTTAAATTGGACTTTCGGTCAGGTTGTAAACCTGTAATACAAACACAAAACACAAGGCCTAGGATTAGCTAACGATATTATTCATGTGACATTGAATTTCCAACGGTACTAGCTTTCGCTCACTCACCAACGAGGTGTACCAGTCCTGATGATTATTCTAGCAAATATGTTTATAGGATCAGTCACAGGTGCTTTTTTGAAGAACTGTGTGTTCCCTTTATACATATACTGGAGATCAGGTTACTTTACTTGATAGACTTCAAAGTTAGATGAAAGATATGAAAGCCAACATGGTGATCAACTGCCGGAAAGTTCTACAACCACCGGCTATCAGCAGTGGTGCCACTTAAACCACCCAACCCCTCTGTTAAATATTGAGATTTTAGATATGTTCTCACTAAATATTGGAGATAAATGTGTTTTCAGGATTTTTAAGTCTTTTTATGTGATCTACAGTTTGAAATTCTTCAGTTTGATTCTTGTGTCAGATGACTCTTCCAGTGACAATGTCACATTTTAGTATCGGCTCAGCTCACGTGGAACCTCACCGCAGCAGGTAGTCAAGGTACTGAAAAAGTACCAGCTACTATCCCTAATGGAAAACCAAAAAAAAAAACAAAAAAACAAACAATTAGAGTGTGTTGTGCTAGAACTGTATAATGCAAAAGCTTCATTAGAGACCCTTTAAGTCTGGCTTTAAATTGAATTTCTATTTATATTCATTTCCCCATTTATTTATATGTTGGGGTGACTTTCTCTTGGTTACTTTACTCAATTTAATTTATGTGAAGCATTTTGTGTTAAATTTTATTTGCGTGAAAGTGCTACATAAATGATTGATGTGATCTAATTTGCCAATCCAGGATATCATCTCTCCAAAGGATGTAGAATAGATGAATATACTACATGATTTGCTTTTTAAATAGATTGTAGATGCTTCAAGTTAACTTTTTAATAAGATTAATCACATTATCAACTAATTGGATTGCTCACCCTTTCTAAAGGATTGAGATACTGACCATGAATTAGTGTCCTGGTTTTTTTTTTTTTTTTGGTTTTTTTTTCATGCATCTGTCACCTCTTTTAAATTTTGTTTACAGTATTCAAGAACTTGGGCCATATCCTTTCGAACGATGTTTTCATTTTACTACGTTGGAAAAGGGTTATTTGTAGAATCTAAATTCATAATTTTGGCCTTAGTGAATGGAAAAACATTTTTCCATTCACTGCTCCTGAATGAAATCTAAACACCAGTGTCCGCCTAGACTCAGCCATCCCACCCAGGCGTGAGAATACCCACAATGCAACACTTGGCATTGCTAATCCTATTTGCTGCTGACAAATCACCAGCAGTCAGCAGCATGCGTCAGAGCAGAGCAGAGCAGAGTTCCAGAACAAGGCAAGGCTAAACGCTAAACTATGCTTTGAGTTTGTCAGATATGAATGAGTTGGCGGACACAGAATGGGGCTGGGCTGAGTTTAGCAGGAGTGTGTCCGTGTGTCTGTGTATGTGTGCACACAGAACCAGGGACTCTGTGTGTTGTTTGAGGGGAGATCCTCCCCACTCCTCTACTGAAGTTGAATTAGCAGAGCTTATGGAATGATTTCATGTTAATACTGCCAAATACAGTTCCCTAATCTAGCATGATTCCCTGTGCGGCACGGTCTGACTGCTTAAGAACACTCTGGTTACTCTTCTGGGGCATACACTCACTTTTACCTCCCTCTGAGTTAAAAGCTGGATGAGAGAGGTTGGAGAGAGCTGGACAAGACCCAAAGGAAAAGAAATGTAAAGAGGCAGAAGGATCATGTTTTACATAAAGAAGCTTCCAAAACCATCAATAAACTGATCAGTAACTAAGTAGTGCTTTTCCCGTAGTGGCAAATACACATTATCTGCCTTTTAGCTCACAATTACATTTGCACGTCCTTGTAAGATCAGAAAGCAGCCAGGCGTTTTGATTCCCATTTAAGAGCAGACGCTGAGACCATGCGGCTACACGCAAAAGGAATAATTTACCCCCACTGACTTGGTTACATGGTTAAGATGTGGGGTGAGTGTGTGTGAGTGTTTGTGTGTGTGTGTGTGTGTGCATGCGTGAATGTGAGTGACAGAACAAGAAAACAAGGAGCAGAGGGGAAGGAGGGGGTTCAGGTCCCAGGATTTAATTTCCGCTTTGCTCTGTGAGATAAGTCAAGCTTAATGAGCTGACAGAGAAGGATGGAGGGAGCAGGGGAGCTGTAAGAGCTGAGGCATAGAGAACAGGGGAGTGAAGAGGAGGAGGAGGGAAAGTGATTGCGGAAAGAGGGGACACCCTGTGGATTCTGTCTGACGGGATACATGAGACGAGAGAGAGCAACAGAGGAATTATGTGCCCTAGTTATTATATACTGTGTGTTTGAGGGTGCATATGTGAGATTGAATTTCTCACTATTTAAAAAAAATCCAAAGTATATAGTTTAGTCTGTCCTTTTGGACTATTGTAAAAACATGCCATTCATTCTATGAATGGCAGAAAAACATCCATTCATAGAATCAAGTGGACCGGACCTGTAAGTCAAACTTCAGCACAATATTCTCTGTGTAATGAATGATGATGATGCAAAATTAGAATTATGCCATCAAGATATTAACTTCACTACTCTATTGCTAGCTCTATTGCTAGAGAACTTGACATGAATTGTTTCCAACATGTTTGTATTATAATTCTGTCGTTCATTTTTATAATTAAAAATGGAAAAAAAACATTGCAGCCTGTGCAATTTGCTAATTACATTGTTGTAATGTTTTGCCCCTCCCCCCTCTCATGTGTCTGTAGTCACTCTTGTCCCTACAGCAGCTTGTTCCCTCTGTGTATGTGTGTGCATGCATGTTATCAAGGGATTCTTAGTTTCTTTTGATCACTGCATAGATTTACTGCCACAAGATAATTGAAATAATATGCAAATATAATGTTGGAGTGAATGCTATACAGCATAACTAACATACTGTGTGTTTAGTGGGTTTTGTGATATTGTATTTGTACTGTTTCTTTTGAGTCTCTCTGTGTGTGTGTGTGTGTGTGTGTGTGTGTGTGTGTGTGTGTGTGCGTTTTCCCATCAACTGGCTGATTCAAGAGTTCCAGTCCTGGACTAAATTAGTTTTTCCTCCTCCGTGATTACAACTTTGCTGTGTTTATCAAAATAGTGCTGCAGGCTTGTGAAAATTGTAAAACATGTGTACAAACTCAGCAAGACCTGGAGGCAAGGAGGGAATAAAACTAACTTGAAAGCGGGTAAAAGGTTACTCATGGAGACTCAGAGGAGCTGTCCCAGTGCTGAATGCACGACGACACTAGGAGCTTTCCACAGTGCTGAAGAAAGCCTGAGCTCCCTCTGCTTCCACTCACCGTACTTCCCTTCTTTAAGACAATTCCAGAGCAGTATTGACATCGCCTCACATTATTGCAAGGTGCCAATAAATCCTCCCTTTATTAGACCTCTAGTATTGATCCTTTTTTCCCCCCATCTCCTCAGATCTCTAACTCGCTCTGCCTATTGCTGCTTAATCCCTGCTATGTTTTCTCACTGTCCTCTTTCTCCACCTTCATTCAAATGAAAATGTCCATCTCTGTCGTGAGTCCATGAATTCTGTCGAAGGAGATGGGACCAAAATTAAGGAGTAGTTAGGAGCACCCCTGACCCCCTCTTTTCTTGGGCTTTAAGTAAGAGATTTGTCTAAATGCCAGTAAGGCTTTGATGGTGGCAAAGATATGATTTAGGGAACAATATTTATACATTTTCTATGGTCTAATCAAAGTTGCACAGAGATACAGCTAATTATTGTTGGTTCAACAGGCTTCATTGTTTGTACGGTAATGTGTGTCTTTGAGTGCGTACATTAATGAATAAGTGCCTCCCTTTGTGTTACTTGATACTGATATGAATTTGCATGCCCACAGACACATCTGAAAATGCTAAACACATGGGAGATAAGCTTGAATAATTTGGTGTGTGTGTTCCTGAAAGAAACGTGCACCGATATTCCCCCTGCGATTTGAGGTGGTGTGGATGTGATGCTAATCCAGCTGTCATGCAAAAAAAAAAAAAAAAAAAAAAAGAATCCTGCAGGGAAAAGCCTCTTGTGTCCTGAGTTCTCCACAGGACACCCCTTCCCAATCATACAAAGCACACACTCTCTCTATGAAAAACACAGATATTTTGATGTTGGTGATGACATGTATCAGTATTAATGATCATTTGAAACTTTTAACAAGACTGAACCATCTGAGCTACTGTTGTACTGTAAATTGAAGATGTAGACATTCATCATCCCATAAACATTAATTTTTCTGACTATGACCTTCTAGACCACCATCAAGAAAAAAAAAACTATAGCATTAACTACATTGGTCCAGACTGCAACATTTGGGGGGGGGGTTATTAACAGTGATTTATTAAGTGATTTTTAAGTGATTATTAGTTTATTAAGTGATTATACTACAAATAAGCATGTTTTGAAATGTATATATCACTTTAAAAATAACTTTAAAATAAAGCAGCCTTAATCTAAACCTTTGTATTTCCTTAAGGTGATGCCCTTGCGTTATAAAGGCCACTCCTACACCACCATGTTTCTGTACAGACAAATCTGACAGTGTGCATTTTTTCTATGCAAAAGAAAAGCAACATCTGGTCTACAAAGAAAAACCTTTGACATGCTTGGGGGAAAAAGGGGAGGGGTGAGTGGAGGAATATGAACAGATCTTAAGTATTGTGGTGAGTGGAATACAAAATTAAGTGGGCCAAAGGAAATTGAAGAGAGACGAGGAACAGTGGCGAGGACGGACCGCAGTGTGTGACACTCTCTTGCCCCTCATACAAGGCTATCTATGATTTCACACTGGGCACATCTGTAAACACATAGCCTAGAAGCGCTTTTGTCAAGTCGTCACCACAGTTTACACTTGTGCATCATCTATTCTTCTTCATGCTTGCACAGGCATGAACACATGAACAGTCTATACACACGCACACACACACACACACACAGGTCCTCAGGGATGTCATTTGTCTTCTGTTATCCATTACTGCAGGTGGACTGAGCAAACTGGAGAAACAGGAAGCGGCAAATGAGAGAGAGGAAGTCATACAGAGATAAGTTTGTTGTCAGTAGCTGCAGGACAGGAAATGACACAGAAGGATGATGTAAGTCGGATGTACAGTTGTGCCCACAGTTATCAAAGATAGTTTCGGACTTCATTTAACGTTGTATATTTGCAATATAATACAGAATTATGTATTTGTTTTCAATGTGTGCTAACCTGTGGATAATTGAGTTGTATGAATGAACAGTGTGCCTTAAGGCTGCAAAGATCAGTGACCTCTTGGCATTTGCATTATTAGATGTCCACTTGTATCTTCTTTACAGCTGTCAGGGTTGTGCTCTAGAGGGGAAACATTGGCATTTCTGACTGCCTATTAGCTTCGACCTCCTTATGTTTTTTTTTCTCCGTTGCTGCATCCTCTCATCAAAACACATTTATGCCCTGATTTCATATTCCACACAAGACGTCCTGCTTTGTTTAGCCAAAGATAAGTTGCTTGCACACACTCGGAGCTCAATGTGATTTATATCTCTAGTGTGAATGTTCCATGTAGATATGCAGCCTTCTGTTGGGGCAAAGAAATATCAGATCAACTTTAAAAGGGAGTACATTTACATTTGCCTTTTAAAGAGTCAAACTAACAACAGTGTAAGCAACGATAGCACCGAAGTCACTGTATTCAAAACCTCTACTAGGATAGAGTTTCACTTTGGAGAGACACATTTGTTGGGAGAAGGTCATGCTGTCGCGAAAATCTGCTGCTTCATTTACTAGAGTTCATCTGGAATGACTTCTTCAGTGTGAGAGTTTGGCATCGTGATGATGTGCCAAAAGGTTTCAGCCTTTGTGTTAGAATTATCGGTTAGTGTGAGGGTTGGAGTTAAGTATTTAGTTGTGATGGTCAAGGGTTATGGTTAAGAGGCTGAAGTTTAGGTGAAGGAAGTAGGATGGGATCCTACTTAGGATCTTAGCCAAGTCTATTTTTTCAGCTTCTGTTAGTCATAATCAACAGATTAGGTGATTTCCTTCTGTATTTAATCTTGTATCTTCAGTACATGTGGCTTTTTGCCCTGTTTTCAGGGCATCTTAAACCTAAAATAAGAAAATAAAAACAAAGGATGACAGGCCTATATTTAGGCAGCTCTGTTGCTTCAAAGGTGATGCTTTGCTTAAGCTCCCTAAATGTGGTATGTTTGTGTTGATGTCATTATTTAGAATAAAATGTCAGGTGTTTTTGCATTAAAATGCATAAATGCAATTTTTAAACCCATAGAAATCCATTTTATATTTATCCTTCTCCGCTTTTGTGAAATGGAGGCTTTACTGAGCTTTGACTGAATTTAATCAGCAGCAGAACAGGCAACACTGTGACTCTCCCGAGTATTATACAGACGTCCAGTTACCTCTGTGTCTGCCATAAAGCTCATAGCTAATGTGCAACCACATCTGTATACTATCCTATGTGAAAGCTATACATTTCTGAAGAAACTATTTGGTGCTGCAAGTAAGCCAGTGTGCTGTCTTTATTTTTTTTCTATTTTATCTTGTATATTTGTGATTTCACACTGTTGTACATCATTATCAAATTAGGTCTTCTGTTATTTTTTGATTGAGACTGACTCAGTGTGCATTTAGATAAAGTAAAAGTAGAAATCATAGAGTGTCGCTTTATTTAGGAATCTGTTTATAATTCTTTATAAAAGTAATTATTTGTAGTTATTTTAACACAGACACACAAACTACACATTAAGTTAAGAGTGAGGACTCTCTTTTACTTTACAAGGGAACACTACTGTGTTAACATGATAACCTTATAGAGCAGCTGCCCATATGCCACATGGCAGACAAACATAGTTACAGATATATAGAAGGAGATCCAGAAGCTCATGTAGGACTTGATAATATTGTTACAGCACAGTGAGTCTCACAGCAATGAGCAGCACACAAAGAAAAGCTGATTTAATGTGATGGCTGACCTTCACAACAGTTAATGCAGTTTATGTTCATGCACACTCACTAAACACGCCCTCAGTCCCCAAATAGCTCCATGCTCAAATTCAGTTTCCCTCATAGACTAGCAATGAAATGAACATGCTATTCATATCATGAAAAAAGTCACTGTAGCATATCAAAATAGCTTTTTTAAACCCACGTAGTCTGTACCCCTTTACCGGGCAACTCCACACTTTCTGTGAACTTCATCACTCTCAGCCTCCACAGCCTCTCTTCAGTGCCAGATGGTGCAGCCCATCACTATTAACAGGCAGAGATGGGGAAAAAGAAAGAATAGTGAGATGGGGATACCCAGGCGGACAGCCCATGTATTATTAATTGTGAGTAATAGAGGCTTGTATGGCTGTATACATTATTGAGGACAGGTCCCTCTGAGGGCAGTTAGGCTGAGGTGCCACATGGCTTAATCTATTGGGACAGCGTCAGTTGGAGAGCACACTGACCGTGTGGCGAGTGTTACGCTAACACCTGTTTATAACGCACTGAATATGTGTATAATAAATCTGAAATGTATTCCCACCAGTATGCAGTGCAAGTGTGTGGTAATCAAGTCTGGAAAAAGTTAGAAACATAACATTTCTGAATATAAACTTAAAAAATTTGATTTAGAGACAGATGTATATGTTCTTCACCTAATGTACATATACATATCTTTTACTACTGTATGTATATATATATGTGTGTGTATATATAAGTATCTGAGTAAACTGTTTTATTTTTGTTTTATTCTGTAATATTCTGAAAACATTTCTCCCAAATTCCATGTATAAATATTGTATTTTAGAGCATTTATTTACAGAAAATGAAGAGTCAATATAACGAAAAAGTGGTGTTTTCAAACCTCGAATACAAAGAGAACAAGTTCATATTTTTTTTCATCAAGGCTGGAAATTGGGCTGGCAATGACAGGTTCTTGATCTGGTGGTCCTTCGTGCACACCTTGATTGACCTGACTGTGTGGCATGGTGCATTGTCCTGCTGAAAAAAAAACAATTCTTGGAGTTGGGGACATCAGAAGAACACAAGGAAGCAAGTTCGTTTCAAGGATATCCTGTCTTGATTCCTGCATCCTTCACAAAGACGAATATGCCTGATTCCAGAGCGAGACACTGTGGCTTGCAGGCCTCTCCAGGTCTCACTCTCACCATTAGACAAGCAGGTGTTGGGCAAAGCTGAAATTGGACTCATCCAAGAAGATGACCTATCATCTTTGCTTCTAATTGATGAAGGGCTTCTTTGGCTTTGCATGACTTGAGCTCTGCCCCTCCTAGCCTGTTTTCAACTGTTCTCACCATGCACTACACATGAGCCTCCATTTGCAATTTTTTTTTTTTTTTTCAAGAGGACAGTGATGACTACAGCAGTATTTTTTAATACTTTTCCATAAAATAAGATTTTCTGGTGATCACCTAATAAGTATTCATGTTATAGAAGGTGTCGAGATGCTGATTTCGGAAAAAATGTTCAGTAGTTTCTTGACTTTTTCCAGAGCTGCACTGTAAGTGGACCAGGCAAAATAAAGTGTACCACTTTATTAGGTACACCTGTCTACCATCTACTTGATGATGCAACTCAAGACATGTTGACAAACTGACCTGCTGGAGGTCAAACTGTTCATCAGAATGGGGAAGAAAGGTGATTAAAGGGACTTTGAATATAGTATGGTTGTGGGTGCTGGATGGGCTGGTCTGAGTATTTCATTAACTGCTGGTCTACTGCGCTTTTCTTTAGGGTTTTTAGATAAAGGTCTGTGAAGAAAAAAAACATCCACGTACTGGCAGGAGTTCTCTGGGTGAAAATGGCTTGGTGATGCACAGGGGTCAGGAGAATGGTCAGACTGGTTGATAGATAGAAATTATAGAATAAACACTAATTACAACCAGTGTATGCTGAAGACCACCTTTGAATGTAGAACCTTGAAGGAGATGTGCTACAGAAACAGAAGGTGCCACACCTGACAATTTATGCAACTATTCTGCTTTTAAATCTACTTGATCAAAATTCTAAAAGGACTGCTTGTTGTCCAGCGTCAGTTGAACCTGAATCGAAAGAAATTGTGTCAGCTCTGCATGAGTTTTATTCATATCGCTCACTAATCAAACTGTGTTTGTGTGCACTCTCATGAAATAACACATGAAATATCCTGGGCTAAGCATTTGGTCTGGTTGTGCTTTTTACTTGGGATTCAGTGCACGGTTGAACTGTAAAGATTAGTCATATTTACAGTCTGCTGCAATTTGTCTTCCACTTATAGTACGCGGTCAAAATATTGCTGGATATCTGTCTACCTTTCACAGTAGAGATTTAATCTGATATTGTTTTGTAGCAGGCATTAGCATGCAGTGTTGGCTTTCCCCTTGCCTCATGTAGGTGTATAAAAAACATGACAGTGATAAAGAGAATCTGATAGGAAGACTGTTGAGAATTTTAATTTTTTCTATTTTCCCTGTATTGGATGACTGTGCAAGCACAAGTGCACACACACACACTTACACACACAGACACGCACACTCAGTTTTTGTCTTGGAGAAGTGTGCTGTGAGTAGGAGTGTCAGGTGATCTTCTCAGCTTGGTGGCAGGTCTTGTCATTGGAAAGAACACTATCACTCTGCATCTACATTGATCCTTATTAAGCCTGGAGATTAAAAGCTGCAGCACTTTATAGTTTAGCTTCACTGTATACCACTCACTCACAGGCCTGCACACACACACACGGACAGTCTCTTGCAGTCATGCTTCACTGTTAATCTAGGACAGTCACCAGGAGACATTTCTCGTCTTAGCCATTTTTCCAGTGGATTTTCTTAGTCATACTTTTACCCCACAAGTCAGTGAAACTGCTGCAGTTGCATTTAAGTTTATGGAATACCTAGTTTTTAATCAGGTAAAGTTGCTTTTAGGGTTTGGATGCTTTGGGCAGTGCCAACCAAAGCCTTTATGGGGCCCTAATCAGAATTAAATTTGAAAAGGGCAATTCAGTGTTTACTATTTCACTCTCTCTCTCACTCATTTTCTACCGCTTTATCCTCCCTTGAGGGTCGCGGCAGGTGCTGGTGCCTAACTCCAGCTGACATAGGGCTACAGGCGGGGTAGACCCTGGACAGGTCGCCAGTCCATCACAGGGCCACATAGAAATAGACAACCATTCAGTCTCGCGATCACACCTGAGTACGCGGTGAAAACCCACGCACACACGGGGAGAACAAGCAAACTCCATGCAGAAGGACTTCTTATTGGGAAAAAAAACATGACACATTAATATTAAGCACTGAATATTCTAATGCAGGAATAAGATACAAGTTGCTCACAAGGAAATAACCTTTAATTGCACAGCATTGTGTAGTATTTCCTATTCTGCAGCCTTTTGCAATTTTGCAAACTGTGTTGTTTCAATTTGCAACTTTAATTGAAAAACGGTGAATTGCTCTGCCCTAATTTTTTTTTTTTTAACCATCTTGGGTTTTAATTCTTTGAGCCTAGAAATTGCTTTGACTTTAACTTTCTTCTAAGTGGCAACTCCTGTGCTAACAATCACAAACCTCCATCTTTTTAGAGCACAAGAGGCATGTGCAGCTTGGTATGATGGAAAGGATAAAGGTCTCCAGGGTAACAGGACAGGTCATGCGGCGTTGTCATGTTGTACAGTTTCCAATTATATTATGGGCTGTTTGTTTCCTAACCCTGTATTGCAGTGTCACCCTGGCAACTAGCCAGCATTGCAGAGCACAGAACTGCAACATCCAGAGCACCTATGTGTGTGTGTGTGTGTGTGTATGAGTCAGACATAGGACCAACATTAGAGCAAAGAAAAGTAAAGGTGGAAAAAGGGAACAAATAGTCATACGTAAACACCCTCCAGCACAAACAGTGAGCAAATTTTTGACCTCACAAATTTCCATATCCTTCAACATTTCTTTTACGCTCTGCATTATAAGTGGCCTTTAAAGTGAGATGAGTCTCAATTGATGGCCTTTTTTAAAAGGAGCCATCCAAACCTGCCCCTAAGCACATACAATATATACCAACACATCACCCCATATAATATTGTTTGTCATATTCTGTTCAATATGGATGGACTTTCTTGTGCTACAGAGTAGACATTTTCACACTGCCAGCCTTTTTTCTACTAATATTGTTTGGTTTATATACTCAGTCTTTCACAGGGACAAGACACTGAAATGACACTGGACATATAGAAATCTGCTTACACTAGATTACAGGGTCATTTAGAGGCTGACAGATAAAGTCGGAGAGTGAATTTCATTTGCTGGGTCTCACAAGTCTGTATTTTCTACAGAGAGCACAACGATAGGGATCAGGGTGTGTTTCTGGTCTGACATGGACTAAGAGCCACAGCTCACAGATAGGAGGAGGAGGAGGAGGAGGAGGAGGAGGAGGAGGAGGGGGAGCCACAAGCAGGAGAGCAGTAGGAGGAGGAGGTGGAGGGAACTGGGAGCACAGCCAGGGGAGAGCGCATGGCATGAGAGATACAGATCAGGACCTGGAAGCTGTTCTCTTGTGTCTTGTCATAGATGAGAGCTGAGAAGATAAGGACAAAGAGGAAGGGAAAGAGAGGAGAGCGTCAAAATGTACGGGTGGAGAAAGGGCAAAATGAGGCATTTTACTGCTTGCTCATAAATGGAGCAGTGGTTGAAGGGATCAGAATGGGAGAAAAATGTCAGCCACTGCAGTGTGTAATAGAAAACTACACAGTTAATTTCGTAAAGTCTTTTTCGGCGTCATGTTACTTTCCAGGTGTTGCTGTAGATATTTCAAACCATTTATGTAACTTGAGCTTAAAATCGTAGATGCAATATTAAACTGAACACACCTCATTTCCCATGCCGAAGTTGAGTTAGTTTTTTTGTATTGTGTTTTTGTTTTGGCACACGTGGAATTTGTCATTTTCATCTTTACATCTTAAGAAAGCATGTATGAATATTTTTGCTGGAACACATTGCATGCTGAAGTGTGTGTGACATCTGGCGTTACACTTCCCTATTGAAATTATTCACGCTTGTTGCCCAGTAACGCACAACATGTTTGCTTTGAAGATGTCACTGAGACCCTATCCGTCCGTCCGTCCATCCAGGTTTTAGGATACCGTCATTTAGTGTGACACCAGCGATGATTCGTATTTTTGTGTGTGCATGTACGTGCATTTTGAATGTACTCCTGACAACATTTAAGTAAGAAAAGCAAAATAATGTAAAATAATGTATAATAAAATACAATTTTTGTTAGAGATTTTATATTATGTTATGATGTATGGAAAGTTATTCTTAGAAGGTGGTATTCTTAATGTGAGAAAACAATTTTTAATTTAACTTTTATATTTGCACAAAGCATTAGACAGAATACATCAAAGCGTCCCACCTTCCCAGCATATGTTTAGCCTCTAACACACGGAGAACTGTAATAAAATGCACTCGAGTCTAGCCTCTTTATTTTGTTTTATTCTTGTGAGAATAAATCAAGCAGCTTTAATGGTTTGCTGCCTGTTATTTTGACATTTGGCTATTAAAGTTATGGGTTAGTGATTGTAAGCAAAATCACATCGCTAATGCACTTCCCCTGTATAAATGAAACATCTATTGCCACTTTCACGAAATAGAATTTATAGACAAGTTCACATTTAATTTCTTACAACAGAGTTAATGGGATTGGTTAAATAATCTACATACTTCCAAAATTAATGACTTCATTAATTTCATTATTGAAGTTGTGCAGTGTAGACAGTTTTTTACTTCAACAAGCCAAGAATTATAGTGTGGGACTTACCCTGCCATAAAATCACAACTATTTGTTGTGTCAGTTTTTTCACAGATAAAATAAATAGATATTAGATTGTAGAAAGGCAGGTGGTGGAATTTTATTATCTTGACAGTCAGATGCTTCCAGTGTTTGCACTTGTGGAGCCAAGCCGAACTAACCAGCTACTGGATGCAAAGACAGTATATTATCCAAGTAGATATGAGATTGGTACTCATCTTCTTGTATGTTTGTTTATACAAAAAGCATATTTCACATCACAGGATATTTTTTGTGCAAGTGATGCATTAACTGTAAGCCCTCTTTTCGTTTTGCTGTAAGAGAAGAGAGAAGGGGTGGCTATTCCTTTTCAGCATCAACCGTGGCTAAACTTAGTGGGATTGTAAGTAGAAGTAGAAGAAGAATAGGTAGAAGAGCTCTAATCGACCAAAAACTCCAATTATAATTTCATCCTCCTTTCCTGAAACATAATGACTCCATAAAACCTCAAACCCTATCCATTATCTACAGCATGTTGCAGTATTCCAACTCGACAATGCGTGTGACATGACACGACTATCATATAGGGTCCATTGTGCCACCAGAAGCTGATGGGGGTCATCTGGCAAACCCCTTGTTTTAAAAGAGTTATTATGGAGTTATTCTGGTTGGTCCAGCTGGACCAATCAACTGTAGCTTTACGTGAAAAGGTGAGAGGCGACAGTAGAAAAAAAAAAACAATTCTTTCATGTCCCACAACATGAAAGAATTGTAAACAAATATCTGAGAGACTATGAACAATATTGGATGTATTTTTTCATGAATAATCAGCATTGCTGGGTGTCATCCTGACATCTCAGTGCTGTTTCCAGCCTGTTGCCCAGGAGACTAGTGGTATGTAGCTGCAGGTGGGTGTTGACGCCTTCCTGCCTCCCATTGGAGCTCAAGTTCTGAAGATCACATGCACACTGACATTAAACAAAGGATTTGTCCAGAGTCACAGGCTCACAGGAATATACAGTACTGTGCAAAATTCTTTGTTGTTTTCGCTTGGTCAGATTCTGTTATCATTGGCATTTGGATTGGAATAGTTGGTCTTATAGAGTAGCAAGCTGTCAATGAATTTAATGTGTATATGTTTAAGCATGTCCTGAATAAACCTGATGTAATAGATGTTTGTTACTTTTCAACGTGTTATACTAGGTCACCCTAAATACTTGACACTTTAACCTGTGGAAGTTGCTTTTTTTTAATCTGAAAAAAAAAAAAAGTTTTTTGAAAACTGCACACGTTTCTTGTATTTTCTTGACAAATTATAATACTGTATGGTCACTACAGCATTGGAAAAATAGAAAATCTAAAGGTGGCCCGAGACTTTTGCACAGTACTGTAAATAAACAAAACTCTCAAGTATGCTAGCTTCATTGCTATATTAGTCTGACTATTGTAGTCTATTATGTTTACAGTATATCATTCAACATGTTTCCCTCTCCTTCACATTATCTGTCTCTCTTCATTCTTCACTAAGATTATGTTACTAAGCAGAAGTCTCCACTCATAATGTTCATTGGTGGAGCTTGTCTTTAGCTGGCATTACATAAGCGCTCCCAGCTCATCACAGCACTGAATCAGATCAAAAAGATAAAACACCAGTCAAGCAGAAAAAGCAGAACACGATGCAAACATTTTCACTCTGCAAACCATTTCCTCACATCTCCCCCTTAAAAAAACATTAAAAATCAACCTGTTGCGGTGGGGGGAAGGCAGCAGATCAAAAACAAAACGGAGGGGTGAGGGTTGGTGGTGGAAGACATGCTTATACACTCTGAGCTTTAAATGGAGTTCAGAATCCTCAAAAGAATTTGCTGAGCACTGAGTGGATGTCTGTGCCGCCTCATTTGGACGTACGCTCCTTTTTTCTCTGTGGGATGATTTTTGTGTTTGATGCTGACGACAGGAGAGTAAATTTAAAAAAAAAAAAAGAGACAGAGAGAGAGTGTGTGTCTTTCTCTTTCACCCTCTAGGCTTACTGGAGTGTCTCAATGTTTTTCTCTTCTCACTCATATGTGGCAATGACATTTGCTGAGGTGGGTATGTGACCTTGCTGATGTGTAGGTTTTGGTTTCTAATGTGTGGAACATCTGTCTGGCTGTGATCTGGTGCTGCTCACGAAGATGGGAACAGACGAGGGCAGGGAATATAAAGAATTAGACTTTATGGGCACAGATACAACCATATATCACTCACTGTGTTTATGTTTTTTTGTTTTTTTGTAAGAAGACCGGGGGCAAATAGGCTAAAAGGCTCTGACTGTGAACAAAGAATCCTTGAGACTTGAGGCGCAAGTCACATCAAACAGGCCGCTGCTTCAAAGCAAGTCCACAGGTTTTGCCTCCAAGAGGAAACAGAGTTCAAACATACACCTAAAGTGCAGGACAACTGAGATATTAATGCAGTTACTACTCAACCACTGTTAAAGTGAATGATGACTGAGTTGTGCATTGGCCAGACATGTAAGGTCAGAGACTTTTCATTTATTGGAATATATCCTTCAATCACCAGCCACTTTATTACACAGCTCATTAATTGCTCATTGACGCAAATATTCTATTCAGTGGCAATCAATAACCAGTGATGGTCAAGACAATGCATTCAATTTCAAACTGAGCATAAGTATGGAGAAGAAATTTGATTTAATTGACTTTGAACACGGCTTTGTTTTTGGTGCCAGATGAATTGGTCTTAGAATTTTCACTCACAAGTACCTTCACAGAAAATGGTTTAAAAACAAGACTATCCAGTGAGCAGCAAACAAACAAGAGATCAGAGGAGAGAGGAAATAAACCAGACTGATCGCTTGATAGAAAGGCAACAGTAACTCAAATAACTACTCATTGCAGCAAAGAGATGCAGATGACAACCTCTGAACACACTGAACTTCGGACAAAATTCTTTTGTCCCTAATAAAGTGCCTCTTGATTGTAAATGTGCACGTTCTTCAGGCAATTTGGTTGTTGGCCTTTAATGTAGCTTCTTACTCAATCGGAGCCATCTCTCACTCTCCACAGCTCATTTTATAGACTTGCTTGTGTCTCTCCCGTGTTGCAGGGGATCCGTTCATCCTCACACACCCTCGTCCCTCCTCCTTTTCCTCCCCTTTCCCCTCTTTGCTGGAGCCTTTGAAAAATAATAGATGTGCTCTGGGAACACTATTGATTTGGTCTTGGCGTTCTCGGGGAAAAAGTGCGCTTTATTTGGTCCAAAATACAGACCAAAGAGAGGAAAATGGCTATGTTTCAGAGGTCCTTCACATCCAATTTATATTTCCTCCCACCTGTAGACTTGTGCATGTTTTTATTCCAATTTTCTGTGTCTGTTTTTATGTCATGTCTGTCAGTCTTCCTTTTGTTTATGTATTTTCTTTCTCACACTCCCTACTAACTGTCTAACAATGTGTATTTTTCCTTTTTGTTCATGCCTCTCAGTGACAAAACTTATCTAGTGTATTTTTTATATGTCAGGCAGCAGGTAATGTCCAGTATAAACCTCCATGTCCTTCTTGATTCTCCTCCTGGGCATTCACAGATTTTGTCCATCGTTCTCAATTCACAACATTTTCCAGGCAGAGTGGCACAATCTCACAGAAATACACTTGCATCTACCTTCTGCAGTATGAACACAGATTCTTGAACATAAACAGGGGACTAGAACAGATGCACACACACACACACACTCACAGAAGTAACAGTGCTGAATAAGAAGTAGCTGTTGCTGTGCACCCGAGGCACTCCTTCTAGCTACTGATGTAAGTTTGAGCTAAGTAGCCACTACATCCATAATAGCACTGCTAAATGTTTGCATACATGATGGATGAATGTGTGGTCACCAGAGTGTCAATGTAGTCAATGTGTAATAATAATAATAATAATAATAATAAACACTACTTATATTTTTTTAATTGTAACAAAACTATGAAACTGTCAAATACAGGTTCACCCATTCAAGCCTTTTGAGGCAGATGGGCTCCAGTGGGTGGAGTAGATTAACATCCAACCAGAGGGTCAGAGGTTTTGATCTCCCTTTTCCTTGTGCGTAACACTTAACCCTGAATTGCTCCTGGCAGCTGTGGCAACAGCGTGTGAATAGGTGTTAATGATGTGTGATAGAAAAAGCACTGCATAAAGAGTGGGTGCAGTGTTTGAATGCGCGTGTGACTCAGTCAATGGCCAAACTGTAGTGTATAAAAAAAAAACAAGAGAAAAGCACTATATGAATACTGACCAGTTACCATTTTCATTCTTATCTCACTTGTTCTGATTTGTAATTCATTGTATCTGATCCATCAAAAATAATTGACACACACTATGAATCAGTCATGAAAACTGTCGACTGTTGCCCTCCATTACACTTTCTGTTTTGAAAGTGTAATCTATGCGAAGATGCATACAAGGTCACAATTGCTAGCACAATATATTCCATACACTATTGTGGGCACATCAAAGTAAAGTTCACAACTGTCATTCATCTTTTAAAACTGAAACAGCAGCTTTGCCCACTCCTTACACTCCACGTATCACTGCTAATTTTGTGTGTGCATGTGTATTTCGATCCATAATGTGAGGCTAAGATAAGGTGCCAGCATGCCAGACAGTTGACAATGTGTGGCTGTGTGTGCTGCTTATAGATTTGAATCCATTCACATTTACATTTGCATGCACATTCCCCAGCTGACTCCGATATGACAGCCCCAGATGTATTGTTAGGCAGAATGAATGGGAATATGTAAGAGGACGTGCTGTTGGGGGAAAAAAAAAAAAAAAAAGGGTTTGTTAAGAATTTCCTCCTGTGCTATAAGCAGCCATCAGCGTCATCACTCTGATTAAGTTGCATAAGAGAGAGAAGAGGAAAATTTGGCCTCATTTACTCCCCCAGAGAGAGAGAGAAAGTGTGGAGGAAGGAAAGCTGGGGAGGAGGAGGGGCAGCCATTCATAAGAAGGTGTCCTTGTGATTACACTGTAGTGCCTTGATAGTGTTTGTCATTTGGCTGCTCAGTTGAAGAAAAGCTTTTAGAGGACATGGGAACAAATTGTCTGAAAGTAGGAAGAAAATACAGTAAAAGGAAGGAGCTGTAAACACATCCAATGTAAATTGTGTGCGTGTGTGTGTGTGTGTGGTCCCTGCAGCAACTGTGACTGTAGAGCTCAGATTAGACAGACGGGATTTAACCTGCAGTGTAACTGAAGGCTGCAGCAGTTTATAACTATGGTATTTGTGTGTTTTTCATTTGTATAAATGTGTTTTGGTAGATCCACATTTTTTGCTGGAAAGGAGTACCCGTTAGTTCAGACATATAGAGCTATAACAATATATATAAAATGCATTTTTGTCCCATGGGGTTGTCCACACAGTGCAACATGTCTGGATTTGTTTTTCCTCCCCCCTCTGTGCTGCTACATGAGGAAAAGGCATGGGTCTGTCATTGTATTCCAGAAAACACCAGCAGGTTGGCTGTCATGGGGGCTGCTTACATCTACATGATGATAAGCACACAGCAGAGATTTGGCAGACAAATGCGTTGACCTGTTACGTGTTCCAATGAGAGCGATTCCACAGCTACACAAAAGGAAAAACATGAATGAGTACAAGGAAATGATTGTTTGTATTGGCAGAAGTGCATTTTTGAAACATCACAATCCCTTTAGGTTAAAATTAAGAGTCAGTGAGCTGAGAACATTTTGTCCAAGTTAAAAAGCGCAACCCATGTCCTTGACTGATTTAAAATGCAGAGCAAGGCTTTTGAAAAACACATAACTGCACTATGTACATAAACTAGGAAATTGTACATGGAAAGAGACAACGTATACAGTATATGCAGAGGACAGATCTTTTTTGAAGACTTTGACATTTATGGACACCACTCCCCAGAGGACTTGGCTCATCCAAAGCTTAAATACCACAACAGTAAAGCTGAGCTGAAAAGTCATTTCAATGAGGTGATGTTGGAAGCAGGCACACTGTGTATGAAGAGACTGCAGGAAGAATTCAAAGTTTAATTTGGGGTGGTGGACATAGACAGTTTATAAAACATAGTCTTCTTGTTTGCTGGCTGAGGACAATCCAGAATCATTAATAAATTGTATAGCCACCAGGGGACAGCTCCTCTAGTTGCAAAAACAAGTCATTTTGAATAGAAGTCTTTGTGAAAAAATATTATCCTAAAGAGTCTGTGGTTTTAATTGCTACTTTTAACTCTTCTTCAATAGCACATGGTAGCAATTTTTGTTAATAATTTTTCAATTGATAGATGATAAATGTAAGTAACATGTATGGACAGCAGTGTGACACCTCAACAAAGCACTGGCCATCCTTCAAATTCTTCTGAAGAGTTCAGATTCTTATGGGTGACGGCCCAACCTGTTTCCACGGGTGTTACATCACCCATGTGTTGCTGTTTTGCTGGATTGTAAATGCAGTATTGCAGAATTATATTCAACTGCTTTCATTAAGAATGAACAATGACGAGTTGATGTTGCTATTGTTTGTTACCTTCTGTCTCTATTTCCTTTGGACTTATTCTGTTTGTGAAGAAAGCCAGAGATGAGACATAAGAGGAGGAATGATGGGAAGAAGATGGATAGGGAGAAAGTGTAATGATTGAGCAACAGATGAGGGACAGGAGAGATGATAGGGTCAATCGATATAGATAATTGCTTATGTAATTGTTATAATATAATTGAGTTTTAAAGGTGCTGCTGTGTGGATGTGCTGCACTACACTCCCTCCCCACCCCTTGCTCCATCTCTCAGCCAATCATCTCACACGCTGTATTTGGGTCATTGCATTGGGTTGCTGCTGTTTGCACTGGCAGATGCACTTTACCATAATCTCCGAAAAATAGGCTAGGAGCAGGAGAAGAGTGAGCAAAGTGGGAGAGGAGAAGGGATAGTGACAGAGGCAAGAAGCTTTCCCCCCAAACGCTGAACCAAGTCTTTGGTGATTTTCTTCCAAATCAGGACTTGTCTGTACTTCCTCTTCTCTCTTGCTGTGACAGGCTTGTGCATCAGGCAGCATCTGCATGCTGCAGGGTCATTCCCCGATCAGCCTCCGTGCTTATATTGCTTTTATTCCAGAGTTGATTCCCATTGTGTCCAAATCTGCAGTGACATTTTCCCAAAAACCTCTGAATGCTTAAAGAGGATCTGAAAATCTGTTTAAGGAGTTTGTCTGAGCCATTGATTTTTCCTCACAACTCAAAAGCCCTGCTGATGTTTAACAGAAGGTCCATGGGGAGAGAGAATAAAAGAGAGTTCCAAAAAAGAAACAAGTACAGTATATGGTATGGTGCAATAACATGGATGAGTTATATCTGAGGACTTGATGTAAAATAGTGTATATTCTGTATATAGTGAGGAGTGACCTGCTTTTGTTCACTCCCAGCTCGGTGTTCCACTGCCTCCCTATAGAGCTGTTATGGACATGCTCCTTCACCTCCCCAGTTGTTTTACTGTCAGAGGGAAGACTAATGGATTTCAATGTGATGCACCATCTGTTGTCCCTGAACTATTTAACTGTACGTTGCATGTGTTATGTGTCAGTGTTTGTTTCAAAAATGACTGAAGTTCCCTGGTGTTTTTGGTTAGGGCCTCTTCTTGTTGGTGCCAATTAATCAGTAGATTATATGCATGTTATCATCTGTTTGCGTAGTGGTGTTGATGAAAGGAAAGTGTGCATCAATACTAATGCTGTAACCAAAGACACATTTATGGCTGTGTGAAACTACCAAAATCTTATTATTTACAATGTATAGTTATTTAGATCATTTCATGTCAACATAAGAGTACATACTGTATCATGATATGGCACATTTCTGAATGAATGAAGAGTTTATTTTAAACGACGACAAAGAAAAGCCAATGAGCTTTGCTTTGCAAAAGATCAGCGTACTTTTTTTTAAAATAGCAGATCAGTTAGAAATATTGCAGGGAGCAAAAGAAAAAGAAAGAACAGCCACAGTGAGCTGTTGGATGAAGTGCTACAAGCGACAAGCTGCTGACCTCTAAACTTCCCAGCAAGGTTACCAGCCCTTTTCGCTGTAGCCTGTTGTTCAGCAGCTCATGCCATGTGTAGCATAAAAACAGATCCCAGGTGTTTACAGAATGATAGGGGAAGGACCATTTATGTTCTATATAAAAAGGCACAATTTTGCTTTAGATTTAGTGATCCCTGTTACCACGGGTTACTGGAGGTGTTGCCAGTTCAAAAATGACTGAATTGAAGGAATGGTCTGCAGCAGGTTTTGCAAAAAGTACAGTTTTCTGGTCTGTTACAGTCATTTTACCTCAAGTAATGAAGTGGTGCCCGTTCTTTTCATTAGAAGCGCCATGTTTTGTCTTGCTGATTGGAATTGTTCTCCTGTTGGGAGTTACTGCTTTCTGTATTGCGTAAAGATGGGGAAATATGATGTTAACATGTATCCCAATAAAAATCATCTCCAATAGTGGTACTTTTTCATCACTGGAGAAATAATATAATTTTGAATGGAGAAATGTGTTAATATTTCATGTCAGGAACTTGAGAATTCTGTCAAGCTCCCCAGTATATTGTCTTGGTCATTCATAAAGTACCACAAGGGGGAGGCTCCATCTTTCTAGTCATCCCAGGACCTCGTGTTTAAATATGATCTTATTTAAAATTCTTGTTTTTTTACATTAAAAATTTCACTTTTAAATAATTATCACATAAGTAACATGTTTTGGTAACATAACGTTGTGCAGCACCAGTAATTTTTGTTGGAACATTCGTAGCATTAGTCCATGTGTTTTCTTACTATTGGTGCACATTTTCTGAAAGCTTACATAAAAGAAGGCTAATGCTTCCACGTTTAAGAATGTAGAAATATATCTATGTAATAAAGCACATTTTATACAGTTCATTCATTGTCTATGGCTTTATCCTCCACATGAGGGTCGCAGGGCTGTCACCAGTCCATAGTAGGGTCAGCACATGGAGACAAACACTCACCCACTTTGTTTTTGGACTTTGAAACAGTAGAACCAGAGAAAGCCTATGCACACACAGAGAACACGAAAACTCCAAACATCCAAACTGGGACACAAACTGACAACATTCTTGCTTGGAGGCAAAAGTCCTAGCCACATGCTCCACCCCAAGCCTAATGTTATATTTGCTCTCCTTCATGTTTGTTGGAACATATGGATATAATATAAAATGAAAATTTCCTGTCATTATGATGTACTGTAACTTATATCAAGGTGTTTTAAAGAATTAGAAAAGTCTGACGATACAGAACATGGCTGAAACTGTATTGGAAACAGTGAAATGTACAGTAGGTGCTTTAACATTTGGCAAATAAGCTTATGTTTACATTTTTTTCTATTACTTAATTAAAGGTGCTTGCATGAGAGTATAGTGAGTAAATAAACAAGGTAAATATGCCAATTAGCTTCCTATTTAACAGTGTGGTGTGAAAGTGTTATCGCTGTATTATCTAATGCTCAGCAAGTCAGTGAATTGCTTTATTCCCCCCCTCCTATTTCCACAAAAGTTGCTGTTAAAGCTGTCAATGAAGTGGAAAAAATGGAAAAAAAATTCATTAATTAACCATAAAAATTAATTAATTTTTTTATTGTTTTTTTTTTTTTAAACAGATTGCTTCTTTTCATTGCTTAAGGAAATTAGGGTCTTTACTCATCCTTTATCCCTGCTTGGCTTTCAGTATCACTGAGTCATTGAATTTTTGGCCTCCAAAAAATGCCTGCATGCTACAGTGACAGCCAAGTTGCCACAGTAGCCTTTCAATGATGATGATGATAGATTATTATAGCATGGCTTATTTCACCCTTGAGTCCCCGCTGCTAAATATTTTAAATTAAAAATGAGAAGTTAGATGGCAGCTATTTGAGGCTGTTCTGCAGTTTACACAGCATAACCGTCTTGACTAACACAAGCAGACATTTACCTTAGAAAACCCAGGATGCTTTGCTGTCTGTCGCCTGCTGGTGCCCCCTTAGCTGTCTGCAACACTGACGTCATCAATCAACTAACCACGCTGACACAAGTCAAAACTTTGGATTTATCAGAACTGTGTGCTGGTGTTTGAGTACTCATAAATATGAATACGGTTATGAGTCACACAGAGTTTCGGAGTTGCGCGCGCGCCTTTGCACATGCGTTGCTTCTAAGATGGTGTGTGTTAGAAAATAATGCTTCCCCAATGGCTCCTTCATGCAGTTTATTACACATCAGTCCCTCAACAACTGTCATCCCTTTCCTTCCTTTCCATTTATTCCTCCTTTCCTCCCTTCCATCTCCTTCTCTTAAGCTCTCTGTGCTATTCCCTCATTCACAGCACTCAACATTAACAGCCGGTCTCTCTTCTCTATCTTTGGGTTATTTTTTCACTCTCAATCTCCTCCTTCACTGGCTGTCTTGCTCTCTGTCTCTCTGTGGTAGTATAGGTGTGGGATGTGGGGACCATTCCACAGCTTTGCCTGCATCATTGCTATCTGGTGGCAACGGTAATGATGGCAGAAAGAAGGACGGAAGGACCGTAGGGGTAGGGAGAAGGAAGTGGATAGAGAGAGTGCTCATCCACAACAGCTGTTGGTGACAGCATTAAGCAGTTCTCATATGCTACAAAGGGTCTGATGAGGGACATCGTCATCTACCCTCTGTTGCTCTGTGCTTTCTCCTGCACTCATCCTCTGAGATAAATGAGTTTTGTGAATGTTGTTTTGTTCACTTGTGTGGCACATTACCTGTAGCATGGTGCACGCATGATGATGTGTGTGTAGGTGTAGGCACATCCACACGGATATGCATGGCCACATGTGAAAACCTGCCATCTGTATTTGTCTCAGCCTTCTATCCTCATGGATCCCTGCTGAACAGAAACACCTCCACCTGTTCTGCTGCTGCTTAACCTCCCAAACTCTGAGGGGAATCCTTCCTTGCATCATTCACCTTGAGGGTTAAAGCATTGATTCAGACTTCTCACCACATGTCCTTACTACATGTATATCCACCAATGCATGATGATTCCTGGGTTTCTGTTATATTAAACGTCACATAAGTAAGCAACCTTTATTGTCTTAAATGATTACTGCAATCTCAGTTCAACACATCATATAGTGTGGCTGCTAAAGTGTTTGAAACATGTAAACATGGACTGCACCCATACTGACAACGAGACAGAAAGACTGTTAGCTGTCATTGGCTGTTTTGCTTTCCTGTCGAGGAGAAAAATATACACATTTACATATCTGTTATGAACTTCTCTCCTTTCAGCCATCCATATTTTTAATACTTGTCCACTGTTTTTTCATCTTCTCCGGTCAATACTTTTTTAAAGCCCATTTGGCATGTCTGACCCTCTAAAACATATCTTATAGCACCTTTAATGCATTTTATATTTATTGACACATTGTTTTTTGTGATTCTCAAAGCTGATTATCAACTAGTGAGGCTCATAAAATGTTCCAAAGCTATTGAGAACGAAGATGCTTGACCTCATTTCCCCAGTTGACTGGCACATGTTTGCTTCCCCAAGCTCTGTAGCTTGTTCCCAAGTACACCTTCCAATCCCTCTTTTTCTTTGTCACCTTTGCTGTCATGGCAGCAGCAGTTTCAGGATGTTAAAAGAGAAGTGCAAGGTACAATTATACACCCCGGTGGTCTATTTGTGTGTGACTGTGATTCCTTTTCATTTTCTTTTGCCTCGGTGACGGGGGAAGCAGGAGGAACAACAAAAGAAACCAATGTAATATAAACTCAGACAACAATGTCATGGGTATTATGTTTGTTGTCATCACAGCCCCAGAGATAGTTTTGAATTAGTCAGCTTTTATTTTGTCACATTTGTCTGTGCTGCCCTGCTGCTGTTTATGTTTTCTTCAAACTATAAAGACAGCTTTGTTTGGAAGAGGTAGCTGCAGCAAACCACAGCAAAAACATGAATAGTTATATAATAGACGTTGGTCCAAATGAGCAACTCACTTCCTCATTGTATGAAATTTCCTTCCATCATTTAATAATTGATGAAAGGAAGGTTCTGCTGCCCTCCCTCTCCATCCTTCACCCCCTGTCTGAGTCTCTTGGTGACCTATTAGTTGAGCTCATTGCTTCTTCCTCTCTTACACCACTTATAGCCCATATCATAGCACACAAATATATTTTAATAACTGTGTTTAAAATGTAAAACTACATAATTAATGTATACTATTAAATGTAGATACTATTGTTTAATATTGTTTAATAATAAAGTTTTAATTGTGAATTTTAATCCTCTCCTGTGAGCTACAAATAGAGCTTGTGTCACATACAGTGTTTTCTTTTCACTAATTTGGTGACTGTTTTAAGATATCCAGTTAGCCAAAGTAGCCTCTTGCTTATAGGTTTTGTAATCCACAACGACTAACACATTCTCTTCTCTTCTCTTCTCTTCTCTTCTCTTCTCTTCTCTTCTCTTCTCTTCTCTTCTCTTCTCTTCTCTTCTCTTCTCTTCTCTTCTCTTCCAGTACACTGCAGAACCTCATTGTTTCTCTCCAATCCTCCCATAAAATAAACCCACTTTACATTGGAGACCCGTTTGTCTTACTGGCTGACCTGGCTTTTGCTCTGACAGTGTGGGTGCACACAGAGCTAAGAGCTTGCTGTGTGGAGTTCTGGTCTGTTTCTGTAAACAGTGGCATAACTTAGTATCAACAGGCCCCAGTACAAGCTTTTATGATGGCCCTTGTTACTAATAACAAACACAAGAACTACAGTATACAGTATATATATTATAATATTAAACAACAATGTGGATTTTACCTCAGCTATTGTATTGGAAAAGTAGAGAAGCAACCAGAACCATGGACAGCGCTTGGTCAGCGTGCTGAGGTGAAAATGCGTGAGCCAGACCAGAGGAGCTGTTCAGTGTCACCATGGTGCTGAAATGACAACTAACTAATAAAAGGCATTTTTTTTTGTGCAATAACTTCATAGCAGCAGTCCTACTTGATAAATAGACGAGAAAATAGTACAGTAATGTGGTCTGTAGAGCCCAATAACACTGAGGTGAGCAGCCTTATTTTTGCCATATATAATGTTGGTCATTCACAAAGAATCAACTTGCTTTAACAACTTGACAAAGAATTATATGCTTGGCAGTGAGTTGAAAAAGGTAACATGCCACACAAGGCATGTCAGCCCACCACCATAATCCATAATCAGCGAATACAAAGGGTCTTGATTAATTTCAGCCATGAGAAAATGTATATGAGTATGTTCTGGACTGCTGAGATTTTTGACTGACTTCTCGGGCCATTTGATCAGTTCTTGCAGCACAAGGTCACAACTTGCCCGGAGCTTGATAATTTCAAGAAATCCATTGTTTTAATTTTCCGATATTTCCCTGTGTCCCCAACATGATAAGTTGCAAGTATTTAGTGTTAATGTCACATTCACTTACAAATGTGCTCTAGCATTTGTCTCCAAAAGAGCGCAGCTTTACAGACGTCCTTCTCCAGGTGCGCATCAATGGTGCCGGGGAGTTTCCATAACGGGGAGACCATAAACTCCTTAGCATTGCATAAATTATAAATTACCTGCCGCCTCTTTGCATGGGCCCGATGCAGCTGCACTGCCTATAGTTAAGCCATTGTGTTTGACCTACAGTAGTGTCTCTCTGTGTTTATAGTATGACATTGCTGTTTCCCCCAGCATAATATCTTAGCTCTGTTGCCCTAACATTTGACACTGGTTACCTTAAACCTATCCTCCTGCAGGCCATGGTTGTCCAGAGCTTTTTAAGCCTGGTCCAGACTGTGGTCAGTGCTCCCACAATGCCTTTTTGAAGTATGCTCAGCAGCTGGACAGGGGAATAAACCCTAATTTGTATAACTGAATTGGGCTGCACACCCAACAGTGCTTTCATGCTCTCTCATTCTCATTATGTCCCCATTCTCCGCTCACTACTTTCCGTCTCTCTCCTTCTGTAATATTCTGACCCTTCTAGCCTCTCGGCTCACATCCCCTGGCTATGGGAGTTGATTGGTCCTCATTGTTGAAGCCTTTAGACCAATTTTGTTGAACACCCTCTGCCAGCTCTGAACCAGTTATAACTGGCTTGTTCTTACTGGCTTTTTGTGTTGCTGCCTTGGAAGCAGAAAACACTCATCGTTCGTCCTGGGAGAGTAACGATCAGACACAGCTGCTTTAGAGTCCAGCACAATAAGTGCGACTCACTGAATGACGGTGGAAAAGTGAAGTGAAACAACAGCGTGAGAGGAAAAAAATGTGTAGGGGAAAACAGATAAGTTTGTCGAAATGCAAGATTTTGAGTCATTCTGCAGTACTCGACAGAATACCACATGCACGCGTGCACATACCAGATCATTAGTGTCACCAGCTGTTACTGTTTCAGTCATCATTTTCAATGTGACATTAAAAAAACAGAAGTAAAAAGACAAGAAAGGAAATGAATCTATAATTTGTCACGGGGGTGTCAGTTCTGTCATATATGATCACACAGTGAGTAATGAGGGTGATAGTTGAATTGTTTGCTCAATGACAACAGGCACATCTGCCTGTTTACTCCATGTTTAGGCATTAAATGCATACAGTACATATAATAGTCTTAAAAATGCAAAAACTACAGAGTTTAACTGTCTGGATCACCTCCCAAAATCTAATAATTTCTTCCTTGGGCCATCACCTGCATCCACATAATATTGCAGCTAAAACTAGGATTTACTGTTTCATTTACAGTGTTAATAAAAAGACAAACATAGGCAAAAACATATCCTCCTTTGTTAAGCTAATTAGTAGGACAAGTCAGTGCACATGATCAACACTAGCACCACAGATTGTTTAGACACATGTGCTCACCCCATTTCCAGAAAAGTTGGGGCACTTTCTAAAAATGCAATAATATTACTACTATTATTTGTTCAATAAAGGATTAAATGATTCATCAAATTACAGGTCTTAGTTTTAGTGCAAATTGGGTCCCAACTCTTCTTGAAAGATGGCATAACACTGTAGATGTTTTCTCTGGAAGTATACATGTGTTATTCCACAATATCCAAACAGAGTGGGGAAAAAACCCACAAGATCTTTTATCTCACTGCTCTCTGATTGATGCCAATAACTCTGCAGCCTTAGTGTTGTTGTATTGTTTGATGGCAAAGTGGATGGAAAAATCAATAATTTAATTTTCTCTCTTATTTTCATGGAGGTGGAGGATTTAAAGAGAAAATGTTTAAAAGTTTGCGATAGAGGTTTTCACCTCGGTTGTGAATCAAAAAGGCTCGGCATCAAAGGCCCTCTGTGTTTTATACATCATGTCGACATATTCCTAACAACTCCAGATGTTTGCCGTAAAACATTTTTTAAAGATTGTGTTCTCTTACGGAAAGTTACAATGCAGTAAGAACTGCCATTGCTCATGCCATATTGAGAATTGTATAGTTTGTTGCTGCTTCCATGCAGATGCCCCTCCTTCTATTGATTTTCTCTTCCTGCTGCTGTATATCTTCATCTTTTAAGAAAACTTGATGGAATTTGCAATTTATCTCTGGCGATTGTTCACTTAGATTATGGTTCAGTTTTAACATGGGGGCAAAGTCATCATCCCAGCCATCCTCTCTGTCTCCCTCCTCTGGACCTCACATCAGCCCTGCCCCCTTTGCAAAGTGGTGTGCTAGCCTGTGTCTCTCTCTGTGTGTTACAGTGTTTACTCTAAGAGCAATCCTCCAAGCTGAGGGTTAATGCCAGCAAAGAAAGTTCTATATCTCAATTAGCAAGGAGCAGGACTACCTTTTGAGACAGCAGTTACCCTCTGTGTCTGTGTGTCTGTAAGTATGTGTGGGGTGAGGGCATTAATGTTGTTCAGCAATTTAAAAATGATGAACTGATTATTCCCTCATGTAGTGATGGAGCAGGAATCACATTGGTTTATGGAAAATTTCTCATTCCCTTACTCTATGCATAATAACAGTGCTTTCACACCTACGTTGTTGTTCAGAAACCGGTAGCATTTCTTCCCTTTATCAGTTCTACTTTGTGTGTGTGTGAACACGGCACAAATCAAGGCGGCTTTAAACTTGGTTGCAATCGCACCACAGAGTGGTTCGTTTGCAGTGTATACAAAACTGTCCCATGAAGCGGCGCGACTACCCTTTCCTGTGGCAAACATTGACGTAAAGCAGACGGGTATGTAGAACTTATAGCTATAAGTTGGCTATAAAATCAAGCAGTTTACCTGATGCATCTTCGGAATACAAACTGTCTGGTCAGTAGGTCATTATATGCCTCCAGAGCACATGTCTGGATGCAGCAGCAGTGCATCTTCTTATCTTCATCAGATAAAAGGCTTTTTTTTTTTTTTTTCCTCTCAGCGTAGCCTTGCTTATTCAAACTGGAAATATTCATATACTGAACACTGATAAATGACCATCAAGAGAATAGCAATAAATGCTATTGCCCACACTCGCTGGTGATTATCCATTTTCATTTAAGTCTCTCTGAGGGATTTCCTGAAGTCCAAATTTCCCACAAAACTCTGACCAATCACAAAACTGCATTGAGGCCGTATTGATGCAACATTGTTACAAATTAAAACCTGAATAGGAATGAATCAATGAAAAAAAGCAATGAAAGCACCCTAAGTTACACTCACAGCTTTGAGCAAAGTTATTTTAGTATTTCAGCCTATATTTGCCATATTTTTTTTTCCTTAGGCAGAAAAGTGCAGCACTACATCTTTACCACAACCACCTTCTTCTTTGAAAAGTCACTATACAGTAGATACACATTTCTCACACATATGTTCCAAGTGTTTGGAATTCAGATTTGTGTTGTCATGTCATATGCATATATTGCGATGTGACTTTGAGTCTGGTATATTGCATAGTAGTGTTTTTGCACTGCTATGCAATGCAAACTGTAGCCTCATGCATACATGAGCCCCGTCTTTGGTTACAACATAATGTTTGTCTTGCTTTAATGACATGTTGGAATAAATATGCCCTGTGTCTGTTGGCTCATTGAAACATTTACTTCTTAGATATTAAAATTTGGTAATGCAGGAGAAGGCACTTGATGCTTATTAGTAATTCTGGCTGTTATCATGAAAGTATTGGAAGTTTAGTATCCTTCATGCCTCTTGATATCCAAGATCAAGTTAATTACTAGTTAGAAAAGGTTACAAGGAAGTAAAGAGTAAGATGAGAGCAATAAATGCAACATTACAGATGTCAACTTCAGTCCAACACCAAAAAAGAATAAAAATATAGAATCTCAGTACCTTTTAGGTAAATGTGATTAATGACATCAGTATTGTTAAGTTTACATAACTATCAATTCTGAAAATTGCCAATAAATGTCACCTTTGCTGATCACATTTTGCTAATGGCTAAATATTGGAGTTTTTATTCCCACCTTGATAAAGACATAACTGTAATACTGTAGTTAACAGACACAGGCAGTGTAAGCCATTTTGTTGACCTTTATCCACAAGTCTCCGCAAAATTCTCTTGAGATAAAGAGTGACCCAGTATTTGGTTTCCTGCTGAGATTTTATCAGTTTCACTAATAAAAGTGCAATTGTAATCTTGCCTTTGTGTCATTTTTGTGGCATTTACTCTGCAGGTTATGAAGCCGGAGGACGGTGTATGCATTACATCAATAATGTATATGGGCTGTGATTGTATTATCGTGTTATTAGATTGTCCTCACGCAGAGTACACACATGATTAGAGGATTTGTTGGTGATGGTGAATTCGTTTGCATTGTGTTTGCACAGCTTAGCAAGTGTATGCTTTCGTGCTTTGTCAATGTATGCAGTCATTTGCATCTGACTCCCCACCCCACTTTCTGTGTATATACATAATTTCACTCATTGATTTCTGGCCGGACTATTTGTTACCCACTTACTCAAGTCAAATTAGAAAGCAGTGTTTGTTGTATCCTCAATTCAATCAATTGTAGGAGGAGAGGAGGGCAGCCACTCCCAAACTAAATGTAATGAATATAATGTTTAGTGGGGGGAAAATCCTTCATGGATTGTATGCGTTTGTGTGGAATTAATGAGAAATTTCCAGGTTGACAAAGCATGAGTTATTCAGTATAGAGCTGGTAGGTGTAATTTACATTAGTGCGAGTCACTGCTTCTTTAGCTCCCTAACAAGACACTATCCAGCCACACTCACACCACACCCAGAGAGATGTACTACATTAAATACAAATAATCTATACAGTTCTTACCTCTTTCTTGCTATTTCCTGCTTCAACACACACAGTAAAGTTTGTGTGCCATTATTGAAAATCTGATAACAGCTGTCCATTATTAATTGAAAAGATCTTGCTTACCTGCTCATTTGCCTAAAATGTTCAGCACCTTCACTGGCAATCAAATGAATGCCTTCTTTATTTAGAGAGATTGATTGAGAGCAGTGCTTTTTCTCTCCATTTAGCCAATTAACACCATTTCCATTGCCAGTGTTTTTTCTTGCTCTGTCAGGTTTTGTCGCCTTTGCATGAAATGTGACATCACAAATGTGATGGAAACAAAGAGAGTCATAGGAGAGGTTAGTGACAGTGTTACAGTCATATGCATTTTTGTATCCTTTACATACGGTCCCCCGTTCAAACTCAATGGTGAGTGAATGATTTTAAGTCACTTATCAAAAAAACTATGAAGTTTAAAATAAAAAAAATATTGTGCACCGTCCCAGGTTGAAAAAAAGTATGGTTTGTTAAACGCTCTTTTATTGTTTCTTGATTGCTAACAGATGTGCAAATGGCCCGAAGATAAATGTATCTTTACATTGTGCTGGAAATTATGTAGGAATTTGCATCGCTGACAAAAATGAAGCAGACAAAGTAGAAATTCACATGTTCACCCTGGTCGTGTGTTCCCACTAATGTCGATTGTAGATGAAGTAGAAAAAAAACCCAGCATGCACTGCAGTCATTTGACCCTGGAGTGAGAGATGATTAAGCACATTCCCTTCGGTGAAAGTCCTGTTTTAAACGTGGGATTAAATAGGTTTTTTACTAGTGTGTGTGTGTATGTATGTGTGTGTTTGTATATGGTTTAGTAGTCCACTTGGCAATCTCTCACAAGGAGCAACTGATGCAAAGGGAGAAGTGCAAACAAATTACTTTTCAGCTGTGCAAGGTAATAGTTAATATGCAGCAGACGCATGTGCTGATACACACACACACCTTGCTATGGGACAGTGAAAAGCAGTGTTAATGAGGTAATGAGGCCTTTCTGTGGAGCAGTCTATGGAGAAGCTGCCAAACATGAGCCCCATAGCCCTCTTCATCAGCCCCCCCCCCACCCTCCGCCCAAGAACCCATTACTGCCAATTAGTCCAGCTCTCAGAGTCCTAATAGAACCTGTCACACACATACGTACCCTCGCTGACTGAATCAATCACTCACTCTCACTCACTCTCAGTCACTGAGATTCACAGTCACTACTGTACAAATGGTACAAATGGGGAAATATAGACACCTAATTTTAGCTTGAGAAGTGGAATCCTGTAACTCAAGCACAGGCATAGTGATGAGATTCCTTAGGAAAATCATATAGTAAAACAATCTGTCCTTTATTGTGTTTATGGTGCACAATAAAGGACAGATTATGGTACTGCTTGTGTTGTGAAAATCTCACATACTGCAAACAAAACTGTCTACCTGTTTTTTTGCACACTTTTTACTGGTTAAGTTAAAAAAAAAACAACCCGCTACTGTAACTGTAACTAATCTTTGTCTGATCAAGATACTCAGCAGTGATTCACTGGGGAAAAAAAGGTGTTGCATTAACTCTAGTTGAGTCTCAGTAGAGCCTGGCATTTTCTCTTTATTTCCAATACAAGATTTATTTCCAAAGATTTTGTCTCTCTGAGGTTATGTGGATGTCAGTTCCACTAATCATGTTATAGAAAAACTCGTCTCAACCCACAAAACAGGAAAAAAAAGAAACTCATCTCGAAGAACACATCAAGCATGAAGCCACAGAATAAACGGTGAAGATAATGCTGCCAGTACAAATCGATTCTGCATTACGACCATCAAGCATTAAGCCAGAATTTTAGCAAAGAGAATCACAGTGTCTGATGTTGTATTTAGAAATTTCACTATTGCTTTATCCATGAAACCAAATCATACACATTTTTTACTCTTCTCAGGGAAAACTCAGATGACAGATAGATGCAGATAAGAAATGGTAGAGAATGTAAGTTTGAGATGAAGGCAAGTGGAGAGGGTGCAAAAAAACAAAAACAAAATAAAGATAATCCGGGTAAGGTCAGTTCACTGAGGCTTAAGGAAATAAGCTCCAACAGTAGATTAAAAAAGAAAAAACGTGTTGTCCCTCAGCAGAAAACAGAGGTAATAGAACTAGGTAATAGTAAGTGATTAAATAAACTGGATTTTCTTGGATTTTTAAGTGTTTGTGATGCACACACAAATCTGAGCATTGTTTTGTATGACCTTGACTCGTTTATTTGCAAACATCATCTGATTAAAGATCCATTGTGCAATGTCTATCACCCCCATGTGGATATCTGAGTAATTAACAAAACACTGCAGTCTCTATGACCTAGTTTTTCATGCTGCCTCTCCCCAGTCTCACAAATGACTACAGACCCAAACCTTAACCGTAACTACTATTAACTCAAAACCTGACCTCTTAAGCATACAACATGTCTTGTCTTGTATTCACCTTAAACTATAATAATTTACTTCATGGGGACTGTTTTACTCCCCATAAGGAAGACAAACCCCCATATTAAGATTGTGTGAACAGATGTAGGTCCCCACAACATAAGGAATACCAGGTCCACACACAGATAGGGGGAGAGAGAGAGAGAGAGAGAGAGAGGCAGAAACACACAGAGAGAGAGAGACTTACATAAGTTAAACGCTGTTTAAATTTCAGAAGCATGTTTTAAACTTGTTCACTATGAGGCTTCCCATAAATAAACAACTATATATACATATATTATTTTGTCTCTATGAAATAAAAGTGTGCGGTTTTATTGCCTGTTTTCCTGAATGGTGGTAACGTGGACTATTACAGTGGGAGGGGGAGAGAGAGAGAGAGAGAGAGACTGCTTTGCAATACAAATGTTTTTTTTCTACACTACTGTGGTAAATTATGTGTCATTTATCCATCTTTTACTGTAGTGTTACTTGACCGGATTGCATCCAGGAACCTTGCAACTGTGAGGTGTACTCACAGGCAGTCAGCCAGTTGTTTAGAGAAGCACTCTTTGTCGAGCATGCATTTCCACGTTCACGAGAGGCTAAAATCGGGATTGTGATAAAAATTCAATCGTGAAGTCCTACTGAACATCCAGATTTATTTTTATTCTTTTTATGGGCGCTTCTTGTTTGCTTGTTTGTCGCAAGAGACACAGAGGCATTTGGAGCTGATAGGCTTAATCAGCATTAGGAGAATTTGTTTGAGTGTGACAGACATTCTTTTATCTTTAAAAGTTTCACACTACAGATTTAATAAGTGCAGAGAGACAGCAGATGGAAGTCAACTGATGAAGTGCGTTTTAGAGGTTTATTTTTGTTCGTGAAGTAGTATGAAGGCGGGTTTGTGGAGAACATTCATAGACCACTACTGTGTGTGTGTGTTTGCGTGTGTGTGTGTATCTCAAGCTCAACTGCTGTTCTACTTGAGATGAGGCACCACATCTGAATCACAACTATCTGATTTGCTGTGAGTGAGGCTCAGGTGTGTCCCACTGAAGTTAGAAGAAAACCACAGGATCTGGGTTTCCCTGTGCACGCACACACACAAACACACACAATATTGGTGTTTATGTACCAGCACGCATCCCTTTCCACAAATTTCCCTGCTATTTGTCATATGACTGTGTACTATTGAGTTGTGCAGAATTATTTTATAAAATGTTAGTATTATAATGAGCCAGACGCTTTTTTCCTTCTCTGCACTGATTGCGTGCATGTGTGTGTACAGTATGCACATCAAAAAGCCTGCACCATATGGGTTTCTGTTTTTTTTGCCCTCTTTTGCATGTAAGGAGGCCTGGTCAGGTCAGAGTGAACAACATGTCTGATTGTATGGACTGGACAAGTGCCAGCTACTGACCTCCCCTCGTGACAGTACACATGTAGCACGCAGCATGTCTCACGGGCTGCGGGTCGGTCAGACAGAGGGAGGAGATGAGGTGATCGAAGGTGATTGGAGGAGAGAGGAAGCCAAGCACTCAGGAAAACGGGAAAGGAAATAAGGATAGAGGAAATGAAGGGCAGAGTAAGATAGAGGCTTTCAGAATCAAAGCATTGAATTGTTTCGGTTTCAAGGAGCCGAAGAAGCTTCATTATAGTGTCAGGAGGTGGACAAATGTTTTCACTGAAGAGACAGAAGAAGAGAGAGGTGGGGAATTAGAGCCATTTTGCACTCCTGCAGTGCCACTAGTTCCTGTTGTGGTTCCAGATACACAGACGGCTTAATGTTGTGCTGCTGTTATCAAAGCGTTATTTGTTCTCCACATGCTTTGTAGAGAATTCTGTTGTTTTTAACACAGTGAATTTCTATTGTACCTATTCTATGGTAGCTCAACAAAGACCACATTTGACCTGTGTTTAACCATGTAGGTAGGAAGGTCAGCTGATACATGACCTATTCACATAAACCACCAGAACAGATCTGACTAGGTCTGAGCTTCTTACTATTGTAGCTTATCACAGATAAAATGTAATTTAATGTTTTAAAAAATTGATTATTGTTCACCATCTATTTAAGTGTTGTTAACTATAATTCAGACTCAAGTCCTGTCATATTCCCACACCTGAGCTGCTCAGTCATCTGATCTAGTTAGTGGTTTTTTTTTTTTTTTTGTGGTCAAAAACCAGTTACAGAGAGCTGCTTGTTTTACTCGGATGGATTAGAGTGTGACGTCTAAAACCACGGGTGGATTAATCTCTAAAGAGACAAGACTTATTTAGATTATACGCACACAGGAACACACACAGGAGCAGCCTTCACATGTTTATGCACTACATGCATACAATATGCACTGTAAACATTCCAGCCACTGCTCCACCGTGCGTCTGAGTGTGTCCATTCCTCCCCCCTCTTTTTTTCCTTCACTTTTGTCCCTTTCTTTTCCTTTCTCATCTCCCACTGTTCAATCAGAGGAAAGCCTCTCTTCTTTTAATTAGTAGTGGTGTTATTTTCCTCTCCTTCCCCCAGTCAGGACCACTAATATTGCAATTAGCTCCCGTAGGAAGCTTTCAACCACAGCCTTTGTTCTTGTGTGTTGCTGTACAGCAGCCCATGTTCCTGCGTGGCTCCACTGAATATTATACATGTGTGATGCAGAGAGAGAGGCATAATCAAAGCTGGCCTCGTTTTACTCCGTCACAATCATAACACTCATCATTCTTGTTGGGAGGGTGGAATGATTCTCTTTTCTCTTCCCTCTCTGCTGGGAAGGTTTCTTTCTTTTTTTTCCTTTTTATTTCTGCCTTTCTTTTTTTGTTGGTTTTCTTTCCCACTTAATGTTTTAGTAATCATCTTCCTTCAACGTTTCTCTCCCTCACTGTTCTCCACTACATCTCTCACTTCTGTTTCATCTGGTATCTCTCAGAGCCCTTCTCCAGCCTGCCTTTGGGGACAGATAGAAGAAAGGTCGTAAAACACCGATTGAATTAACGGTGTGACACAACACTGTTAACCTATGAGTGGACCGATGTTCTACCACGGTCCTGAGTGAGACAGCTCAAGAGGCTGTGGTTGTTTAGCTCGTAAACCTTCTGACACAGTCTCTCTCACTGCTTGGCTTTAAAGCCAAAGCTCCTCATGTTGAATTGCATTTATAGCGCTTATCACCGCTTTCCATAGCACAAAGTGACTGAGTATTTCTACTTTCCCTAGGATGGTCTGATAGTTCATTGTAGAGTGCCTACCTCCCTTTATGCTGAGCGGTAAGAAAAGATGCTTGGAATGTTGTTTCACGTGGACTTTGCTGACCTTTGCCTTCCTAGTTAATTAGCCAGTTCTGGCTCCCTAATTTAGGATGAATTCAAAACCTGCCATGTTGCTGCAGCATTAAAAAGTAAAGAAAAAAGATGTCCATACACATGCCATCCATAGCATTAGAACCATTTTATTATGGATTGATGTATATCTGTAGCAAAGAGTTAAATCAGAATCACCAGTATTGTCATTTCTAACTTATTTTATAAATTCATACTCTGCTTATCATCTTGGCATGAATGTTTTTGCACTCATTTCCTGTGACAGACTGGTGACCTGTCCAGAATAAACCCAACTCGGGTCCAATAGCAGCTGGGATTGAGTCCAATTCCTCTTTGATACTTGAGGATAAGTGGTAAACAATGGATTGTTGGAATTCATTATAGATAGATGGATAGATAATCTAATGGATAGATGCTCTGGTCATTTGTTATAGCATGACTTAACATCTGCCTTTTAGGTTCAGCATCTGATTCTCTCTCTCTCTCTCTCTCTCTCTCTCTCTCTCTCTCTCTTTCTCTCTCTCTCTCTCTCTTCTCTCTACTGAGACAACTTTTCAAAAGAAGCCTCTCTTCCAGATTAAACTTTCTCCCTGTGATCACGGGGACAGAAACGGCGGAATATTGAGTGGAATAAGTTTAAGGGAGAAATTGATAGTGTCACACTGTGCAGAGCGAGGTGTGGGAAAGAGCATGGTGGGAAAACTCTTGCATGAAATAAAAATTAAAAAAAAAGAAGACATATGTGCGGGAACTTCACACGCCCTTTGAAGGGGAAAATGTGATTCTGTTTGGGTTTCTTTGGCTTGGTAAACAGACGAGTTTTATTTTGGAAGTCTGAGTGTGTAAAAGCGCCTTTGTGTGTGTGTGTTTGGTGCTTTGTGGAGAACGAGGGGCTGTCAGTCCTGGATTTGGACAGAGGGAGAGGGAGAGAGAGAGACATGTTGAAAACAGATGAGGACTGCTGAGGAGAAGTGCTGAGAGTGAAGTCCACTGATTGGCAGAGATGTAATACTGTGTAAATCCTTTGTAAACCCAATTCACTCACTTTCTGAGACTGACGTGTGCCTTTTGAATCACTTTGTTGTCATTTCTCATTGGATGGTATCTGCTTGGCCACAACTTTGAGGATAAATAATTGATGACTTGACACTATTCAATCATACCTTGTCATTAATCTCAGTTTCTTTTCTTTGTTTTCACTCTTTTTCCTGGCTTTGGTGGCTGGATGGAATCATGACACCTCATCTCAATTTCTTCCTTTGGTTGTCTACCAGGTAAGACTGTAACTACTGTATAAAGAATGGCTGCCACTGTAGTTGCCATGGTACGTATGTGGTGTAGTTATTGACAGGTCTGTGAAAGATGCTGTGTTAATGCAGCAACTTATAAGTAGACCACTTCTACTTAAGCAGTTCACTGGTGTTACAGTATATTGTATATCAGTGGTATCCATCTAACCAGGGGGCAGCAGCTTAAGCAGAGAAGCCTGGACTTCCCTCTCCCAGGCCAATTCGTCTAGCTCTTCTGGGAGAATCCTGAGGAATTCCCAGGCAAGCCCAGACACATAATCTCTCCAGCAAGTCTTGCATCTTCACCTGGGCCTCCTCCCAGTGGGACATGCCCGTGGCTCCTCTCGATGCGGAGGAGTAGCCGCTCTACTCTGAGCCCGTCCCGGATGATCGAGCTTCTCTCCCTATCTCTACGGGAGAACCAAGACACCCTGCGGAGGAAACTCATTTCGGCCACTTGTATCCGTGATCTCGTTCTTTCGGTCACCACCCACAGCTCGTGACCAGGTGAGGTGAGGGTAGGAACGTAGATCGACCGGTACCGCCATGACAGACCGATGTAGAGCCCGCATCACTGCGGACGCCGCACCGATCCACCTGTCGATTTCCCGCTTCATTCTCCCCTTACTCTTGAACAAGACCCCAAGATACTTGAACTCCTCCACTTGGAACTGGATCTCACTCCCGACTCGGAGAAGGCACTCCGCCTTTTTCCTGCTTAGGACCATGGTCTTGGATTTGGAGGTACTGATTCTCATCTGCTTTCACACCCGGCTGCAAACCACTCCAGTGAGAGGTGAAGATCATGGCCAATGAAGCAAACAGGACCACATGATCCAGAGACCTAATCCTGAGCCCACCAAACTGGACCCCCCTCAATTACCATATCAGCTAAAATTCATGATCCAGAGACCTAATCCTGAGCCCACCAAACTGGACCCCCCTCAATTACCATATCAGCTAAAATTCTGAGACTCTATTTAAAGAAAATTCCCTCAAACAAAGGTCCTAAACATCATAATGCCTAACTTGCGTCAAGATTTAGTGTGATATTTACTGAAGTCGCCTAGTAGTTGTATCGTATGCATATATATATATATATATATATATATATATATATATATATATATATATATATATATATATATATATATATATATATATATATATATATATATATTATCGTATGCATATATATATATATATATATATATATATATATATATGCATATAGCATAAGTGATTGTCAAATCATCAAATCATATAAATAAAATACAATTCAAATTATTTATTTATTAAAACTTAAAATTGAACTATATTGAGATATACAGTATAATACTGTGTAATGTTGTGTTCTCGCATTGTGTGGTTTATTCTTACTTCTCTCACTATTTCCCTCAATTGTCTCAGTCTTTTCTTTCATTAACTTACTTTTCTGTCTGTCACTCGCCTCTTTCATCAGTTTGGGTTGCCTGTATTCAGATGGGGGGTGTGCTGAACCAGTGCTGTACATTATAGAAAATTGATGAAAAATTGTTCCCAATATATTCGCTTATTTATACCAGTGTTGAAATTAATTTTACTAAATGTATATATGTAATATCTCATTTTCTCCAATAAAGTCTGTCCTAAATGGCAGCAAAATTATTATAATTATCCTCAGAACTAATTTTGTCAATTTGGTGACATCTTACCTATAAGATGCACTGTGACACACAGTGTAATACTGATATAAGCTGAGCTTGTGTGTGTGTGTGTGTGTGCGTGTGTGTGTATACTCTGTTGGTTTCCCAATTAGCTCAGCCAACTACAAAGACAATTAAGCCAGATCCCACATGCCAGAGAATTAAACATGAAATACTGTGGTGCCATGATATTATTTGCGGTGGTTATAATACCATGAAGGTTTTACACCTCTGCAGCCCTACTTACAATATTAATCACTTCTTTGCAGTTCTCTATTTCCTATCTTGTGACCCTCATTAGTTTTTTTAATTCCTCTAATTTCTTCTGAGCATACATTATCCTCATTCTCTTAGTACCTTTGCTTCTCCACTCTTTTCTGGTTCTTTTCTGTGTCATTCTTCTCTTGCTGTTTCGTCATTGTTCCTTTTCATTGGTTAAGGCTATAGTTGTCTTGGTGTGTGTGTATGTGTGTGTGTGATGGAGTTGAAGGGGGCTCTGCAGTAAGGTGATGGTATGTGAAATTACTGACATTACAGAAAGGGGGAAGGTGTTGGCATTCCCACTACACCTCTGTCCTTTAATCAACAGGGGCACCATCGATGTTCCACATTTCTTCTCACCTCCATCTCCCTTGTTCAGTCTGTCTGACTGTCTCTCCATCATAAACCCTCACCCCACCCCCCCACCTTGCTCTGCTCCTAGCAACAGTGCTGTCCTCTCAGGAATGCCAGCATCCTTATCATTACACGGATCAGTTTGTTTCTGGAGACATGTCTGTTGTGATATTTAATCTTAATATTCATTATATCTCAGCATATTGTTTACTATTAAAAAATGTATTTTCCATTTCCCCATCTCATTTTTATTACACTTATTTCTGCACCTTCAATGTCTCTTCACTCCTTTATTTCTGTGTTTAATTCTGGTTGCTCTTTCCTTTTCCGTGTCTCCGCACTAAACAAGTAGTGGCTAGAATTGATTGAATGGGGTTTAGATTGAATGAAATGGGAAAGAAGGGCAGAAAAAACAACAGCAACCAGAGAAATGATGAAAGATGAAAGGCATAAAGTACAAACAAACTTGTGCAGAAATTGTGAAAGGTGCCTCTGGCGTAGAGAGTTAGGAGGAGTGTTTTGCTGAAAATGAGGAGAAAAGTAGACTTGAGGGTTGGAGTGAGGCAAAAGTGCACATGAAAAGGAGCCCCAACCTGTTGGAGCTGGCACTAGTACACAACACCCCATTGTAGCCCAAACATTTATTTAATGCTCATGTCCTTCAACTTCTCTTTTTCGTTCTTTCACTCTTTGAGGCTTACCTTTTCTAGACTTGGTGAGATGACATGACCATGCAGAGTAGTGATAATTTCACTTTTCGTGGTGGCTTGTTCTGCATTTGTATATGAATAGTATGGGACAGGTTGGCTTCCACTCATAGAGTTGCTCAGACAATAATCTCTACTATGCATCCTCTCTCTGTTCTCCATCTCTCCTCATTTCTCTTTTCTTCCTGTCTCTGCCTGTCTGCACTTGTGCGTTGTACCAAGCCGGAGTCATAAGGCCATTTGCGTCACTGGGTCCAGGCAGGTAGTACATGTGTGTGAATGTGTGCATTCACGTGTGTGTGTTTGTGCGTTTGACCCTATACACAGTACAGTCAAAATCTGACTGGTGTGTGGATTTCCCTTTACTGTGGCAGTAATGGTAGCGCATAGGACACAGACACAGTTTGTGCCGCTATCCATTTTTTATGAGGAATCACATTGATTTCCATTTATTTCAAAACGTTATCCTAACCTTAATTATAACGAGTTAATGCCTAACCTTAACCTAACCACAAATTCACATCTTACCTCTAACTTAACCATAGTCTCAGAAATTATGTCTTATTAGGACCAGGATTTGGTCTCAAAGAGGACTACTAGTCCTGACAAGGTCAGACAGAAAAGGTGATAAAGAGGTAACAAAAACGAATACACACATGCACGCGCTCACACACATTTTTCTATAACCTTGGGTGTGGACCACCCCTTAACGTCTATCATAAACCACTTCTCCGTCCGCCTTGTCTCCATAGCAACGCAATACGTAGCAACCCCCGCTGACCCAGCCAGCCACTAGCAGAGCCTTTGAAAAGAACTCAACCTGCCCTTCTCAAACCTTTTCCATCTGTCATCAGTGGCTGTCTGACAAAATGATTGGCATTTGTTGCTCAGACTTGCATGCAGAGTGCATCTCTACAAAATGAGATGGGCCTGTGAAGGACGGACAAGCAAAGGAAATGTGGGTAATGTTTGACTTGAACTTGAGCTATCCCCATCATGAGTGGTGTCTGGAAAAAGGCTCTTACCATTGAAGGATGGGTGAATAGGTTTTTGAGAGCTCTTTAGTCAAATCCGTGTCTCTGATTGTCAAGTGATATAGCTTGTCCAAAAAGACTGCACACATACCTGTCACAGGGAAACATACATCATTGCACTGTGGCAGACTCATTCACAGCCGTTATAGCAGGACACACGACCCAGTCCAGTGATGTACAGTATGTAATAAGCATGTCAGGGATACCCTCCCATGTCTGCAAGGCTCCTGTGACAGCTTCATGAGCATTAGCATGATATATAAAAGCCAGCGTCATCCCTGCAAACATGACTAATGCTTCTGTACTCTCTGCTCTGGAACGGGACATTGATACTCTGTGTGTCTGTGTTGTGATCACTCAATTATACAAATTAACTCTGTAATTGTGCTTTGAGCATTTGCTGTGTCCTTATGTCCAAATAGTAAAAAGCTCTGGTATTACTGACAATACAAACAAATGAGCTGCAGACATACAAACACACACACACAGACGTGCATGCATCAGATGGTTGTGTGAAGAGCCACAGATGGGGGCGGGGTGTTGTGCCGATCAATAAGTCGTCAGTTGCTCGGTCTGTATCATTATCATTTTAATGGCTGCAGTATTTTCCCTGCTGATGGCTTCAGAGATGAACAAGACTACACCAGAGGTCTGTGAAAGTTCACTGCAGCTGTGGTCAGCTGGGGGCAGCAATCTGGTGTCACCGTGTGGTCAATGGCATTTTGAAAATGCTGTGCAGCTAATGATGACAATACTGAATGTATTGATTAGAGCCGAACCAATGGCCTTGTTTTTAAATGGTTTATAGAGGCTGTCATCTCGTGTTTTTCCTCAGATTATATCTCTTCTTTGATTACACATGACACATGAGACAATGATACTGACATTTAGTTATAGTCATAGTTGCTTATTTTAACAGTAACACTTACTTTACCAGTTACAGCTCAAGGAAAGTTGCCAGGGACCAAAAACCTACTTAAAAGTGTCACTTTTATAAGTGACCACATACATGTGTCTCCATTATTTTAACAGTTGCAAACATTGTGTGAGCTAATGTTGATTTATTAATTTTTTGATGAACTCAAAAGACACAGACCACTCCTGTGCTATTCATTTGCATAAACATTTTTACTTTGAGTTATTACAGTTTTGAGTAAATGGAGATAAGTCCAAATGTCCAATACATTGAAACTATTGTCATATGATTTGTCAATGCTGACTAAGCATATCAGCTCCACACAACTCTCTCTGTCTTTTCTCAGTATAGCAGCATTTAGATTTCATGTCAATGGCAACGTCTCCACCTTGCACACAGGAAGTGATTAGTTTTATGTAAAGACAGATAGAGACAACAGCTGAAAAAACTGGCTTTTGTCAGTTTGGCAGGATAAATGCATCTTGCCCCCGAGCTGCTGCTAATGTATAGACACAAATTGTAAAGTCTGTTAGTATTGCTTGACAGAGTCTGTTTTCAGATGAAGGATGTTTATTCATAAAGAACAAATAAAGGCAATCTGGCGACCTGTGCAGGGTGTACCCTGCCTTTCGCCCTATGTCAGATGGGATTAGGCCGTGGCCCTCATGTGGAGGATGAAGTGGTAAAAGATGAGTGAGTGAGTTATGACAAAGATTAGTCAGGTGATGTTGGTGTCTGTCTGCACTCGCCATTGCATGTGATAAGTAAAAAATGTTTTGCAAAAAACTAAAGTAAAAGTTATAACTCATTTTCAGTAATTGTGTGTGTGCAATTAATTACATAGCTGCTTTCTAGAAACACATTTCTTAGGGATGAACTGTTTTGCACTGATTTATATAATATAAAAGTCTTTATGTAATAGTTCTTGACCAAATTTGAAAGCCAGTTTCTTTTTTTCTTGCCACACTGCTCTTTGATGTTACTCAGGATTAGTGTTGCAGCTTGGAATTATGTCCATCAATTATCAATGTGTTGATTATTTTGTGAATTATGGCTTGTTAAGTTCAAGATACTCTCATTCCAGTGTCATAAAACAGAGATAATTGAAATTACAGACTTGCATACAATCATGTTTGGTCATGAAAATGTCCTCTGTAGACGTACAGTGTCACTGAAGACAATTCTAACAAGCTGAAATCTCTGTAACCTGTTTCTAAAGGTTGGTGTTTGTTTGTGATGGAGACAGGGAGAGGAAGACAGCGAAAGAAAGAGAGACAGTGTATGCTAAAGTGTGTGTGTGCGTGTGTGTGTGTGTGCGTGTGTGGGTGTGTGTGCACTCAGGCTCTCTGCATGTATCTTCTCCTGCGGTCCTGCATGTGGTGACAGGCTGACATCACAGTGAAAGCCCCCCTGAAGTCTTGTTGAACAGATGTCTCTCTGCTCTCTCAGTTTCCCATGGTGGACTACACAGACCTAACACTGTCGTCTAAACCTCCCGTTTTTGTCTGCCTTTTCCACTGACTGTTGACTTACCTCTTTTATCTGAATCTGCTATTCTTCCTTACATTATCATACAGTTTACATATCCTTTACTATTCCCTTTTTTTCATTTTATCTCTTACTGGTTTTTGCCAAATTGCACCTTAGCCTTGACATCTCACTCTCTGATCGGTCTGTGTTCAGTTAAAGGCCAGGTGAAATGGAGTTTTGCTTTGTGTTCCCTTATTTCACTTTTCCCTGCTGCATCTGTGCAAGAGTGTCAGTGTGTGTCCAGTGTCAGAGTGTCTGTGCTTTTTGTACAAGGCAATGTTCCAAGCTCTGTGACGTGAGCCTTGTTTCCTGAGAAAGCAGGCAATCTGGGCCTTGGCTTTTTTCCAGATCCACTTTCCATTCAGCAATGAACTGTTGCTCTCTGGAACACACGTGTGCACTGCTTACCCACACGCCTTACACAACTGCTGATATATACAGATAAGTTGCAGAAAGTGTTGCAGAAGTGGGGAAATGGTAGCACACAGCTCATTTGGAATTGAAACTTAGGTTGTGGTCTTATTTCAATATTTCATTTCAAAATGTATATACATATATTTATATCAAAATTTATATATATATATATATGAAAATAAACATTCATGCTTGTGCACACATACATACTAATTGCTGCTGCTGTGGTAGGAAACCATGATGCAACGGCATAGCCATGGCTCCTTGTGTCTCTTGTGAAAAATCATGATGGTGAAAAAAACAAACAAACAAAAAAATCTGTCAGACAATTACAAAAACAAGGAGTGACTGATCCTGAGCAGGAAGACTGACTGATTGACTGAGGATTGGGAATAGAGGACAAAGTGAAAATAGACACAGGCTTGGAGCGGCTGGAGCACGAGAGAGAGAGAGAGAGAGAGAGAGAGAGAGAGATTGGGCCCACGGTGGCTAATAGAAATTCCCTTGTTGCCTCATTGAGATGCAACGGTGGCTTGGGTAATGAGTAAGCTGCCACTGATGCATCGATTTAGCCAGAAGACTCGCTCAAATTATCCCACTCCACAAGAGAGATGTCAACAGCTTCACCATTGGCCACCAGCATAATTACTAACGCATCCACACACCACAACATCTTCTTCATCTGGCCTTGTTTTTCAGTCTTACACAAACACACCGTCTCCATCCCATTCCTCTGTAACCCCCACCCCCTGGGCCATCCATGGCCAAATAGATGGTTGCATAAGAATGATATTGCTATTTGAAGCATGAGTGTCTTGAGCCAGTGTTCTTTAATAAGCCATTATTTGCTGAATTTTCTATATGTATCAGCAAAAAAAAAGATAAAGATATAATTGAGAACCGGTGCTGAGAGTGCATGCCTTATCTCTCTCTGTCTCTCAAAGAAACAAGTCAAATTAGATGACTCATCTTAAGACATGATGAGTCTATTATTTCTATACTATTTCTGATTCTAGCAGAGCTTTGGTAAGATTTATATACAGTATATACCATCATTTTATCCACTGCTGTTGGCACAGGGATTCAAGGTTTTATCCACCATTGGTGTTGTTAATCATAATTTATGTTTGCAAGTATTTTAACAATAAAATGATTATATTTTCTCCAGGTAATCTAGTAGATTCCTTTAAGCATCTATAAATTATGAAAGGAATCAAAATGCTCTCACTCTTAATATGACTGAATTAATGCAACAGCTTTATTACCCAGTGAAATTAGCAGAAGTACAGTGAAGAGCTGGACAACAGCTGTACTATATGTGTGTCATTTTCCGTTCCATGTGTAGATTTGGGTCCTAACATACTGTATATTTTGTTATGATGTATAGTTATAGTGAATGGTAAATTGCTATATGCTGTGCAGCAGGTCAGCTCTCTGACACAGACAAATGCACACGTCTTGTTTTCATTGTTTGTCTGCCTTGAGGTGTTTGCAGTGAACTAAACACTAATGGTGAAGTGTTGACACTCTGACCTTTACTCTGCGCAGTGTATGTTTCCCACACACACACAGACGCACGCACACGCACGCACACACACACACACACACACACGGAATAGAGACTCAACAAAGACATACTGTAGTAGAGAGAAAGAAAAGCCAGAAGAACCACTAAGGAATATTTTTGAACCTTTTGGACTTTTGATCAGGAAGTATATGCATGTCTGTATCAATGTCACACATCAGGTGGTAGGCTCCTACCTTGAAGGCACACTTACAAACACATTCCCACTAGAGATCATTGTTCTATCCCAGCCTCAATATGCACAACCTTGTGCATATTGCCCATAATAGTGGTGTTTTTTCTCGTCTTGGACAATCCTTTCTGCTGTGTTGATAGGAAAAGGCTGAATGTCAAAAAACAGAATTGCAAGTAGTGTGCACAGGGGCTCAAATTACCAACGAGCACCTTCTCATAATAATAAATTGACAGAAATAATGTTACAGTGGCAGATCTTGGACTTGAATATTCGTTTATTTCAATAACTGTACTTGACTTGCAATTGTTTGGCATTTTATACACACTTTTAATTGAGAATTGATGCTGTGGGCCCAATAAAAATTGAACTAGAAAGGTAGAAATTAATCAGAATTTCTCGCAAAATTGGCCCTTTCTTGGTCATATGGCAAAAGTGGCATGTTCTTGAACTCTGTGCAGGTCGGTGGCCTTAATATTTGTTGAAATATTAGTTAGGAAAAAAAAAAAAAGATTAATTGCTTTACTTTCTGGCAAGCTGTGATGGAATGTGTTTCTCCTGCAGTTTGTGAGTTGAAGCCTTTTACTGTTCTGTTAAACCAGCAGCAAGGCTCATTTTCAGTTTACGTGCTGCCATCATCTCCCCGACTGCCCCAAAGTGGGAATGTAGCACCATCATTGCCAATTAAACTGCAATCAACAAATGAAGATGGAGTAAGACATCGAATTACATCCAATATCCTCTCCCATACTCAAGTCTGTCGTTGGCCAGGCACAAATTAGCTTACAAATTAAGGCACTGAAGATGTGAAAAGTCGACATGCCAGATAAGAACCAAATAACATCCTGCCTGCATTTTGATGTGTCGTTCCAACTTGGATTCAGCCTCCCGCTTTCTCTTGATGTGAACAGAGAGTCTTAGTTAACTTTTTCATGGTCTGGGTTTTGACCATCTATTTCAATCCTCTTTCAGAAGAAAGCTGCTTAATAAGACAAGTTGATGAGAACTCATCATACCGATCCAGTGTGATTTATGTTTGATCATGAAAATGTTGTCTCGAAAAACCCAAACTCTTAATTAATGAAATAACTCAAACTGAATTATAGATGAGGAAGCTTTTGATTAATTGCTTCTTGCTCTCCTCTTTTCTTTTTCATCCCACACATTTGGCTTGTCTCAGTGGCCTGCATGCTGCCAATGTTTTTCTTCGTGTCCATGCATGTGAGTGTATAGGACAGGTGTGTGCAAAATACAGGAAGAGCACTCAACCACAGCTGGAATGTCTTTCTATAATTGGTTTATAGTGAGGTTTTGTAATAATATTCAGTCAGTTGTTTAATTATTCATCATTTTATATGATGGGTTACCTAACACATGACATACAGACTCTCTGCAGCTCTTTGAATGGTGTCTAGGGGCTCCACTCACTGTGAAGCCTATCAGAGAGTCATCACCAAGGTACCAATACTTAGCTCATCATTTTTGCCTCTACATTTGACTCCGGTCTCCCTAGAGGAGTGTGGGTACATGTACATGCATGTATATGTTCTCCAGATAAATGAGTGGGTTTATGCACGTGTGTGTGTGCACATGTTTGTCCCGTCTGCTGGAGTTGCTGCACTGGGCCTGGTGTGGCTAATTAAAAGGAGCCTGATTGCATTATTCATGAGGCTGTAATTATACATTCCTTTTGCAGATCCCCAGTCATAAGCATTAAAAATAGATCTGAGTATCCATGCTCCGCCCTTCTAGGCACCACATTCTCTCTGTTATTTTTGACTATGTCCTGCCCTGAATCACTCTATCTGTGCTTATCCTCACCCGTACCCTGATCTCACTGTCACGGGCCTCATCCTCCTTGTGTTTTTTTTCCTCTGACAGCATCACTGTCACTCAGCTCTGTGGCTTGACCTCCAGTCACACTTTTCCAAAATGCACAGTGGAATATTCAGAATCTGCCATGACATTCTCTCACACAGTGATTCAGAAGAGAAACCACCACCTCTGATCAACTTAATCAACTTACCTCAGAAACAATGTCTCCCCAAAAGAGTTACAATCTCTATCCAAAAAAGTTCTCCACTTTTTTTTCCATTTACAAAATCGGCAACAAACACATTTTTGTGAGTGTAAGACGGCTTCAGTAAATATAAGCTCTAGGGTGAATATCTTGCAAACATGACAATATTTTGTATGCCTGCCAAAAGTTTCCAGCACAAAGTCTTCAACATCCATTAACTTCTTGCACTGTCAAATATATGACAGACTGAAATTTCTGAGCAAGTTTTTACTGCACAATCGTGCGTTAGTTACCTCTGGCACTGAGACTTGTTTGCCTTGCTGGCAGAGGAGACTGTGTGAATCTTGCATCCTCCACCATGAGGGTGATGAGCTTCTATTCTTGCATATATTTTCATGCTGATGAGACTGTCATAAAGGGATAGGGATTTTGTACAAATCAGAGAGCGTGTTAGTTAACAAAGTGGATCTTTTAGCAGTTGTTGCCTTTGGGAGATCCACTCAACTGTTCACATTGCAGGTCATTTCACTCCACTGGTGGTTGTAAATTACTTAATGATACATTCTAGGATTTTAGGGATGCTTCCTCGGTGTTGTTTCTTACATGATCATAAGGTGTTTCAGGTCTTTTAACATATACACCCTGAACAATAACTCCTAATTCGCAGACATCTGTTGGTCCTTCCTGTAATTTCCATTTTGGACATTTTGGATAGTTTTTCACTTTTTGAGTCCCAGTGATGGCAAATGGAGTTTAGACGTTGCGCTGTGAGTGATGAGTATGAGTATGAGGACATGAAGTAGAATCACTGTTGCCCAAGAAATGCACACCTAAATTAGTGGTGAAAGATTTTGGTTTATGTAATTGCAATTTTACTTACTTATATTGCGATTGCTCTTTGAGTTGCAACAAGCTTAATAATTTATAAAATATGAATAAATAAAATAAATGCATAACATAACATTGTAAAATTAATTTTACAATGTTATGGAATTTAAACTAAGATGGGATAATACCACGTGAGATACTGTCAAAATATATTACCTTCTGTACATTATATGGCATACATTGATTTGTCTGCTTGGGTTGTTATTCTGTTATGCCTTATTTTAGAAGTGCTATGGATCATTTTTAAACTTAACCAGGCAAGTTTTACTGTCTTCCCTTGTCTTTTCAAGTGTAATGACAGGATGAAATGAAATACTGTTATGCAAGGGAGAGAGAAAATAGAAATGAATTGTTGCAAACATTTGACAGAGTCAAAAATAGAATGATTAAATTACATGCTTTTGTGGATACAATTTGCAAATTGCAATTTTTTAAATTGTGGTTTTGATTTCAAATTAAGTGTTCAGCCTTATATATGCAGTGCATACATATGCTAAAACATACAGGGAACCGGGGATTGCTGCTGTAGGAAATACTTGACACATATGTTTTTTAAAAAAGGATCAATTAATGGTTATAGTTTTATTTGTGTCAACCAATCAAAAACGGAGTCCACACACATTTAATTTTCAATTTATTCGTATTGGAAGTTATGAAAATTTCAGGTTGAAAAGCTCATTATTGTTCATTATCAGAATCTGCACCAGGTCATACAGCCATACTAAGTAAATTGCCCCTCAGCTGTTTTCATGCATAGATTAAAATCTCTGATGCAGAGAAATTGAATAAATTTGAACCAGAGTTAATGGTGTAACTATATTATTCTACAATAATAATAATAGTGAGCATGATCCTTCTCTCCATAAAGTCAAAGCACTCAGAGTCACTGTAAGAATGAAATACTATTTAAATGACGTTAGTGATGCCCTTGCGTTGAAGGTTTAACTACCTAATTCCCAGGATCTCCAGGGTTCTCTGGAAAGCAGGACAGAATAAAATAAGCAGTAAGGATCCTTATTTTGTTAACTTAAAATGGTGGTTTCTGTATGCATGTGTCATTGCTCTAGTACTCCAGGGCCAAACTGCTCTTTCTGCTTTTTAAGCTGTTCTATTAGTCTGGGATGCTGTTGTCACTGATGTTCCCATTGCTTTGGCTTGAAAGGTTTAGATATTTGCAGGGGAATTTAGCTTGGGCAAGACTAATGTCATTCATGGCTGAGTGTAAATGCAAAAAGAGCAAAAGTGGAGGTGGACAAATGAATGACATGGAGAAAGATAGTGTGAATGAAGAGGCAGAAAGTAGATGAACAGACAGAGAGAGAGAGAGAGAGAGAGAGACAGAGTGTGCTTTCATTGAGAAATGATTGCGCATTGTTTGACCTTTGACATGTTTTCTCCCACCTCCTCCACAGTATGACTCAACAGCTTTCTACTGGCATATTCCTGCTTAGAAAGATCAGAGGTAGAATAGAGAAGAGGTTCAGTAGACAAGTCAGAAAATCCTGACTGATTAGGTTGAGAAGCAATGAAGAAAAAAAATTGGCTGGAACTGAGAAACGATGAAAGTCAGCTACATGGAATAAATGGATAGTTAAAAGGAACCAAACATTTGTTAATAATTTATCTTCTCATTCACGATGTTAAACAGGAAGTTTGTCAGAGGGATTCATGACATGCCTCTTGCATAACTGCACATGTACTAGAATATGTATGTAGGCATATATTTGTGCACTTACCGTAATTAGCACCATTGCAGACATGCCATTCTGAATAAAACAATTGTATTTCTGTTCCAGCCACTACCCATGTGCTGCATATACAGTATTTGACAATGTAGATAGTTTGTGTAAGTGCAGTAAAGCAGGTTTTCCCAACTCTGGCCTGTGAAACATTACTGGGCCAAACTGCCGCTCAAGCCTTCTCCTTTCTGTTTGTAATTTTTTTTTTTAGAAAAAAGTTAAACTTCTATTCCATATTATAAAGGAATTTATATTATTTCATTACAGTAAGGCTCTGCATTACTGGACTAAAAACCCATTGTGCCATTCACACACAAAGTTCCAGGCTTAATGTGTTTTTTACAGTCGGATGAATTATGCTTTTACTCTGCTGTATATAGCTTAAAGCTGCAGTGTGTAACTTCTGGTGATTTTTGTTATTGCTTCTTTGGTCTTCAGGAACAGAAATTCTCTAACATTATTTTATATGCACAGTTCTTCTAGGGCCATCTTTCAATTTCATTACGGTTATTGACAGTGGCTCATGTCTTTACTCCCTCCATCCTCCCTCTCATAAGAAGTTTATGGAGTTAGCAACATGAGTTAGCGAGAGTGTTACTAACAGAGGGAGAGGTATGTTGAGAACTGAACAAAACAACTGTATGTCCAGGGAAGTCATACCCACAGTAGTTTAAATTAGTTGTGGCTGTCATTCTCTGGGGTTCAGTTCAGCTCTTTATTGTTCCTTGAGGGGAAAATTGATTTGCAGCTGGACAACATAACATGCAATCACAATAGTAACACAACAACCACAAGGTTAAAAGAAATAAATAGGACTGGCCAAGTTTGACTGGACTTTGCACAAAACTTGTCTGTCATAAATAGCTGCCAAGGAAAGCTACTGGGTGCCAGTTATTTTGATGGCTACTATAACAATGTTGGACAAACCTTTTATGTTCCTTCCTGTGAGGTTCCCATACCAAGAAATTATACAAAACATTACGGGGTGGGTGACCACACGATTGGTAGAATAAGGGCCTTTCTGCAGTTTTCTCCCACAGTCCACAATAAACTGCAGATTTGGGGATTAGGCCAATTGGACACTCTAAATTGACCGTGTGGTGTGAATATGAGAGTGAGTGATTGTCTGTTTCTATGTGGCCCTGTGATGGACTGGCGACCTGTCCAGGGTGTTCCTTGCCTTTCGCCCTATGTCAGCTGGAGTTAGACAACCCTCGTGGAGGATAAAGCAGTAGAAAATGAATGAGTGAGTTACAGGGTGGTCTCATTCCTACCACAGTGTTTCATTTTTGTGTTTACCATGACAGCCCTATACTCCTCATCAAAAAACAGACTCTGTCAAGCAATACTATCAGAGCTGCAGCACAGAGGCTGATGAGGGCAAGACTACTGATTGACAATTTCTATTGTGCAGTAGACTTCTGAAACTTAGTATTTTCTAAGTACTAAGTATTTTCATTCCCATTCCAACCTGTTTGCAGCCATCTCGCTTTACTAGCAGGTTGTTGCTTTACCTCTGTCTGGAGCGTTGGAATATTGCTGGGCAACACAGAATCTAAACATGGCTATACTGACATGCACAGAGTGATGTGGCGCTAATTGGATATATCAGAATTGTGTTAACTTATTAGACAGTGCTCGAATGTAACATATGTTAATTCACTACAGTTTTTAGATGGCATTAGCAGTCATTTCTGTCAGTTCTGTAGTGTCTTTTGCCTTGCTTGAAATATGGTGTTTTGTCCATTCCTTGGTGTCAAAAGTTAAAGAACCACTGTAATCCTGCTAACAGAACCGAAGACAGCAAATTTAATTTGATTATTTAACATTTATTTCTGAGGCCACACAGTAGTGGTTAGCACTCTTCCCTTTGTGTCCAGAAGATTTGGGTTCAAGACCCAGTCAGAATCAATGCCTTTCTGCATGTTTTAATGTTCTCCCTGTGTGTGTTTTTTCTCTGGGTTCTCCTGTTTCCTTGTACAGTTCAAAAACATGCAAATTCGGGGATTAGGCAAATTAGACACTCTAAATTGACCATAGTCTTGACTGTGAGAGTGGATGGTTGTTTGTCTCTATGTGGCCCTGTGATGGACTGGCAAGGGTGTACACCTCCTTTCACCCTATGTCAGCTGGGACCCTCATGCAGAGGATAAAGGGGTAGAATATGAGTGAGTGAGTGAGTGAGTTATGAGAGGGAACATTTATTTTTATTAGCACAAGAGTCTCTGGTATCTTCTGCTTCTTCTCTCTTCCCCTGATACAGAGGATTCCCACTTATCGCTGCCAGGGCTTTCCATGTGGCTGAAAGAAGCTGTAGGAATAAGCTGCGGTAACATATTGTGTTTCCTTTCAAACACTGATCTTGGCACAGAGCCGTAGCCCCCACATTGAACATTTGGGGTTAGAGAGCAAAGTGGAAAGCAACTCACAGTTTTGTGCCTAAGGGCAATGAGCTTCCTTGAGCCACTGCCTCCGGGAGTGAAAGCTAAGCCAGTGTAAGCTACTACCATCCGCTGGCATTGGCTTAGGGCTTCTGAAAGATCATGTTTGAAAGTAAGAGTTGTGCACAAGTGGAGACATCTTGTTTTCAACTTTTGATTCAAATAATCGCTTCCAGGTGGAAATCAATCTACCCAGTAAGTATCTCTAACCACACTGATGCCAGTGCTGTGTGGTGGGTGAAGCTGAAAATATTGTGGATGTTTTGTATGTGTGTCATTAGTAGGTGGAAATGACAAAGTTCCTCCCCTAAAGAGTCCTCCCTGCTCTCCTCCTTTCCCTCCGTATCTAAGATCAATGGCAGAAGAAATCAGTCTCACAGTCGGGGTCCATCGCCTCTTCTACCTGCTCCTCCCAGGATATCCCCACTCTGCCTGACGATAAATCAACCACTGATCGACATGTTTTGGTACCTGGTACAATAATACCTCTTGAAAGACAAGGAGAGACAAGGGTTGTCTGCATAGGAGTGTGGGTTTCTGGCTAATATTATAGACTGGATAGCTCTAAGGGAACTCATAAACATACCAACAGAGTTCCAGTGGGAAGTCCCATTACATGTCAAAGGGTCATTTAAAAAGCCCTGCTGCAACATCCTGTATAGCGCCCCATAGGGTTCTAGATAATTTTTCTCAAATTTATTGAAACATCTTAAAAAAGACGCTTATCCCCTGGTCAAAAAGCCTATTTCATTCAAAGTGTGAAAAGGTTTTGGACTCATGCAGGCACTTTTATCTTAAGTTATCTGTCCAATTTATTATTATGGCCAGGAATAATAATTTATCAGGGAGCATGATGTGATGTTTACCTATTCTTGCGAGAGTTTATTAGTTGTTTATAGTGTCTAGAAAGAATTGAAGTGATTGTAGAGTTTAGAGTTTTTATTGTGAAGCAATAACAGGAGATTAGCTGTGGCGCCCCCAAAAGGGAGGAGCCAAAAGAAGAGGAAGAGGAATATCTATTAAAAATCTTTACAGTTTTAGTTATATTCACCGACTTCTTGGCACATTTATGTCATGCAGGGACAGCATATAACCGGACACCAAATAAAATGGACTGTATGCTTGAATTTTAAATAATTGTTAAAAATGTTAAGGGTAATCTAAATATGCAAAGTGGCAAAATTTCAAATATAATTCCAGTTGTTAGTTATTTTAATATAGTATTTGAATAAACATCAAAAATTTCTGGTAGCTTTTAATTACTTAAGATTTTAATAATTGTGTTTAATAAATTAAATATAATTAAATATAATATTGGGAGACATGCATATGAGTAAGTGGGGTAGTGGCTCTTATTTTTGCCTACTTCACGCACTTGACTCCTGGAAATCAGTCTTTTTTTACTCTTTTGTGAAGTCTTATTTTAAGCATGGGTGATGCAGGGGTGAAAACAAAAAACATCAGGGCAGAACAACCACCAGCAATGGGAATGGTATTAGTTGCCTTTTTCAGTGGGTTCACTTGGGTTCAATTTTCCAGTTATTCTCAATAATTTTAGTATGAAAGAGGATTTCGATGTTATTAGCATGGCTCTACTATTCTGACTCCTGTTAAGGTTTTCTCTGTGACACATGTCAACAAGTCTACTTGTGATATGAGGAAACACAACCACTTGAAAAGAGGGAAAGAGACAAAAGCCCATTACCAAATCAGAGGTAGCACATGGATCAGTAATGCTGAGCAAAACTGACAAACTGTTCTTCCCTTGTTGGCGAAGCAGTTAATAGGTGACATTTTCACATTTTTATTAATATCACTTTGTTGAGTTACCACAGCAGTGGTCTCCATTGGTTTTTTCCCCCTCCTTTTTCCTTTTCATTTTCTTTTAACCTCATTTTGATTTTCCTTTAACCTCATTTTCATTTTCTTTTACCCTCCTCCTCCTTCATGGCTGATTCTGCAGACGCAATCAGTGCAGCCTTTATTCAAAAATCATATTCATCCCTGAAACTACTCAAAGCAATGCAGCAGCTTTTAGCACAGTGCAGCAAAAACACAATGGTATGATGCTCACTGATCCATGGAGCAAAGTTCTCATTCTGTGTTCCTTTTCTAGCAGTCCCTTTACATTTCAACATTTAATCACAGAGGTGCATGGAAAGTAAGAACTGCAGAGCCAGGATAGAAGACATGGGTCAGTTGATGGTGACCTCTCAATCCATAAGTCCATGGTCAGTGTCAATACCCTGATATTGTTGTGAATACATAGGCTTGTTGATTCAGTATTGTTGCAAAGCCGGAGTACCCGGTGAGAACCACGCACGCATGGGGAGAACATGCAAACTCCTTGCAGAAGGGCCCTTGTTCCGACCGGGTCGCGACCCAGGACCTCTTGTTGCAAAGGCAAGAATGCTTCAATACAATAACAAGTAATCAAACTGAAATGAAATGTAATCCATACACTCTCACACATATCATGCACACATAGTGGGAGAACTGTAGCAGTGGTGTTTCTCCACATTTCCTGTTTGAGACTATGACCCTCTGTGCTGCTCTCTGTCAAGGTTTTATGTTTGAAGCCATGTTCAAAGAAAGCATACCTTTCTGAGCACAGACTGATCCAGATGAAACCCCAGGCATCTCACATATACACACTTCCTTTAGCCTTGCCACTCCTGGTTTAGCTCAGAGCTTTCACACAGGGCTGTAAGTGTTTCCTCCAGGGTAACATCACAGACAGGTAGAAGGGGCACAGGGAAGATAAAGGCAAACACCCTCATTAGACAACATTAGAGAGAGGGAGGATGAGTGGGTAAGTTTGGTCCATGGAGAAGCTGATGTTAATTACATATTACGACATATTTGAAGAGAGTCATCATAAAAAAAAATATAATGTCCTTGAATCCAAGGCATTTGTTGGATGTTTAACCATAACCTGGTCAGGCGGAGAGTTTCAGACATTGTCTGAAAAAAAATTGCTGATATGCTTCTGTAAAGTCTCAATTCAGGGAGTGTGTGTGTGTGTGTCATTAAGGCCACAGACATAATCGCAAAATCATGAGATGACCAAGTGCAATATCCACATCGGAGGATGGTGCATTTGATTAAGGTACAATTCCTGACAAAACCACATTATGCTGAAATTCGCTGGTCCAAAAGTCTAACTATTTAGATGAGAAAATGTTTTATTTTATCAACAGATTCCAACAAATGTCAAATCATTTCTTTTTTTTCAAAATGGAAATGCCAGTTAAGTTGCATAAATGATAAGTCTTGTCTATTTTGAATCCATTTGCAAATGCCATGTCTGTCAAAATAATTGCAAAATGATCAACCACATGTAGCTATATCTACAGTTTAGTATATCAAAACATTAAAATCACATTTTATTTTATGGTCTTATATTTGCCTTTTCTTTTTCATTGTTTGTATGTGTTTTAAATCGTTCCCCCCTGGGAATAACAAAGTATCTCTGGTTCAGATTTTTCTATGCTGATAAACATAGCTATGGACCACACTTAAAAAATTATGTGTAAATGTACACAACAAAACGTTGCAACACGATTCAGCTTTGTGAGGCATGATGTCGAGATGGTAAGATGATAATTTATTTTGTTCAGTAACATTTATGATAATATTAGTATGTATTAAGTGACCATGTTCTCTGTTGCTACCCTATTTTGTGACTTTGCTTTATTTCATGACCATTTGTTCTACTTTATTAGTTACAATGCTTGTTATTTTAAGTCATGAAAGAGGCTTGTTATACTGAACTGTCATGTAAAGGTTCATTTACACCAATAGCCTGTTGGAACAACATAATGTGCTGTGTTCCCATGTACATTTTCCCTGTGCTAATGTTCTCTCTGTGCTCATAAAAACAAAGGCATTGAAAGGAAGATGGATCATTGGACAAGTAATCCAGTTAACTTTTCATGTGTTTGCGGGCAGATATTTTCTCTTTAATGCATTTATCATGACTTATGAGCTTCTCTATAGCAGCCATTATCATATGATTACCATCACATGGCTAATGGGTTTGTCCGCTGTTTGCTTCATCTCCTCTTCCAAATCTCTCTTTATCTTTTCCCCCCCCTTCCTCACATCTTCATCCAATTTCTTACTGATTCTCTCTCTCTCTCTCTCTCTCTCTCTCTCTCTCTCTCTCTCTCTCTCTCTCTCCAATCTCGACCCTGCGGCCCCTCAACTCCCAAGCCAGAGACTGACTACCACACTATTCTCTCCATTACTACTTAATTATCTGTGGCTTGCCATTTTATTTATGCGCTATCCCTGACTTTCACTCTCTTTCACATTATCCCCACATCTTTCACATTCTTCTATACTTCTCCATCTCTGCTGCTTCCGATCCACTCTTCAGTGGCACCACAACACTTGTTTGTTCTCACCGCCCCCTTAAAGCCCATCAACGCTCCTCTCCTCCTCTGACGCTTCAAATAGAAATCAATCTGTCATAAAAATAGTCAGAGATTGAGCTTGAAGCCTACGTAAGTTTGGATCATGTTTGCAACAGGATTTCTCCATTGAGGTGTCTTATATTAACTGCACTATTTCTGTCTTTGGCACATTGTAACACCTAAATTAATTCCCTGTGAGCATGAGAGGTGCAAGAAATCAAAGTGTCCACATTATTCCACTCCGGGGTTTCTATAAATTCTCCGCACCAGCCTTGAGAGAGTTTCAGTGCTGTAGTTTACGGTGTTAAAAAAAAAAAAATCACAAGATCATCCTGTCATCTCAGTTTCACTGCAGCATTGCAGGGCCATCGTGGAAATCAGTACTAGAGTGATGACATTTGATTGTGCAGGGGTATGTGTTTGTTTCAGTTTGTGACTAATCTATGTGATGCGAAAATCATTTTAATGTCTATGCACTTGTGTGGCAAGAAATGGATTGGATTTGTCACTATGGCTTCTGACTAGTAGATTTATAAAAGCACACCACTTTGTTCCACTGCAACTACACTCATTGACATACTCTTGCCTCTCTTCTACACAGTTTCTAGTGAAAATTTATTTTCCATGGGTCATGTACTGATGTAAACCAGCACTGAGGCTTTTAGGGTTCTGTAGAGAATCATGCAATATACATGATTTTTGTTGGGGCATTTGTGTGTGAATCCAAATATAATTGACTGGTGTGATGTATCAAACCCTTTAAATCTCACCCAGTGCATTGGCTTGTTTGTGTTTTTGCAGTAAAAGGTCATTTTATCTTCCGTTTTGTTGAAATTTGACTACCTAAGTCACTCTTTCACTGTTTCTGTGCTTTGTTGCTTCTTTCTTGTCATTTTTGAATCCTGGTCAATAATGAGTTGCATTCACTGACCGACCTCTGGCTTTGCAAGGCCTCTGTTTTGTTACCACTACCTTTTATTATCTGTTTTAGCTCATTCAACATGACTGCTTTACTGCAGTTTAGTACATTATAGGAATCAATAACACAAATGGCCCACTCACTTACTGCCTTTATGACTCAAACAAACCCCAGAGGGCACTTTGTTTAAGAACTGTCAGAAGTCATTTTCAGCATTCTGTACACGTGGACACAAGCTATTTTAACATCAGTCTGCTCAGCCAAAAAAAAAAAACTTACATTTTCTTCACACATTACATTAATGTGGCAGTCAGTTTTAAAATATTCCACCATAATGTGCCCACTAGGAACTCACATTCAGTGCAGTCACTGCATGAATATCAAATTGCTTTCTTGGTGTCTTAATACATATCAGTTTGCTATTATTCCTACTCAAGTGCAGATAAGTATTTGACCTATAGTATATGACCTAATCAATATGTGTTTCCTGCTTGTTTTGCAGGGCTGGTCAAGCTTGGAGTCCACTGTGTAACATGCCAGAAAGTCGCTATAAAGATCGTCAATCGAGAGAAACTCAGCGAGTCAGTACTAATGAAGGTAAGTTCACAGCTTCTGGTTATCTTTCCGGCTTCATCCCTACTACTGCATTGTTATTAAAAACAGTGGTTTCAGATAAAAATGATCTGTTTTTCAAATTAGCATTTTAGTTCCTTTTTCAGTTCAGCTGATGGTCAAGTCGCAGCTGATATGATGCACAGCAAGAGGTGAATGTGGGTAACTGTGTCATTGTTTCCAAAGGTTTTTCCCCATTGTTTCTAAAACACAGCCCTAAAGTTTTCAAATGAAAACAAAGCCAGCAATATGTTTAACCTTCTCAGTTTTTAGGGCTCTAAAATGCTAGAGAAGTGTAAACGACAGGTATATCCAGAGCAAAATCAAAAGCAAAATTTAATTCAAAAGCTTTTGATATTAACGCTTAGGCTGCTGAAGGTATCAATTTTCACTCCAACAATCTCGCTTTCATTTTTCGCGAAATTAGTAAGTCTTAGTGTTGACACAGTTGAACATACTCCAGTTTGGGACCTTCAGTTCTCTTGCTCTTCCCCAAATCCTAATATGCATTGAGAAACTGTAGGAAACTCCAGTTCATGTTTGTGTCCAGTTGTTTAAAAATCTAAATTAGATGCAATGGACTGCTTGTGTGTGGTGTCTTAATTTTAATATAAATCAGTAGCTGATCTTGCAAATCCTTGCAATCTTGTTCATATTTCAAACTAGAGGAGACAGCTTTTTGGCCCTGTCACCAGAAGCCTTCAAAAAATCCAGGGGTAACACAACAATAAAGCACATTTTGGCAGCTGTAATTACTAAAGCCTCACTCCAGCTCCCCTCTAAATCTTCTGGGATGAAAAATACTTTTCTATATTTTTTTCCTCTTACCCACATAGCCTGTTTTTGACGGGATACTGCTTTTTTGTGTTATATTCCAGGGACTCTGCTGGGCCCCCCCTCTCCTCAGTGCCCACTGAAAATTTATATGCTACATAATTGACCCATATGGTGATGGAAGAGTTGCACTGAAACCAAAGAGAGCATGAATATTGTCGACATCAAGATATTACAACCTGAAAATAGTCTTTCATTGAACACATGCAGAGAGGCGCTTCTACTGTAATTGTTTGCTTACGAGCTGGAAAGCAGGAAGTTAATGGGTTTGCTCACTGTAGGTCATCAGCAGATTGAAAATTCCTTTCTTTTGCATCACTTTTTGACATTTTCAATAAGAAGGATTCTGTGCTTGACTGTTGCTGTTTTCACAAACAGTCAGTATTTACCAGCTTCTTGCTGTGTCAGTGACTCTTTTCACTCATTGCTTTCTTGCTCCAGGAGTTACTCTCCTACTCGGTTGAACACGCAGTGTAATATTTTCATGAGGGACAGACAGGTCATTTCTGTCCTCCCAGCACTGACAGAGGTATTATTAGCTATACCAGTTGGTGAAAGTTGGTGGAATCATTTTACCATTTGAGCAGAGAGGAAGCTAGCAGGATAATGTCCTAACCCAGGTGTCTCACACTGTGCTGTCCTGCAGAGGAAAATGATCATAACTGATGCCAAACACTGACAGGACCAAGGCTTTTGCTGAAGCTGCAGTTCAGTGCCAATTACTGAACTCAGCCATTGTCACTTTTGTCTCAACTGCAAGACACTGGTGTGTGGTAGTGTGTCAGCAGGTGTGTGCATGTATGTGCCAATAGAGAATGAATTATGTAGAAATGAGGGGTAACTGGGTTCCTCTGAAAGAGAAGGTTTTATTATGGATCTTGTAAGTTTGAGAATGACAAAAAAAAAATCCCAATCAATTATCATTATTTCACATTTAATTACAGGTTTAATAACATCTTTCACACTGAATGCAGAACAGTTAGTGTGTAGTGGATGAGGTGGTTTGATTAATGAATTTTATTAATGAATCACACTTGTGTGTGTTATTCAGGGGTGTACGTGTACATGATGCGGTGTGTCTTCATACTGTTTTTCCACATGGAGCAGAGGAGAGTATATTCACAGTATAGTGTAAAGGTGTGGTACTGTATTTGCGTCTGTGTTTCTGTTTGATTTAGCAGCGTGAAGTTTCCATTATTATGCAAAGCTTCTGCACAAATGCATCTGTACTGTACAGACAGGAAATTGTTGTGTAGTAGCCCACACTGTTGCTGAGGTCACTTGTTATGTCCCGTCTTCGGGACATAACAATACTGGTGTCTGACATCAGATTACAAATCCCCTTTCCTATTCCGACGGTTCCTACTTTGGCTGGACGGGATTGCTCTGACTGAAATCCAGCACCCACTTTTCCCACACTCCCTGTTTCACTCCACAGTGTCGATGTGTCTGGTCTTTGGCCTGTCTGTGTGGCTGTCAGACTGTCAGAGTGATTGGGCAGAGTGCAGACTCCCACTGTGAAATGTCACCTTTTAATATGCTAATGTTCACGGTCCCAATGGTGTCATTAGGGAAGTATCTGGTTCTCTTAGACAGGTGTGTATTTGTAGGTATGTAGGTACACACACCTATTTATATGCAATACATTCATATAGGCCCTACACAGTCCCAAGTTTAAAAGAATATTCAGATGTACGTTTTATCAGTAGTGTAGTATTAGTAATATTGGTACGATCGCATCCTCCATTTCACACGTCATCCCTCAATGTCTGTCCTTCCTCTGACTGGCCTTGGGAGTCAGCGGAGACTGGGGTGAGAGGGTTGCATTAATTGCCTCAGAATATTTGGTGAAAATGTCTGCCCTCCACTTCACCGTGTGTTGAACTTTTTATAACTACTGCTGACATCCACATACCCACTGGCTATGATGCTTTCGACCAGAATGACATTGAATCGACTTAAATAATGAATATGTGCGTGAACCTGGTCAGTTTGTAACAAGGGAATGAGTTGGGATTGCCTTGACCTGACGTCTAAGCAGAAAATCTAACAACAGAGTCAACCTAATCTCTTTCAGTGCAAAGTGTTTGCCTGTCATATTTCAGACAATGAGAGAGAAACCAACAGGAAGATAATAAACAATATGTGCACATACACTGACTGACCTCTTTGAGACATGGTAGGGTCAGAAATGTGTGGAGACACGAGGTAAAAGGTCCTTGAAATATTTCAAAATGCTGTAGTTTCCTCCTACAATGCCGGCATTGCCTGCCAGTGCCGCAAGCTGAGAGCTACGTTAATTAGCTAGCCTTTTCAAAACATGGAGAGGTTTATATAAATACAACAACTTGAACAAAATGTAGTGGAAACATGCCCAAATGAAACAGATGATGTTTCTGCTGCTGGCCGTCCCTCTGCATCTGAAAAGGTGTTACTGTTTCAGACTGGATTAGGACATTTGCTGACAGTATAAGACATATTTTGGTGTATTTTTCTGCATTATATCCTTTAAACGTTTATGATAGAGCATGTGACATTAAATTTAATTCAAAGTGGCATTAAAGAGGTCTTTGAAGTGCTAGAATTTGTTTTAGAGAACCTTGGCAGGAAACTGTCCAAAACATTTTTTACAGGGGCCAAACAAGTTCATTTTTTTACCCTAGTACACAGCACAACTAATAAAGTGGCGTGCTGGGTGTCAGTACTGCCATATTAGGTCCTCTTTGGCTTCAAGGTTCAACATGTTTTGCTAACAGAGTTGGTCTCCTTCATACGTTGGTTGTAAAAAAGTGGCTATTTGAGTTACTTTTGCTTTTCTATTATTTCATTTCATTTCTTCTCTGACCTCTGACATCAATAAGGCATTTTCTTCCGGAGAACTGCTGCTCACCGGATATTTTCCCTTTTTACTTTACCATTCTTTGTAAACCCTAGAGATGGTTGTGCGTGAAAATCCCAGTATCCCAGTAGATCAGCCGTCTCTGAAAAATGCTGACCAGCCTGTCTGACGCCAACAACCATGTCATGTTCAAAGTCACTTAAATCGCCTTAATCGGAGGCTCACTTTGAACATCAGCAGGTCAACGGTCTATCTGAATGGATCATGGTGAGAGAAATACAAATCACAGCTCAGAACCAACACTGTGTGTGTGACTGAAGTGTGTCTCATGGGAGGAGTTAAAGTTTCTGAAAATCAGCCAGTCTTCTCTGTTTCTTGCTTTTTCTGTCTCTTTGGTAGTTGTGGACTGAGAGACAGACACATGGTGGCAGAGTACCTGACTACTGTGACTGATAAAAAGGAAAATGTTGGCATTGCACACAATAAGTGGACTCAGTGTGGCTATAGAAACCAACCATCACAGGCATAACAGGCCACACAGGAAGGACAGACTGTGTTCACTTATCATAAAAAAAGAAAGCTGAGACACAATTTCCAGCAATAAAGATGTGTGAGGTTTTACTGAGAGAAAAAGGCAACGATATAAATCCTGCATTTATTTGTATCCCTGGTCCTCATACAATTCTCACTTTGTGTCAGTAGACAATTGTGTATTGCCTAAAAATCTAGTAAATGTCACATTTTAGCTCAACTTTTCCATCTGTTAATATCTGCATGTGATCAAATTTTCTTGTCTGTTGTGAGAAAGATTTTACGTACAATGGCAGTTCTGGAATGCTCTTGTCACAACAGTCTCAGAACTCTGTAATTGCTGGTTTAATGGTGTTTTTGGGAAATAAAAGTTGGTTTTACAAGCCTGAAAGGATTGAGAAAGTTGTATGAAACAGTGTACCAGTTTAGTACCGATAATAAAGCATCTGTTTATAATGTTTTCTTATAAAACCTCAATTTTCACAGTGCCTAAACATGTACAACTATAAAGGATTGTCGCTTAACAAAAATGGACATTTTGATAATAGGTGTGTTTTTATATTGCACTTATCTAGTCTTAATCTAGTCTTAGTTTTGCCATTCACACATATCCACCCACATTCCTACAGCACTTCTATATGCAGCACTTCTCTATCCGACATCTAGAGCAATTTGGGATTAAGTGTTTTGGCCAAGGACACATGCAGCATGTAGATTAGCAGAGCCAGGGATCAAACCCTACCCTTCTTGTTGAAAGATGATCTGTACACCTACTGATCAATTTCCACACTATAAATCAACTTTTTATATAAATAGCGATAGAATACGATAGTAAGCCTCAGCTTTCATTTCTTAACAGTTCACCTGATGCCACAGGTATATTTCTATGTAAAGGCTAGTACAACTGACACGTATTGCTAGTTCCTGTGTAATTTGATGTGTCTCACCCCTAAAAATTTCTTGAAACATTTATTTCAATGTCTGGCACTTGAATGAGCATAACTGCCTGGGTTAAACAAACACTACACTATATTTTCTATGTAAGGGCTCTTCAAAATCCCCAAGTGCATTAAAAAATGAAGAGTCTGTATTGTAATGTTTATAAGCACCTTCTGTGTCACTCGTGGCATGGTAGAGAAAACAAACACTGAGGAGAATCTGGCATTTTCAACACACTATGCCATACAAGCTTCTTCATGAGAGCAGAGGATTCACTGCTCTACATTTCATACCATATTACTTATCATTATGCTGAGTGGAGCAACTTTTCTTATCCGCAGTTTAGTTTCAGGGTGAGTAAAATTGTTGTTACCCACCAGCATTAACAACCAACGATGGGAGACGGGTATCTTCAGTAGCGGTGGTTGCTGAAGAGGCCGGTTCTGTTTCCCCCACTGAGCCAGTGAGATGGTGGCAGCAGCTGCTGCTGTTGGGATAAGGACAACTAATTAGCCGGAGTGACTCGCTCTCCTCCTGAAGCAGCACAACTTCAAAGTCACCCTCCTGTCCCCAAGCACAGAGAAAGAGAGAGGGCGATGGAGGAGAGGAAGAGGGGGGTATAGAGAGGATGGTTAGAAAAAGATGGTTAACATGAAGTTGGATTACTCTGAATGGATTTCTTAGAATGTACATGTCTCTACATACAGTCGCTGCACTGCATTTGATATGCTTTTTTAATCACAGTGAAATTACTTGTGGTTTGCGGACTCTGCCCTTGATGCCATTTCAAATGAGAAAGGTGACAGACTTTGACGATGGATAAGTAGTTAGTGTAATCCCCTAAAGCAAATAGTTGAATTATTAGGCTAAGGGCCCCAAATGTAAGACCTGGGAATGACAAGCTGCATTACCGAAGATGGCTCTAAAATGTAATGACAAATAACAGGATTGATACTGCTTTCCTCATTAGACACCAATTTACAAGGTAATTACTATTCAGCTATGGCATTTTTTTGTCTACATATTATAATAGTTTGAGTTTAGTTTGTGTTATTTAAAAGGTCTGTAACATTGGGGCAATCCTCAATCAAAATCATCACTTTTTTTCAGGTGTATGTGGGTAATGGTTATGTAATAATTTGATGTAATAAATTTGTGTCCATGTAAACAAATAAAACTGTAAATTCTACTCTCCTTCCCTCCATCCTCTCTCTGTCACTCAGGTCTCAGCCCTTTTCTTAAAATTAGGCATCGGGTGGAGAAATGGAGAAAAGAGGGTTTAGTTACACTTTAAATGTACACCAACTAAAGTCACAATTTAGGACCAAAGAGACAGAGAATAAAGGCTGGCTGCACAGACTGACATCGTGGGGGTGAGAGAGCGTGGAGCAGGATGTCATATCCTCAGATGAATCACACAAGGCCTAATCTTGTTATCCCAACACCTCAGTGACAGTGTTGTGGCTTCTTTCTTTGGCATCTCTACTCTTCCCTCCTAATGATTATAGATTGACCATCCTCACCTCGCTGTGTTCTGCCATGAGTGGGTTGGATTTAGAAATGCCTCCGATGCGCATGCGTCGTCCTCACCTTTCTGTGTGTCTCTGTATTTGTGCACGTGTTTGTGCTGCAGCTGGAGCACAGACACCCTTTAAAATAAATGGGTTTCATATGTTGTGCCCCCCGTGCGTTGATCCATCAGCTTTGTTTGGTTCTAAGGCAGAAGCCAGGGCTTAGCACACAGCTTGATTCTAACAGGCTGATTGATAGTAGAACTGTTTCCCCTGCTCTGTGCTTGCAGCTTCTGTTGAGCATTTCTGTTTATGATGATGCATTCAAATGCAGGAAATTGTATTTTTTGTTTTTGTTTTGAAGGAAAAAAAAAGGCAAGGCATTATTTCATCACTTGGGGACTGTCAAATTGTCGAATTAATGAACAATACAAAACGTTTTTTTAACACAGTGCATTTCCAAAACCATTCCCTACATAAAACTTTCAATCTGTAGCTCTTCTTAGTTTTTTTTCTCTTCGTTCTTCTTTCCCCGCTCACAATCCTGTTGAAACATAAATAATAATATGGATCTCCCTAAACCTTTAATTCCTTACAAACCCCTTTGTCTGTTATCACTCAATACAACAGTCACTCAGCTTTGTACATCCTAATTTGGTTTCCAGTCACCGCTTCCAAATCAATGTATATCCAATTTTTCCAGTGTTTATTGAGTCCCAAAGAGACTCAGGTGAAATGGAAATGGAGAAATAGGTTTTACCCACAGGGCATGAGATGTTTGGCCTCACACCAGACACATCGTCCACTGAGATTTACACAGTTTCTGAGTGGTATAGTTTCTAAGCGTCCTGTTCTGGAGAGACGCTTAAAAAGCCTGTCGTCTGCTCACTAAGGTGACAGACCTCAAAAAAATCCACACATGGTGTTGACTGTCTGATTTCATATGTCTGAGATAAAACAGAGATGCAGTGCAGATAAAGTAATGTTGTGGAATAGCGGAAGGCAAGCTGTAACAGCAGCATTCCACCATTGAGCCCAACAGGAGACAGACAAACGTCTTAACTGATGGAGTTTGTTTTTCCTCTTCAAAGCGACAGCCGCTGTGTTGGCAGATTGATGAGAACATTCTTCCTTTTCTATTTGTTGTTGCTTTGGTGTCATTTATTGTGCATTTCCTTTTGTGAGCAAAGGCCATATTTTATCTAATTCTGCTACCTCTAAGTAGAATGCAGCTTTCATGAGGAGATCAGCAACAGTTTTCCTTCCAAGTTTCTTTTTCATGCCTTTCTATTTTGTTCTTTTATTTTGCTCTGGGATTTCTTTCATATTTAATATTACCTGTGAACCCACTGATGTGCATTTGCCAGTTTCTTCTCAGCCACTTGGTAATGTGATCCTCTTTTATCCATCTTGCTTGAGACAGGACTGATAATTGAACAGTTACTTCAGGTTCCCTTGAGAGGGAAAATGTACCACCTCAATTTTTACTGTCTTACAGTATTATGCTACTTCATGTATGTGTTTGTGAATGCTGTTGTTCAACATTGGCCTGCAGCACTAATACATGTAAGAGAGCTTTGGGAAAAAAAAAAAAAAAGAATTGTTGATTCAGTGATGTGTAACTGTAAGTAAATATTAATATTAGAGAAATCCTTTTCAGCTGTGAGTCACTTCTAATGTAGGTGTGTGCTTGTGTATTCACGCAGCAAATCTTTATATGCAGTCACAGATATACCATTGCTCTGTTCAACAAAGCCACCTACACACACACGCACACACACACACACACACACACACCCTTAAGGTTGTGTCAGTGCAGTGTTCAGTCTCTAATGGTCTCACATCAGAGACAGGCAGGGCTGTGGAATGAATCACAGTTTGAGGACGAGGGTGTCACAAAGAACACAACCAACACGTCACCGCGAACGCACTGTGTTTACTGAGTAGAGTTGATTCAGGCCTCAAAGGGTTTGATGTCCATGAGCCAAACACTCACCTGATGATAATAATGCACACTCGGCTACTTGACATGTGCCACACACTTTTTATCTCCTGATAAAATTAAAGCTTTCATAGTGTTGATGGTACTTGTTTCAATGCTACAAGTAGCCTTGTACATTAAGTCCGCAAATAAACGTCTTTAGTAAAGTTGCAAGTACCACAAGGGGTTTCTCATTTTTCATATTGCAAAAGCACTCTGGGATTCTCAGAGGGAAATGTTTTAATGTAACAAGCTTCTTTTTAATTGCAGTACTTTTATAAGTTACTTCTAAATTAATGTTGATTGTAATAATTCATTATTCTGAGATTTTTTTTTGCTGCTCCACTGCTGTGGAGGTGAATGCACAGTGTATCGCTGTTAGTTATTCTGCCTCATAAAAGACTAAAAAGGTTTGTGTCACAATTCTCTTACATCTACAATTATTGTAAGATAATATTAAAGAGAGAGATTATTTAAAACTAAAAAAGAGCAACAAATAAATATTTGTTAGTTTTTATATAAAACAACGTTCTGCATTTAAGTACAGTACAGTAAATGGTAATGTAATGATACGGTTCATTTTACATGTAGAATTGGAGTTACTTTCATTTAAATGCTCTGTATTCAACACATTTCTTTGTGACTTCATTATGCTGTTAATTAGCCTCCACTAGGCTGTAGACAAATTACATTAATTTATAGACTGAGCAGAAATGTACTACTTTCGGGTTTGGAAATAAATTGAAATTAGTCCTGACTTGGCAATGCTTATGATTTAGGAACAGATCCTGTTGTATATTTGGGCTTTCAACATCAGCATGTTCAACATTTAAATCAAACTACTTCATCATGTCATTCATTTTGTTTCTTGTGAAGATTATTTTCTAATGACTGTACTGTTTACTCACACTCACATCTTTCTTTCTCTTTCTACGCACACAAAGCACAAACACATTTCATCCAACACTTTACATTTTTGCATGTACTTTTCATTCTTGGGCTGAATAATTGGAACCAGTGTAGCACAATTGTCTTTTATGTGTCAAGTAACACTCACAGTTTAAAGATATAATTAACAAGTGTGGAAAGCAGCTCGATGACTACATTATTAGGATTTTTCCTGAACTTATTTACAAAGCTATAAGGTAATACTGACCTGTTGGCCATCATTATTGACTCCTCCACCTGGTCTAACTATTGCCCAGGCTCATGGGGCAATGGATAAGTCATGTCTTTATATGTGGAGATAATTAACTCATTGTTATTATCTGCTTGAATAACTGCAGTGGTCCTCATTACTCAGCCATTACTTACTATAATTTCTTTTTTTCCAAGTTGTTTTCTTCTATCTTTTGTCCATTTCACATGCCATAAATTAACTTGTAGTTTATTTGTTCATTTTTCACTGAATTCAGCTATAGACAGAAACATTGTAATGAACAGAACTTAAAACTATGTATTTCAATTCAAGTTCAGCAGCCAAAAATGCATAAGCCTTCAATATACTGAAACAGATGTCATATAGTACACATTTGCTGAGAGCATCCAATTCTATCTTCATGAACTGATCTTATGACAAAAAAATATTATATTTTAAATGCAAATCTAGGCTAGTGTAGTGATTAGTTTTTCATCTTTTTTTTTCCAACAGATATAGATGACCTTCATGACTAATCTTCACATTCTGTTATGTATGTGCCTCACTCCCTCTCTCTCTCTCTTTATTTCTATCTCTCTGTTGAAAACCAGTTTTTAATCCACATTTCCCATCTCCACACAACCCAAGGTCACCTTTCCAGTCCTCTTGTATGAAATATCCCTCTCTTGGATGAGCTGACAAAAAGACAGTTCAGACAGGCAACTCAAAAACCTGGCTGCCAATGCGATCCACTGCCTGCCAGTCACTGATAAATCAACTCATTCTGCAGTTTCTCTACCCCACCCCCAGCCCGTCCCACCCCATCCATCTATCAGCCCATGCACTACTTTTGAAGAGGTTCACGACTGTACCCTTTGACCTCAGGGTGTGAAGGGCCTCTGCCATTAGACTCGTATTATGATCAAGGTCAACCAGGGACATGTCAGTTAGTGTGAAATAATGTGGCCTGCCACTAGTTTAAGTGGCAGCCTGATATACTGTATCTGTCACTAACAGCACACAACAGACAGATTATTAGAGAAATGAAATGAGAGAAACACAGAAGGGATAGGAGATGATGACGAGGAGGAGGAGGGTTGGAATTGGTCTTGGGTGTGAAGGACTAGACTAATGAGAAAAAAAATGATATGTAAACGGGGTGAGATGAAGGAGAAAGACCAGTGAACTAACAGAGACAATGTCTTAATTGATTTACTTGCCTTTGGCATTGATCAGACTCACCCGTGTAGGGAAAATTGTCTTGCGCTCGCCATAATTGACACATGATACCGTGATTATTATATGTTTTTACATATGCACTCACACATTAGTATATTGGTTTGGTCAATGTGATGGAAGGAAAAGCAATAAATGAAACAAAAAAGAAAGGGGGAGTTGAATACCTGGCCTCAATTTTTTTTTTATACGAATGTATTAAGATTTGGTTTTAGGGTTAGGGTTAGAATTAGGTTTAGGTTAGGGTAAGGGTTAGGGTTTGGGGTAGGCATCTAGTTGTGATGGTTAGGGTAAGGGGCTGGAGAATGCATTATGTCTATGAGGGTCCTCACTCTGATAGTGCAAGTGTGTGTGCACATTTGAACTTGAAACTGATTGAAACTGACCCTTACTGTTGCAAAGACAGACATACACCACCAAGTGCCTTCCCGTTAACAGGCATGTGCAAGCACATATATATATGTACAGTACACGTACACACAGATGCACACATGCATGTGTACACACCAGCTTGATTACCCTTCTGCTCCTGGCAGAAAAGTGATTCTGCCCTACTGGCTCTCTGACCGACATATGGATGAATGGAGGTGGCTTGTGGCTTGTGATCATCAGGACCGGGTGTGTACAGTGTGTGTGCGTTAATGTGTCCACATGTCACAACTATGAATGGATGACGAACTGACTGGTTTTGTCTTTGAGCCAGTGGCCAAGCTGTGCCGTCTCCTCCCCGTCTGCTCACTGACAGTTGGGCCCCAATTCTCTCCAGCCATTACCCCCCCCCCCACTGGCTCTCTGACCGACATATGGATGAATGGAGGTGGCTTGTGGCTTGTGATCATCAGGACCGGGTGTGTACAGTGTGTGTGCGTTAATGTGTCCACATGTCACAACTATGAATGGATGACGAACTGACTGGTTTTGTCTTCGAGCCAGTGGCCAAGCTGTGCCGTCTCCTCCCCGTCTGCTCACTGACAGTTGGGCCCCAATTCTCTCCAGCCATTACCCCCCCCCCCATCCATACTTTACTTCTCTTTCCCCCATATGTTATCTTTTCTATTTATCTAGCACGTCTCACTCCCTGCATTTGTATAACGAGCTGTAATTTAATAAGTTGTGTGTCATTCTTTTGATACAGATAAAATTAAACAAACGAGCTGCTGAACAAATAAAAGTCACTTTCAGGAAAAAGAAAAGATTAAATTAAATTGAAATGAGGTAAAAGATGAAAATTAGGGAAGCAAAATGAATCATCATTTTTGTACCTGACAAATGAGAGAAATTGAAGTGAGTTTACACTAATATGATATTAAGGAAAGTGATGATTAGATGACTGTCTGGTTGAGTACGTTTGTGAATTCAATTGAAAACTAAATAAATAATTAGTATCTTTCTGTAATGGGATTGTTATACGTAAAACTACATATTTGTAAAACAATTTAGGGATTCGTCCAGTGTGGTCGTATGAAGTATTTATAAATTATCAACACTGACTTTGCTGAGCATGCTGCCATTTCCATGGACTCGTTTTGGAGCCCAATATTCGCTCCTAATGAAAATGTGGCTAATAGCAGGTAGAGGACAAAGCATTTCAGTTACTAATTTAAATCTACACAAGCTGGAGTCTTCCATACTGTATTAAGAATATTTTCACCACCTAACCTTGCTGTTGGACAGCCTTTTTGGCCTGGAATGTGGTCCATGGATACAGTGTTGTGTGCAGTAGCCCAATCGGCAAGGTTCATATGTCAATACCTCGTACAACAACACTTCAAAAAAACATTCCTTTTGATATCTTATGCTGTTGAAGCCTGTTAAATAAAGTCAGTGGTGGTGTGCAAGGACTTGAGCCGCATGTGATAACAAACATGTTCCTGGTATAACTAGTCAAACCACTCTTTGTAGTTTACGCAGTAAAATGAACGTGAATCATTGATAAGAGCATTTGAAAGATCTGGAAACATGGTACAAAGAGAGACATTGGGCAGGTTCACCAAAGCCATTGAGGTGAAATTGTCTGTTATTTTGTAGATCGTCGTGGTTTTTTTTCTAATTACATCGCTCCATCATTGCCTTCCCTGTCATCATTTAACTCTCCGCAGGCTGTTGGTTGCATGTTGCTGCTAAAAAGGTTATCTTTTTTTGTGTTGTGTGTTGTTTTAATTAAAAACAAAAGAGGCTGCGAGACTCAGGGGGTGGGGTGAATGAGCTGGCATGGCCACTGTGCACTCTTTCTGTCTGTCTCTTCTATATTTCTCTTTTACGCTTTGCCATCGCAGGGAATTACATGGGCTTGTGCTTTAACTCTCTCCTTCCTCTGCCTCCTCTTTTGTTTTTCACTCCATCCAGCAGCTCGTACATGCACTGCAGCTCCAGTGTTAGCATAGTTAGTCGCTTTTTTTTTTTTCTTCTTTTTTTTTGCTGACACACATGAGTGCCCTGTTGACTTTGATCCTCGGATCGCAGTATCAGGAGACCATTCAGTCATTTGCCTGGGGGAGGTGACAGAAATGTCTGTGTTTTCCTTCTGTGTGCATGAGAGAGATGGCACAAGATGCAATAAGTGGAGAGTGAGAGATGACAGACCCTGTGATCCAATATTTTCCCCCTGTGAGACTTTGGGCTGGTTTCTCTCTACAGTCATTCTGTGACATGCGTGACATGAGTCTCACCCCTTTGTGTCTTTGTTGTTGCCTGCCTGTCTCTGATTGCCTGTTCTCTATTACTGAACTCTGTAGCCAGGCTGATGAAACTATTGATGTTTTGCCCTTTTTTTGTTTGCTGGCCCATTCAGACATTCAGATCCACTAGGCTGTAATTTAAAAAAAAATCAATAACAAGCATCATGCAAAACTGGCTCTCAATCTCAGAATTTGGGATCACACCTTTTAGAACCAGAAGAGAGAAGAGGGGCAACTTGGCCATGGCCACCCTGAGAATCAGTATATGTTCGTCTGTGTAATTATAACGGTTGTTTAATTGTGACATTTTCCTGGGAACAAGGCATAGTTAATTTTTAACTAACCAGAACACAAATTGCCATATATTATGGCAAAAGGAAATGAGATACATGACCGAAAAATATTCTATTTATTTATTGAAATACAATTTAAATTGGACATGTGTTATTGATCATCCTTATAATTTATAAATATCCAAATGGCACCTGTATAAATAGCCATTTTGGCGATTTTTGTTTTGAAATACTTGGATTTGCATTTCTTTTATGGCATTATGTTTTATGAGATGTTTAACAAAGAAGTCTTCTGCAGTTTTATAGTGAAATGTGTGCTACCCAGTATAAAAAAAAAAAAAAAATATTGTATAACTAAGCACCAGTGACTACTTCCATGTAGCCCCATTCTTGTCCGGCCATTTTGCAAAGGCTTGCTTTTCATTTTTCCATACCATCTGCACCAGCAAATTACAGCCTAATTAAAGTAATAAATCACACAAAATGCTTTTCAAACACTACAACATCAAAATTGAACTCCAGGTTGAAACAAAATTGTGTTCAAGCTTTTAATTTGGACAAACACAATGTAATTTGCTGGCACCTGGTGGTGAAAGAATCATTCATTGCCATCCATCAATATGCAGCTCCAGTTACTTATATTTATTTTGCTTACAACCACCTGAACAGAAATCATCATTACACCAACCTATTGACCTGTTCAGCTTGACTGGATATGACACTGAAAGAAAACCCTGTGGGTTGAAGCTTTGCCAATCGTCCACAAACAGGCTTCTGACATCTTCTGCTAATGACGTCCACTCCCCAGCGATAACCACCATACGTTACAAGATATATTATCTCCCCATCAAACAGCCAATTTGGATTAGTGTCAATCTTGAGCTCTCATTCGACCTCCAGTTTCCGATTAGGTGTTCCTATTTCTCTTGCTCCCCTGGTTAAGTATCAAAAAATTGAGCAAATTGGCTGTAAATTAAACTACCGAATGGAAGGCGAACCCTATAACAAGACGGATAAAAGAAAGATGATGTGTGTCCAGATGACCACCTGTCCATGTGTTGAGTGGGTCACTGTGTCTCAATGAGCACTGTCCAACTGACTGCTAATAAAGGCTTAATGAAGTGCCATGGTGATAAGGCAATTGGCGAGAAGTGTCCACATTCACAGATGTGAAACTTAATGAGATAGCGAAGTACAGATGCCAGGCCAAAAGTTAGAATGGCCACCTGGCTTTTAGGCCATGCCAAAATAATAGCAAGAAACTGTTGTACGTGTGTAAGTATTTGAGGAAAAAGTTAACAAAACAGGTAGTATATGCTATGTGAGTAAATGCAGCTGTTGTTGAGGCGTCAGACCATTTCTTTTGACCGATTGTTGGGTCATTCATTAAACCAAGCAAGAAAGAACACAAAAAGAACACATTTTCGATAGTGTGTTAATCACCAGCTAATCTTGCATTAAGCATGCCGTGGCACAGTCAAGTCTAAACATAAAGCCTCATTTCTCTTATTTCAATTAACTTAAAGGAGGCGCTCAGAGGCCGTTAAGCAAGCCAGCTGCTGCCTCTGGAGAGTTTCGGTAGCTCCTGTCTTCCTGAGACCTTGGTAGCATTAGTCTCTCTGCAGGGATCCCCACTGCCAGCTATCTAGCTCCCAACTGCAGGCTCATTCTTAACAACATACCTAAGCCTCAGGTGAGAAAGTGGCGCGGTGTTGTGGTGCTGATTGTGCTCATTAGTCTTTGGATTAGCCCTGATTAGCCTAGCCGTTACCCCCACTGATACTGCATGCTAATGCTAATTATGCATTTACCACTTTACCCTTTTTAGACAAGCTGTGGGCCTGAGTCCATTAGCTTTATATTCTCCCTTGACTTTTTCTTGGCTGCAGATCCAACACCAGTTGCACAGGATTGCATTTTCTCTTCAGTGAGGAAATGATCAGCAGGATTTTATCTAGGGTTGCCAACCATTCCATAAAATAAGGATTTGTTTCATATTTGAAAACACATGTTCCATATTGAACAGATACGGAATGCAAAAAATTAATTTTCAATTAAAAAAAAGTTGATATGAATGAGTGCAATGGAAATAGACTCCAAATAGAGAATGGCATTAAGAGATCACTAGAGTGAAACATCAATTGATTACTAGAAAAAAATAGCAGAAACAGTGGACGAGAGGAGGTATGGACTGATTAACATTCCTCAACAAAGCAAATATCACTAGAAGTAACAATGCTATAATTTTTTTAATCACACACTTACGATCTTGCTTGACCCATTCTTTTGTGCCACCCATTGCATATCTTGGTCAGCTAATTGCCAGTATGTGCTTAACATGTGGTAAAAAAAAAAAACACATATACTGTAAATGTTCATTTTCTTTGACTGAATTATTGAAAATTCAGTTGAAATATTTAATATATAGTATAAATACTGTTTTTAAAAAAGTACCTTCAAAGTTTGATTGAGCAGGCAGAGTTGACCAATACAATCTGCAGGGAAATGAAAAAAAACAACATGACAGTGTAATTAAAGAGGACAAACCTGATTTTACACCCAGCCAAGTAAACAGCTTGGTGGGAGTTTACCAAAAACCGAAGTTGGCTTTAAACCCCATTCCACATGGATGTTCATAAAACCAAGCCATGATGAGTGTGACATTAAAGTAATGTGAAGGCTGTCAGAGGCAAGCAACATACTGAAATTGACTTTGATGAGATTGAGATGTGGCAGGGGAGCTTTTAACTCACACTGGCTTTTCATCTACATCATTGTCAGTCAGTGTTAGACAGACAGAGGGTGGAAGAGAAGGTGGACAGGAAATCTGGAGGAGACGGGTGAACAGATAACCACAAGGAGCAAAAGAGAGAAGCACGGGGAGCTGAAGATAAGTGGTGGCTCCAGTCGAAGCGGGTTCCATGCTGATTTTCAGTGGCAGCTGTACATGCTGACTACAAACTCCGACGATGCTGACACAAATCCTAACTGATCTGCTTGGGTTTGGTGAAATTCAGTTGCCACCTGCCTCACAGTATGTTTTGCATGTCTCTCAGCAGCTATGTAAGCAGAAAAACAAAGGAGAAGACAGTGAACTTCTTTGTCTGCTTGTTCTGGTCATGATCTTGTGTCCATATCTAACACTGTCTCTGCAAACAACTGCGGGGGAAAAAAAAGCTTCCTATGGGAGACATCACTGTGTTTGAGTGGATATTTTGACCCCATTCCCCCGCAGTTTATACTCCGACCTCAGAGGTGGAGAAAAACTCTGTCAACTGTGACATATCGGACTCTTATTCTACAGTGATTGTTATCCAAACAAGCTCAAAAATGTTCACCTTTAACAAATATACACAATATATAATATAATGCATTTGCTAATAGCGAGGGTTTTTTTTTGTGAGAGGTCTTATTAAGGAAAAAATGTCACTTCGTTTTATAAGTAAACTACATTTCCACTCGAGATAGCATTGCTTGCAAAGCTATTCAACTGAGCATTGGTTAACTTCTCCATTTAAGGCATTGTGCCTGTTATGTAAAGTGTTTCTTTTTTCATGGAGCTGCCTCTCCAATGCATCTCCCAAGTTTAGCAAAAAGGTCACTGTTTTTGGCTTAGTTGGCTCATCACTGCCAACAGTGTGAGGAAAGTTAAAGTTCAATTGTTCCTGAAAACACTTTCTGTAAGGTAACTGTGTTGAGATGTCGCTAATCAAGTCTGTTTTTCTCTCTCTTCCCCTCCTTCTGTTTTCCTGTTTGTCCCTCAGGTGGAGCGTGAAATAGCTATCCTGAAGCTCATAGAACACCCACACGTTTTAAAGCTACATGACGTCTATGAAAATAAAAAGTACCTGTAAGTATCACCAGCAGATTGTGGTCCGGTCTTGATTTATGTAAAGTATATTAAATCATAAATATACTGTGCACATTCAGGGATTACAAGTTTGTATTGAAAACTTTTGTAGCTCCGAAACACCACTGCCGCAGTGTATAAAATCCCAAAGATCATCTTGTTGGACTCAGGAGCAGTTTTGATTGGTGTATTATGATTGCAGGGCAACTGTGATAGCCTTGGAGGGGGCGAATGCTTCATTAGTACTGGCATAAAGCATTTAATTTGGTTGTGCACGCTAGGGGACTGCTAAAGAGGGAGAGAAAGTCTCCACAATGTAAACACCATGACACGCCTATCAGAGGCTGCATCAGTGCCTTCAGAAACATTAGCCCCGGAGAGTGGCAGCCACATTAGTCTGCTGCGGCTGCTGCACACAAACACAAACATATACGCACAAACACAGTCATAAATCTGTTTGCCAACTTTTACAGTGGTGAATGACAAGCTCATCAGTGGTTTATTGAAGCCCTCATGATCTATGATGGACTGTTTATCAACTAAATTCAATTAGTTCTCATGTTCAGCTTATAGACCAAATAGGATCGAGCACGCCACTTCAGTCCAGTACCATACATCTCATACTTTAACGTGATAGGAATAGCACAGTATTATGATTCATCTTATAATTGCATTATCCAAATCACATTTTTTGTGTGTTGCTTCATCACTTTTGACAGCCGGTCACCAGTAGAGTCACACAAGACAAATTGCTTCACATTTGCCTCACCAGTGATTCAAGTAGACTCTTCACATCATTTCACATCACTAATGTAGTTTTTCTCTTAATGTTCTCTAGATTCTCACCAAGATATCTTAACATGAAAGCCAATTACAGATAGACTGATAACACACGACAACCGATGAGAGGTTGGAGAGTATAGTGGAAGAAGCCTTGTGCATAGCCCTGCAACAGTGTTTTATTTATGGATTCTTTATTGCCAGAAATGAATGAATGATTACATGTTGATATAGCCCCAGTTTTAGAGAATGATATATGGTCTATGAAAGAAGGTTAGTAGTCTAAGAGTATATATTGCATACTATTATAATGCACATATTATTTTTTTATGTTTTAAAATATTCCTGCTTCTGTGTCAAAAAAAATGAATGACATGATTAACTGTATTTCAGGCAAGAAAATATTTGCCCAGCTGCCACTGGAACACACTGTGATGACTATCCCATGTTGCATCCTAGCAATGTTGTAAATGTTCTGATGTTTTTTATGAAGGAGCCAATGGTAAATAATATTGGTGAAAATCTTAAGCAGAGGCTAAGATGTCCTGACCCTTATATTGGCTCAAATGTATAATTAATGTAGTCTGGATGTTGGTGAGGGCAATTAGCAGTTTAATGGGGACACAAAGTCGAGTTTCCAGGCAAAAAAGGCTGTCTAATTGCAAAGTAAACACAGCAAACATATTCTCAAGATATCCATACACGTAAGCTGTCATTGAAACTATTAGGAAAGGCTTTTGTTAAATTTGCTTTTACCTGCCTTTCTAGGCACACGGTAATGAGAATGAATTGTTTTAAAGGGCTGATTAGGACTCTTCATAAAAAAGAGGATTCATCAAACAATTTAAATAGTTATGTCCAAAAATCTAAACCTATCAAGTCTGTCATGCTTGCAAGTGCAAATATGGCACAGAACCTCAGAGAAGAAAGTGAAAGAACTACATACTGTATCACAGAGGAAACATTTTTCTTGAATCTAGTATGGTCATATTTTTTTTACACCTGCTAAAGCTACCGAGGTTAGGTTATTGTTTTTTTTGTTGGCTTTCAAGGTTTGAGGTTCTTTAGTGACCACATACTGTATATTTGGCCATCAAAAGATTGCAACCCTACAGTTTCATTGATAAAATCAATGTATACTGTATATCCACAACAGGGAGATAAAGGAGAAGAATTATTTCACCGCCTGAGTTTCAATTTGTCATAGTGAAGATGGAGGAAGTTTTCAGCACACAAAATACGAGCACAGAAGTGCGATCTGGGGCCAGGACGCTGCTGGCTTTCAGCCCACAGATGTAACTTAAGGCCTGGGTCAGCAGAGATTCATCTCTTTCTTGTCTCTTTTGGAGCACCAGAGCAGTATGGCTGTACAGTCAGGTTGACAAACTGTCCTCAGCTCTGCAGCTGCACTGGCCGGAGGACCACGTGAACAGTGGTCAGAGGAAATATGAAGGAACAGATGATGCTTTAAAAGATGTAAGAAGAAGAAGAAAAATCTGTTTACACCACTGAGCCACAACATTAACACCAGTTATCGCTGTGGCTGAGGAAGGAACTTTTTCCTTCTTCACTTCCACTTCACTCACGTCTGGGAACAATGTGAACAACCTTTTTCATCTTTTTTTTGTTGTGTAAAGTACCGTCTCTCTGATGCCTCCCACAGGAGGTCAGAGTGTCTAGTACCAGAATCATGCACATATAATTTATATTCACATTCAAGCTTGGTTCACTCTGTGACTGTAGGGACAATGTACAGATGACAAAATGGAAAAAAAGTAGTCAATGTGATATGGCACTGGGGAGGTCAGATCATTGATAATGGCTGCTTTGTCTGTTTTTAATGCTTGTATGGGAACAATCCCTGCCTCATAGCTCCACCTCTGTGCTCGGAGGCTCTGATTCGTCTTTTTTGGGTGGACTCTTTTAGATTGCTCTCTGGAGAACGCATGCATTTGTCCTTGGCTTTATAAGCAAAAATCTTTCTTTCTCCTGTATTTTCTTTTTTAATTCATCCACTCATTCCATTCCTTGTGTCCCTGCCTGTCTATCCTCTGTGTCTCTCAGGTACCTCGTGCTAGAACACGTGTCTGGTGGTGAGCTGTTTGACTACTTGGTGAAGAAAGGAAGGTTAACGCCAAAAGAGGCAAGGAAATTCTTCAGACAGATAATGTCTGCCCTGGATTTTTGTCACAGTCATTCTATATGGTAAGTGACATCACCTGCATTAAAATAGCTATAGTTCCTGGTGCTGTGGAGAATTTGGTGTAAATTGATGAAACTAAAGCAGTCCCAAATATCCATCTTTGATATTATTCCAAACTTGTTCCATTAAAGCTGCAGTGATATTAAATATTAAAACTGCAGTGTGTAACTTTTAGACGATGTAACATTATTTTTTATGCTGTGTAATACTACCAGGCCTGACTGAGGGAGCCTTTATGTGTATACCGGCAGTACAGGTTTTATCTTGCAAGCTGATGTATGCCTGTGTTTTTAAGCAGTAGAATTCACTTCAGAAACTTAAGTTTTCACTTATACTCTGTTTGCAGCTGTTTCACATCACTAGTACAATGTTGCTGTTGCCTCAACATGCGACATGTGTGCAGTGCGGGAATGTCACCGTATGACACGTAAATACTACTATACTGAGAAACAAATTTCTTGTTTAGATGACAAGATTCTTTAATTATTCTTTATTTGCCTTAAGCGGAATTTTACTTGGTCTTCCCTTAATACATCATGCAGTAGCCCATGCTTGACTATTATTGATACAAATATACACACTATAAAATGCATTGTTTATAGTTATGTTATTTACTCCAAGCCATTTTTTTTCTTTTTTTAACACTGGAGGTCAGTGAAATCATTGTTTGTATTCAAACTGAACCACTTAGTGTGGTATTACTGAATTAAACACCAGTTTAATGACTTTGCTTTTCAAAACAGATGTGCAAATATGCCATTTTCAACTACAAAATAAAAACAAATAACTTAAGATAAACATTATTTGGATATCGAAATAAATCTAGATTTCTTTAATATGCTTTTTTTTTTTTCTCAACACACTATTGGCAAGCAGCCACTAAGTTCACTAATCCCTTGGGCCGGCTGTGTGATTAATCAGCATTGTGTGAACTCATTAGACAGTGGTTTGAATTTAACAAACACTTTAAATTTAAAAACAATAACAAATTAAGAGACTATAATGAGAGGGGTCTAATGCTGTATATGTAGGACTAATACTTAAGTTTTTACCACAGATCTATGATAAATAAATTAAATACATTGTTTAAAATCTTCAGAAGTTACAATATGCTTGAGAACACCAGTGACTATTGTTGCAGTGCTAAAGATGTACAAAATATAATGTGTCCACTCCTCAATCGGATCTTCCTTTGATCACGCTCCACTCCTTTATGAAACTGTATGAATGTATGAGACACAATTGCATCAAGACACTGTAAGAAGATGCATCTACACGCAAGCAATAGTATAGCCAGTTTAAGGAGTGTGTCCTGTCTCCATTTACACATTGATTAAAGTACAAAAAAGGGAAGTGCAGTGCAAAGAAATATTTAGGTACACTTAGACCAAATTTCACTTCTTACTGTAGGTATCACATAAGCTACATTAATTATCTGTAATCCAGTAAAAAAAAGACATTACATACAGTTAAAAAGATAAAACAGCCAATAAACAGCCATACCCAGGAGATGAAACAAACAATTTGGTGGTCATACAACACTGAACAAATAATTAGTTTCCAAATAATGAATTCCAAAAAGATAGAGGTTCTTCCTGAAGTGAATCAACAATCTTAATTTCCATCAGTTTATTCATAGCTTCAGAAAGTTGTTTCATTTTCAAACCAATGATTCAAAATAAAGATTGAAAAGTTGAAATTGCTTGCTATGGAAGTGTGTAAGTTTCCTTTTTGTAATTATTGTTTCTTTCTTTCAGGATAGAAAGATATGAATACATTTCATATTTTTAGTGTTTGACAGCTGAGCAGATATTACCTTTTTTTCCCCTCACAGCTTCACTCTAATCGGTGCTGTGTTCCTGTATTTGTTCAAATTTGCTTCTAAATGGATATTTACAGTACATGACACATTTTTCCTCTTGGGATAAACAATTTACCATCTAGAGCATATGAAACACTGGAAAAACTGTGTGTGTATGTATGGTATTCCTTATGTTGTGGGGACCTAAATTTGTTTACACAGTCACATTGTGGGGACTTGTCTTCCTTATGGGGACAAAATCTAGTCCCCATAACATAAATCACTACATTTTAAGACATTTGAAGACATGCTAAAGTGTGCGTGTGTGAGTGTGTACTCACAGTGATTGCTTTTGCTCTGCATTTTGTCCTTGTGTCTCTGCATAGCAGAGCACAAACACCTTAGGGCAGAATGAGTTCAAGTGTGTTTATTTTTACCGACTAAATCTCCAGTGACTGAACAGAAATAGGGAGAGAAATGATGAGACAGGAACAAAAACATGTTACTGTGTTCAGCTAATCAGGAATCAAATTCAAGAAACAAAACATGTAATGAGACCTGAAACACCTGGATCCAAAACACTTGAACATGAAGCAGAGATGTGAGACAGCAACTGGTGCCAGAGAATTAATATATAATGACAGTTAAAAATAAAACAGCTTGATAATTCGGCACAATTGTTGTGTTATTACTGTCATTGTTATTACATACCATTTCAAGCTTTGGACATGGTATGTCAAAAGTATTGATGCTGTAGTTCACATTTCGAATTGGATGGATATTAGGAGTGGAGTTAAATGCGTCATGTAAAAACTGGATCAAGGGTGCAGCAGATTATTAGTTTGTTTCCCTGCTGCTCATTCTGCTATAATATTCACAGGCATGGAGCTTCAAATTACAAACATTAACATATCATCATAAAGCTCTAGCACAGCCATGGTCAGGCCATGGCCGTTGTCTTCTCATTCACACTATTATTCCCAGCCATGATGATAATTTATACGAGCCCATCATAACTTCAGTGCCAAGGCTAATGTGGCAGAAAACGCTGTGGAGAGGGAGGATTTTCTACTCTCCTGTGCACAGTCTAGCATACTTAAAACTTCCCTGTCTAGCTTTCTGCTGCTGATGAAGAGGGAAAAAAAAACAGTCATGGTGTAATACCCCCTCCCCAATAACATGGTGCTGAGTACTAAATGCCTGGCAGGCACATTTGCATAATTTTGCACAGGCAATTAAAAGGAACAAATTAAACTGATTTGTCATGGGATGATTGGGTACGGTTGAATTTCTGTGATTTGATTTATTTTGTATTCCTGTACAGTAAAGTTTCTGGAGTAGGCAATTGCATTTTATCCACTGCTTTTAATCATAAAGCCTTTCGGGAACCGTTATATGGGCGACTGTATTCTTATATCCAAATGGATTTACATTTCACTTATTATGGAGAGATAATTTGCCTTGGGTGATTGTTTGAACCATTTAACAGAGAGTTGAAGAACTCTGAGAGAATCATAAATATGAGATGATGCGGTTTTTATCACTAGAAATACACTGGAAACAAATCTAGCTTACCTGCAGGGAATGAAATTTAGGAGTCTTTTATCAGTTCATGGAAAATAATTGACTGTAAGAAAAACAGATTTGGTTTCTTTTTTTGGGACTGCAGTGGATTATTTTGCCTCCTTTATATCCTCTGCATGATATTTCATCACACTGGTCTTATCAATAATAATAATAGTACTACTAATAATAATAATAATGTTAATTCAAGGACCGTCTGTCTCTTTGCTCCATATGTTAATTGCGCTGCTGTCCAACAATTCACCTGACTGGATTCAAACTTGGTAGGTGACTTAATAAGAGCACCGGTGTGTGCAGTGCCAAATTGCACACAGGAAGGGGTTTGTTTTGTGCCAGGACAGAGAAAGAAAGCAAGTGATTTCTACTCCTTAAAAACCCAGCTGTTAAGCAGGACACAGGATACAAATAATATTTTTACATCATTTCTGTTTACAAAGACCAAAAAGTAATGCACTGAAGCCTTAAAGACAATACATGTAATTAACAGTAAATAGCACTTAAAACATACCCAAAGGCACTTAACAGGAATCAAATACACACCAACAAATAAAACGAGGCTAAAACCAATTACATTGTATAATGAGAATCAGTAGTGTAAAAAGAGCAATTCTTGCTTCCCTGAGCTTATTAACAAACCTTTCTATGTTTGCGGTCACTCTCATGAGCTCATTCCTGATCCTGCCAGCTTTGTCACACGAACCATCACCAGGTTCCTGTCTCTCATTAACAGCACTGTCTCCAATCCAAACATCACAGCTGCACTAACTCCTGTCTTATACACTATATCTTACCTTTCTCTTACGCGTAGCCCTTCCTGTCACAAATGAGGAAAAGATAAGGAGAATTAGGACTGACATTAACTGCAGCTCACACAAGGCATTGATTATCACAGCATTTTTATAATACCAAACCCTTGCTAACACTTTAAATTTATCACGAGGAGGATTGTTCAGGATTGTTACTGCATGCTCTCCCTCCTCCTGTCAATTAGGGGCAGACAGACAGACGCACACTTACGCCTGTTTCCATCCCTGTTAATGAGATCTCAGCATCCCCTCAATACCAAGTTTTCTGCAATCATTTCTTCCATTTCTTCTCATCTGAGCAGTGGATCTGCACAGGTCATTAGAAGTGCTCCGTTTCTCTGTGACTCATCATCCAGAGGGTGGTAAACACACGCTCTGCAACTTACCTTCGCCACACGCCTCCTGTTTTCCCTGATTCTCAGTGTCGCATGCATCTGTTCCCTTTTGTGCACAAATATTTCCATTTAGCCAAATGGATGTATGTGTACATATGAATGAAAGAGTGTAGAAAGGAAGGGCTGTTTATCACTCAAACTTTCTCTCTGTCTGATTCACATCAGTTTTCTTTGGACATGAAGGGAGGCAGATGGACAATGTGAACAAAGATTGCTTACAAAGAAGATGAGGCAAAGATAAGTAAGGGCAAAAAAAAAACAGTAAGTGTTTATCCCTTAATCTCTGCAACAGCTTTGGTTGCATCTTGTCACCACTGGCTTTCAACGACATACACATGTGCTGCACAGTTGATGCACTATCCAGTGAAGTCAATGTGGCAGTCTGCCATAACTGCAAACACCCCGCAGAGACACTGATTGATTGAGAAGAGTAAAGTGTGTTTTCCTTCAACACTATGCAAGCTGTGTTTTGCCCACAATTGAACCGTGTTAAGTGGTGAAGAGAGGTTAAGTTTATACAAGAGAAAAAGAGGAATGAGAGACTGTCATTATCCACATAAGTTCAGCCACGCAATTAGATTTTATTTTGGCTCGTAACTGGCAGGGGAGCTTTTAAAAAAAAAAAAACAAATGTGTAACATCACGCCAAGTCCTTAAGTTAAATTGTTGATGACAGATAAATGAACAGTACAGTATAAAGAGCTTGGTATCATCAGATTAGTCAGGTGGGATCTCATCCAGCTCTAACATCACTAACTGTTATTTATTTGTGACAGGTAGTGCAATTGTTTTAAAGTCCACTTCAGTTTAGTAGTTACTCTTTAACATTATAGACACCATCAGACATTAAAGGACCAGTATTTAGGATTTAGTGGCATCTAGGGGCAAAGTATACATAGTAACCAATTCAGTGCGTTTTCTGTTTTTCTTGACCTTAAACTAGTACTGCTCTATATACTAATGCAAGGTTGATAACTTAAGGAAATGAACTGTTTTCTTCATGTATGTATTACGTTTTTAATTTCACACAGAATGTAGAAGAAGCAACTACTAGTTGTTTCTAGCTAGCTAAGACAAACACCTATTTTCCTCCTTATTTCATTTTGTCTGTGTGGGGATTTATTTGACCTACACAGACACAAGTCCCACAGTTATTAATGATGGATTGAACCTCAACTATAACTTCCATCCACTTTCATGATGCTCATGTTGGGTTTTTCCTCATAAACCAGTTGACGATTGTGTCTGTGTTCCAGGTCTTACTCACGTTTGTCTTCCTTATAAGGACAAACAGCAAGTCCCCATAAAGTGAATGCATGTGGGTGTGAGATAAGAGCCTCCGTCACATAAAGTCCATCCATCCTTTTAGGTTAGACAGACGTCACCAGTGCACACTGAAAGTGAATCATAACATGCTCATGCTCTCACACATTCACACAGTCACACGTCATCGTATCACTGACACTGATGTGTGTGTTAGACACGTGCATCCTCACAAAGACCTGGACCAGAAGTGACATTAAACCCAAACAATGGCATCGTCGTACCTCTCACCCCCTTATCCAACCCCCTGCCATCACACTCCCTCTTTCATTAGCTGCTTTAGTCTCAGAGCCACGTGCATCTGTCCATGCCATCACTTAGCTATTGCTCCGCAGTGGGAAATAAAGCAAGCCACAGGTTCTTTTAATTAATCAGATTTCATCTCTCCATCGTGCTTGTCAAAATTGATCAAATGTCCAACCATGGCATATAAACAGTAATTTTATATTGATAGATAAATAAAATAAATTTCATAGATTGAAATGCCTCCTTTTGAGTAATGAAGTAAATTCAATAGCTGTCTAATCACAATGTCAAGCCGGTTAGCAAAAAGAAAATATGTAAAGTCAATATTGGCAAAAAAAAAAAAAATACTGAGGAGAGACATTGATTAAAAGAATAAAAGAAAAAAGGACAGAAATCGCAATAAAAACCTCCTTGTTCTTGACAAAGGTACAACATTTGGTGCATTGAATGAAGATTTTGACTCATTTGTCACTAAGGCTCCACTTAAGAAATGAAAATAGTTGCAGATATTTGAGGAGTGATATTACCCTCTTTAAATTATTCCATAAAAAAGCAAATATCTTTACATATTCTGTTTCTTATAATAATGTAATTATGTCCTCCCTCCTTTTCTGAAGTAGTTTAATAAGCACCATCTGAAGTGTGTGGTTTTCAGTGTGCATTCAACTCCAAATGTGAGCTTATTAGTATAGATAGAAAAGCACATTAATCAGTTTTTACTGGCATTTCAGTGAAAATGTGCAATATATTTAGCAGCCAATACCCTTGTGGCTCTTTGTGGTCATCTTTTTCTATCTTCCTCCTTGTAAAAAGCCTGTGCTTGTATCCTATCATCATTACTGTTGAAAGCTGCTAACAACACAAAGTAGAAATCTTTTACACTGTCCCCTTTTCTCCATATTTTCTGATATTTTTTTCCTCCCGCACTCCTGGTTAAAGCATTGAAGTGAAGCTGGGTGAGTGGAGGAGGTGAGAGCTGAGAAGAGGATGGAGAATTGGATGGGTAAAATGGATACAGAAATGGAGGATGGAGATTGAGTAGCAGTAGCAGTTTTGTCTCTTGTGCTTGATTTAGGGGGAGTATTCTTATTGTGGCAAGATCAAAGTGTAGTATGAAAAAGTTGGGAGAAGGGTAGTAAATAAGCGGTAAAATAACATCGGTAGATATATGGTAAATAGAAAAAGGACATTTTGCACTACCATAGCACCATGTGTTAGATGCCTGATGTGCTGTGTGTTTTTAATATGTACATTTGAAGATGAAATTATTAGCCCCCTATGAAAATGTCATTGTTTTATATTAGTTTTTGTGGAATAATTTCTTTTTTGTGTGCAAAGTCAAATGGAAGCATCCAAAATAAAGCTACATTGTTTGGAAAAAGCTGTGCTAAAAATTCTTTGCTCTGTTTTACAGCACGTGGGAGATACTTAAAAAACAATGAAATTTTCATGGGGGGGGGGGGGGGAAATTTTCATGGGGGGGGGGGGGGCTAATAATTTTGTCCTTAAGTGTACATATGCCACTCCTTCACTCTGCTGGTTCTCTGACAGCTTATCTGTTTATGCTGTGCCGAAGGTCTGCTGCTCATCCCGTCTTCCCCAGTCAAACTCCTCAGGATTAAGAGCAAACGCTGGGTTGCACGCACAGATTTGTCACAACAAAGCACAATAGTTTGTTTATTCCAGATCTAGCCATCATTTTTATCCCACACTGCATGACATGCAACACTGCATTACTTCCTCAGTGTTGCTCCAAACTCCACAGGAAAAGATAGAAATGCCCCAGATGGCACACAAAAAAATGCTTTCTTTATCAGTGCTTATACAGTTTAAATACAAAGCGCGTGACAGGAAGCTATTAAAAGTGTATAAGGTGGTCGCTCAATGGGACACTTAAACTTAGTTATCCAAGTGAATTTGTCAATATCATGACTAAAATGTATGATCACTTGAAGCAATTTCCCACTACATAATACATGCATTGTTTAGATATGATTATCCAAATAATACTTTGAATTTTTTTTTTGTAGCTTTCTTAATAAATCTTGTACAGTCTTATACCATACTTACAGTATACCATACTTTTCTTAAGGAGGATTACAAGAGACTGAATTCATGTGTAAGTCGACTTATTAGCATGCTAAACAAATTTTCTTTCACTTGTGGTACTTCGCTTCCTAAGATGAAAAAGAAAAACACATCATAATTATATTGCAGCATAGTCCTAAACACGGTTCAACAATCAGCCTCTTGCATAAACCTGTGAGGAGACCAAAACCATTACACAGCAAAAAGGGGGGAAAAAATTAATCTTTCCTATCCCTAACTGCCGTTAAAACACATTTAACCCTGGTGGTTAATGAATGATTGCACCTACCACATCCATGTCAGCAGTCACAATGTAGCCCTCTTTTCCTAATGTGATATAATATGAGCCAAAAGCACTTTCTACCTCTCTAACTGGGTTAACAGAAGCATTTAAAGTAGAAAAAGACAGGAGGGGATGGTACAGAGGTGTGCCACAGGCTAAATGGATGCATTTCAGCTCAAAATGATGGTTAAAAACCCCTCTGTACCTCACAATGACAAGAGGATAGTGCTTCATGAAAATGTAAAAGCGGGTGTGCTGTTTTCATCCATGTTAATGTGTCAAAGTATTTAAATCCATTATATTTAATTTAAATTGTTCTATTTAGTCAATTATTGCCGTGTTGTATATGTCAAAATGGAGTATGCCCCATGGAAAAAAACTGTATTTTCCTTCAGCTGGAGAATATTGTTATAGCACTGCTCATCACCATAAATGTGTCTGGGATATTATGGGGATGTGAGCCCCAAGAGGACAGACACATTACAACCCTTTCATAAAACATAACATATCAATATGGCACATGCAAATTATCACAGGCAATTAAGAGCTTGGTGTTAGATTACAAGAATCATGTTTAACAGCCCCACTGGGGTGTAAACCCTGCTCGGAAAACATGTGAATGCACACGTGTGCTTTGTAAATTAAAATAATTCACATCGTGATTTTTAGTCCACAGTGACTGAGTTGTAGGTACACCCATGTAATAAGTATGAATAAATGCTTCCATTTATTGGCATATGAGTGATAATAATGCTGATTTTGTTGGCCCTGCTTTAGTATTTGCATTGTTTTCTATTGTAATGCATAATAACTTTCTGTCACACCTTTCTGTGTTTCATTTAGTTCATAGATCTGTCCACTCTTCCAAAAACTACAGTTGCATCCGAGCTTTTTGCAGCTGTTGAGTTCACATAACAGCATCCACTCCTGCGTGACATATTAGTGGTCCCTGCTGCAAGGCCTGCTGCGTGAGCAAGATTACAGTATCAAAGTGCAGCCTAATGTGTCAGAGAGGCAGTTTAATGTCCTTTTATGGATTACCAGGTCCTGACAAACAGTAAAGCATCCAGATACAATTTGTCCCACTGACACTGTCAGTGTATAAATATGTTGCCGCCTTCTTTCTTTTGTGAATCAGTCTCTTAAGATTTGGCTCCTTGTGTTTCACATATGATAGACCTGTAATTACACAGTGTTTACGTCACATTTATGGGTCTTTTCAGTAAAGATTTAGATTTACATCTGAGGCTGGCAGTTGGAGGGCACTTAGATATTTATGACCCTGTTGAGGCTCTTTGGTTCTCTGATTGGGGTCATGAAGATTACGATGCTACCTACCCTGTCATGTCAATAGTTTGCCATGCTTGAGCACTGTCAGAAACACCAGCTACATACAGTGCTACATATGGTTCTAGCTGTACTCGAATCAACTTTACTTGGTTTGGGCATCAGGCATGTTGTTTTACAGTATTTGGCGGGGTCGTCATAGCACGACTGCACGGAACTGCTGTGACATCGCTTTATACACATCCAGCTGGTTCTGTCCAGCCCTCTCTGGATCTTCTCATCAGCCACAAAACAAAGGAAAGTCTGCACCTCGTCAATGGACCATGCTGTATTTTTGCAGATAGCAGCCATACGTATATGCTTGCTGTAACGCTCTTGTCAGTTTTTAACATGAGACCCTGCTCATGACTCTTACAGTGATGACACACTCTGACCAATCAGTGACAGGCAGTCTGTTGACATCACATTTTAGTATCGGCTCACCTCACTTGGAAACGAGTTGAGTCGAGTTGAGTCAAGCCGAGTCGTGCTAGAACTATATAATGGAATGGAAGGCTCATTAGTTAAAAGAGTAACTTTCAGGCTACTGACAGTCCTGCCAAATGATGGTCGTGTGAGGTTTTAGCCTGGGGAGAAGTGTTTTAGATCTGTCTTTCATTTCAATTACAGCTGTGATTACAGAGACTGTCAGTGACCTGCTGACAGCTAGTCCCTCCGGAAAGGAAATTAGTTGTACATTGGCTGATGTCATCCAAGGTTAAATGTGCATTTTGATGAGGCATTCTTCAAAGGCAGCCACATCCAGCTGTTGTTCTTCTCCCCTTTTTATTATTAGTCTAAAGAGAAGATTACTGTCCATGGCTCTTGTCAGGGTGGTATGTCTAGCAATGTAAGAACTTGTTCCTTCTATCAATGGCTTTACAGGCGATTTAGCACGCCAGACTGACACTGCAGTAAATTGATATGTTTGGCTGTTTAGCTCCAGCCAATCAGAAGCAGGTAAACTATTTTTTTTCCTTTCACAAGCAAAATACTAGGGGACAGCATCAAAGTAATTTCCATCTTCTTTCTTATCATTGATAAGTCACTCTGCTCTCTGTCTGTGGGATGCACTGTTGACATGATAATCAATGTTGCTATGCATGGCTGCTTATTGGTCTTCCAGCATCCCTTTTCAAAGACCAATGCAGACTGCTCCCTCCTGCAAATAAAGAAAATATTTGTGGTGGATGCTCATCAGCTAAAGGGGATTTAGTGTGTGCAAGTCTGTGACTCTTTTCCCCCACACATGCTAATTTGAGGCATTTGGCCGTCATTCTTTACCACTTGACATACTGTCTGGTCATCCTGACCAGATTGCCCCCATGGTTCTATCAATAACAGAAATATACACATTTGTCAGTGGATAGAAACAAGGATATATACTCTATGTATTAGTATAAGCACCATTATATGTGCATAAAGTCTGTTGTGTTGCTTCCCTCAGCATTGATAGATGTCATAAGAACAGTTTTCAGTGCAGAGAAAAATGTTAAATTTGTGCTGATGCCACTCATCTTTTGAACAGTCACTCATCAAAATTGAGATTTTAACCTCCAACACAGCAAGAGCAAAAGCTCTTGAGAAACAGTTTATTTTAAGTAGGGGGATGCTGTCCACTAGATGTTATACCCCTTGCTGTGTTAACTGATAATGTGTGGCAGCTAATGACCACCACCTCTGCAGCCAGCCCTCCCCTGATGCCCCTTGATGACCTGTTTGCTGGTTGAAAAGGACACAGCAGGGGGTTGTCACACCTTGCACTAGTCCAGTGGTGAGATGGGAGCACCCTAGTTTCAGCATGAATGAATCAAAGCGAGAGGCATTGCAGAGAGACAGGGGTGTTCAGTAAATGTGTTGTTCACACTTGCGTCCAAGTTGGATCTACGGGTTTATTTATGATTTTTTCCTAATTTGTTTGTTTAAGCTCATTACTTCATGTTTCATTGATTGTTTTATGCTTCTGTCTTTCAATCTTGCAGCCACAGGGATCTGAAGCCAGAGAACCTGCTGCTAGATGAAAAGAACAACATCAGGATAGCAGACTTCGGCATGGCCTCCCTTCAGGTTGGAGACAGTCTGCTAGAAACCAGCTGTGGGTAAGTAATACAGAGAACAATGTGTTGCTAGTTCATTGCTGGTCATCCCTAATTTCAATCATGTGTGAAATTTTGACAGAACCAAGAATGTTCGTGTGGTGAAAATAAGTCAAATGGGTGGGGCATATTGAGAGGACCCTCAACCAGCAGAGTGGTATCTATGTCACATTTGTTCCCCCAGTTTTTACTGCAATGAACAGGTGGGCTAAGAGGTCAGGGAGTAGGTGGGCTGGAGTGTCCTCCCAGGTCTCTGTCCTTTCCTCACTACAAGTTGGTTTAGGTTTGGGGGTCTGGGTGGGGATAGCTATGGCACACCTAGAGCGTTACTGGCTAAGATCAAGATTTGGTCCCCCTTAGTATGCAAGGGTGCCATGGGGAGCATGGCCACAGCTCATCACCTTTTGTGTGGTGTGGCAGTAAGCTGTGGTCTGTTCTTTCGAAGGATTTCTTAATGGGAGTTTGCCAGTGGCACTGCATGTTCAGGATTGTTGGACCCCAGGATCTTTGGGCCCTACCTATGCTTAAAGGCTTTGCCCCAGCTCAGGGACTGTTTCCTATCCCCTGGGGCTAGTGCCTCTTTAGGGGGGCATGTGGTCAACCTCAGGGTGTGTGGCTGGCTCTGGCCTGCCCCCTCAGTGGGATTTCTTGGGAGCCTGAGGTGGTGCTGCCTCTGTCCATGGTTCCATAATTTCTTGCCACGCAGGGGCTGGTCCATCTGGGTCCTGATGGGCCTGCTGCTGGCAGCTGAACAGACATTGAGGCATACTCTATTTCCCAACCACATCTAATAACAGCCTCTACACACACACAGACTGTTCCATAATAAATTGCTTCAAACTGATGCAGCTGTTGTAGCTTAGGTTACCTTTTTCATCTGGTTGCTAATATTATTATTTTTTTTGTTATTATAATTGGTGTTGTTGTTGTATTGTTGGTGTTGCTGTTGTTTTCTTTGTGTTATGTTCTCTTGTCTCACTTGTTACTGTCATGGTGCTCTCTTCTGTCTTCCCTTTCGCTTCTCTGTCTACCTCCAACCTTAATCCCACACCCCAAACCCCCTCCCTCCATCCGTCTGGTGGCCTCACATCACACAGTTGGAAATTAAATCATAGAAATAAAAAAGTAAATCAATACACAAATAAACAACAGGTGGATTATGCAGTCATTCACACTGCTTGCCGAAGTTGTTGGACAGAACAGGGCTAGAAAAAGAAAAAAAGGTAAAAATTTGAAGGCCAGGATTACCTCAATGATATGGAGAGGAAAAGAAGGAAGTTGAAGTTGAATGGAAACAGATTCTGTTTATCAGATACATCTGTTTATGATGTACAAATCATGATTGAAACATCCCTCCAGCTTCTGTATTTCCTAGCACTGGAACAATGTCAGAAATAGCAGATGATAGGAGGTATTTGGTTGAATGATGAGGAAACAACGACATTAACGACTTAGTGCGAGTAACGACCATTACTACAGTAATAGATGGGAAGCTGCAATTAAATACAAATTTTGATCTTGCATAGAACTCTCTATATATGCCATCAAGTTGTTCCTTTTTCCTCCTTCTTCTGTGGTGAACCACACTTTTACATTCATTTTACACCATCTACTACCTTTCTCTGAGAGCTAACAATATTCACTAATGGAAACACACATTAATGCACATGATCTTTACAGGAAAAATTGTTAGAATGTGGGATAGATTTTAATGCAAGTCAGGTTAAAGACGTGCCTATTTTATTATGCAGAATTGATCTCACAAGAAGAGACAGTTAGAGTTTCTCAGTGTCTGTGCTGTCTGGCTGTGAACAGGGCCATGGCCACTCACTACCACTCTCCATCTCCTCAGCCAAAAAACATTATTCAAATAGATAAAAATATCTTGTGGTCCAGGGTTGGGTGATTGAATGAATATACTGAATCCATCGCTCATTGATTTATTTATTTTTTGTTGAGGGGTATTTTTGTCACTCTGTCTTGCTAATTTAATAGAACAAACAAAACTAATAGGCTGAGATAAATGTATATACTAATATAAATAGCTCAGCACTGATTTCAGATATTATCGATTTTTGTGGACGATGGGTATGCATGGGACAATGGTCTCTACAGTTCTCACTTCCATTTGCTGTTCTCAGTTGCAGCTGAAATAAATCAACAGTATTTGCCTGGAAGACCTGTGGTTTGATACTGTCAGATATCCACTTTTGTATTAATGTAATGAAACCTTACCAATACAACCCATTTTGTTACATGTGGAGAATAGAAATTAACTTAAAATCACTCCATGAATGTTTCACAAAAGCTGTGGTGGTGTGGAGAGCCCATTAGATTGAAAGAAAAGGGTTGAAGCCCTATTGGTTTTTTCCTGCAGATTGCTTCTGTTCTGGGTGGCCTGGGGAGAAACTTTGTGCTGTGGTTACACATGACACTGTGCTCATTGTTGGGAGTTAGCAGGCACTGTGACATCTGTCTCCAGCTCAGAACTGATTTTGCCCAGATTATACTTCTAAATCAGCTTCAACTGCAATTACAAACACACATTTGAATACACGCAACTCTACAAACACACATGTACATCCATTTATCCCGACCCCGAGAACCCTTTTGTACTCGCTTATGTGGTTGTCTCTCAGCTTGTCTTTCTGTCCCTGACTCCATTACTCCGTGAAAGCATAATTTTTTTCTCATAGCAGCAGAGTAGCTAAACTCCTATGACTCAACAGTAGAGATTAGGCCGAAGGAAAGCATTTGAAAGTAAAATGTGCTTGACTGATTGATTCGGTTGCCGTCCTGACCACACTGAAGTGTTTCCTTTTCCTAGAAAGGCCATACAATGGGTCAGCTCTTATTCAGCTTTTTTGCAGTATTTTCTAAAATTAACCGTTTCTATATTTGATTGGTATTCTTCTTATTCTGCTGATCCTAGTGCAGTGTACCTCGTTGTACATACAAAGTGCTGATGGCCCTTGTGGCAGGATGGGACCAATGCTTTGTCTTATGGAGTTGCACACACACACAAACACCATAAACACTTGTGCATACAGTTAAACAAAGTAGCTATTTTCATTCCACGCTCGGCTCCGTCACCACAACCTGCTCCGTTTGGGGTGAGGTCTATTTTTGTTTGTGTGGCCATTTTTTGCGCATGTGAATGTACTGTACCCACTGTATGTGTCTGTGGTTATTGATTATTCATGCTCTCCTGACTGTTCCATCTCTAAGTGTAGATATGACACTTTTTAATTAAGTGCATTTATCTGGCCCCGCTCACCGTGCAGCATTCTGACAGAAATATATTCCATTTGCCATGGGTAATGGAGCTGAGTGAAGATGAGGCTCGCCTCAGGTAGAGTAGGGGGGGGGAGCCACAGAGAACATACATAATAAATACATGCAGATATGTATAGATGAGCAGGGGCATTGATGACTGTGAACATATCTGAGTGCAGAAAAGTGCACTGAACCTCTCTCTGGCTGCATAAACTCATTCAAGTTCATCAGCGCTACTGATTAATGACAGGAAATGAGTGGTCACACAAATTTGGTTCGAAAAGATAAATTATTATAAAGATGAGCTGTGTTTCTTGGTGTCTCCTTATTTTTACTTGATGCTGCTCTTTCTTTTTTCTGTCATATCTGAGAAGTTCATGATACTGATGCAAAATCTGTGCAGTTTAAATGATTTAGTGAGTTTAAGCAGACCTAAGCCTTGCACCACGGTGTGGACCTCTGCAGACTTCATGCCCAATGAGTCAGCACAGATTAGTAAACTCTTAACTGCTGGGGGGCATAGAAAGAACCTCATTTGTGGATAAACAGAAATTCAAGACGTAATACTATAATAATGTCCAATTTAGATACATATAGTGTTGCATTGGAATAGCTAATATTCTGATGTCACAGCTGAGGATAAAAAAATGGAGGTTTGTTTTTTGTGCTGCTTTAAACTGAAAATTTAAGCCTTTTTATTAAAAAAAAACACACGTCTAATAATAAGTTACTTTAAAGTTGTGTGTCTGTGTCTGAAATAGTGTCTGATACAGCTTACATGTGATGTTTTTCCCCTGTGTGACCTCGTTAATTAAGGTATAAAAGCTTAAAAGCTTCTTTGTAAGAAATCCAGAGCTATGTGATTGTCTCTGCAGTCTTATAGAACTTCTTGTCTGCTTGGCCAGTCTTCACTTGCTTTCACTGTGCAAGCACCTTGCTTGTATTTGTGAACCCTTGCGTTAGATTTCTTCGGCTGCGATTATTGTCGGTCATTTCGGATGCATGCATCCTTAATAGATACGCAACGGCGAGAAGAAACCAAACTTTAAGAGGGTTTGTTTGGACTAATAGTCCAGTCATGACATGGTCTTTGAAGTATATAAATTCTTTCTTTCAATGTGTCTTTATTACTTGTGTCTCCTTTTAAGATTGTAATTAAATCCTCTCAGGTAAACCACTCACAGCTGCATTTTCTTCCACTATACTGTTCTTTGTTGTGTGCAGACTGAAACCTAATTTTGTGCTGTCTGTCAGTGTTATTTATGTGATAGTGGTGTGGGGTTGAGTAGGCTTAAATTAGCTTCAGCAAGCAACAAGAAAAGACAGATTTTTATGTCAACCTACGCACAACTGTTCTTCAAATTACTGCATTTTTCACTCTGGTCGGAGAGAAGTGGCTCCTGGTCTGTAGTAAAAAAAAAAAAAAAACAGGTTTTCAACCTTAGTTGGGCTTTCACTTGTAATGTTATGAACAAAGACATACTGTATTTAAATGACATTTAAATACAGTATGTCTGGAGTTCAAAAACAACAATATTCTCTCTGTGCCATTCACTATACTTTGTAGGTGACATTGCTGACTGATTTCCCTGAGCCCTTTTAGATTGACAAATTAGAATTCAGCTCAAAGCAGAGAGCTGAGACGACTGTATCCCAGTGTTTACCTTCACCCTGTGTTTGCCACCTGAAGCCTCTGCAAATAATGAGTTCATATTCACTCTGGTTCCAGCTCTGGCTTATGCTCTCATGAGACATAACTAGTGCAAATCTCAGGCTTGGTTTTTGTTAGTTTATTTTTCTTGTTCATCTGCATAATGCACTGTGACATGTGCAATCAGGAGGGCTGTATTTGCATAGGCTCGCATTTGAACTCCTGTTGACATGGTGGCAGTGTTAGTTATCGGCCAGTATTTTGACAGCCTCGTGAAGCGAGGTCATCAGAGCCTGTTTTTCTGAATGCACCTTGACAACAGTGAAGCTAATGGGCGGCATGTTTACAGAGTTCAGATTGTCTCTCATTACTCTAGAGCCAAATATCCTGCTAGTAAATAAAGATGAGGTAGGGAGTGATGGTGGAAGACTTATCACAAGAGGGGTTTGGGGAGACAGGTACATGTTTTCGCTTTCTGTATGCTGCCATGCTGGAAATTAGGTTGTTTAATTTATTTATTCGTTGTTATCATTATAGCTTGATGTTTAAATCTCATTACACTGCATATATGTCAGGATCCTGAAATTGCTAATCTGGCAATGTCAGACACAAGAAAAAAGCAAGTCGTGCCACAGCTGCTGCTCTCATTCACAGCCATTGGCTTCTGGAGCAGCCATTGTGCAGTGGCTTCATAAATCTTCATACGATATTGATGTGTCAATCTAGTCATTGGGTTTACTGTCAGCCCATCCAGGTGCTGTAAAGATTAGTGGGTCTGTTCACTGTCTGCTGTGAGAGGATGCCCTTGAGTGAGCAAGCAGTAGGACATTCAAACACCCTCAGGATATCTAAACTCCCAAAGCACATTTTGATCTATGTTCAGTTGAGACATTTAGTGTCTGTCTACATTGTGCTCTTCACATTTCTATACAGTGCCGAATGACTGCTTAATATTTACTGTGTCATCATCATATAACTCTGTTTTACATTGCAGTGCAGTAGTAGGAAAAAGTACTTTGAAATAACCCAGGGTTTTTTTTTCTTTCATTGGGTTACTTCCCTATTTCATTCCAGTGTTTGCACTTTTTTCTCTTTTTCACAGATCGCCACACTACGCCTGTCCAGAGGTCATTAGGGTAAGTCATTTTTTTTACAGAATCATTATATTATTTCTACTCTATTAGCTTTATTTTTTATAGACCACATAAAGGAAGGAACATTTATTTGCCCATCTCTTATGTGTTTTGGTGATATTTTGGTGATATTTTGGATCATTTCCAAAGCAGTTATTTCATATGTTTAAAACTACATTGTGTCTTTCATCAGGATACTGCCAGGGGTTTTACAAATCAGATTTATTACTTTTTAAATGCCTCTTAAAAATTTAATGCCAACTGCACCACCATAACAGTTAAAAGGATAAAATGGAGGACCATTATGAATTATTATATTCCAACTTGACAGACCAATAATCGATGCTTTAATAATATTTTTATTTCTTAAAGTACACATCACAGTCACTTTTAGAAACAATGTCCTATAATCTGTAACACATCTAATCTAATCAAGACTTTTGTTAACTATCGACAGTATCTTTTACAGGGGCATTAAAAGGGGCAATTTCAGTTATTTCAAAAGCATTGTTCCCTGAAGCTCTGCCGGTTTCCTAGCGTGATCCATATTCTGTAACTTTAGTCAATAGAAACTCTCTCTCTGTCTAAAACCACTCACACTTTGCTTCCTTGTCCTCAGGGGGAGAAATATGATGGAAGGAAAGCAGACGTCTGGAGCTGTGGGGTCATTCTTTTTGCCCTATTGGTGGTGAGTGGCAGCTTCTTCTTTGCTTAGTGGCAGTGACTGGATTTACATACAGTATCTCCAGTGAGATTTGGTCACGTGTATTTTTCAGCTTTTTTGAGTATTAATGAGTATCTGCTGATACCTCATCCTGATTCAATACGTGTATTTTACTACATAACAGAGCTGCACGGTAAAGTTTTAATGGTGTACTATTAGTAAAATAAATAATGCTCTTGACTGAAGTTTAGAGAAAAAGAAGAAAGAGAGGGTGTGGGTGTCACTAGCTCTCTGTCAGATAAACCGGCACTGTGTTTGTGCACAACATTTCATTAAAATGCTACTACAATAGTGAAAATATCACTTTTCTACATTTTTGTTGAAAGTGGTTTGATACAGGATACAGTCTACAGCTGAACTATACATGGAAAAACCTAGTCATTATTAGAAAGTAGCCAAAAGTTCTGAAACTAAAGTAAAAGATTGGTCTGTGGTGACTGGGGTTATTGCCAATCCTTGATCTGATACTCGATGAGGATCGGGACCGGGACATCTCATGATGTTGGAATCTCTTTATGGCCAGCGGAATGTGTAGCATTTATACCAGCTGTAATCAGGTGGGTCTTATGACAGGGCAGTCATGACACTGCACTCTGGCTGTTGATTCGAAATTAACCTTAGTGGAGTGAAAAAAGATTAACGTGGTTGAAGCCACCACAGAACCTGAGACACAATCAGTGGGCTTGGGGAATGAAATCCTCCTGTTGAGGAGGTCTTACCTGAAAAACATGCCGCAGAGATGCCCTCAGGCTGATTTTCTTGCTCACCATAAGAGAAAAGAAGCATATTTTTTGTTAATGATCCTGCATCCACACACAACACTATCCATCATCAGGTGTATTCTCCACCTGTGGTTTTCCCAGCCATGTCACCCTAAAGCTTTGTCTCATCAACAGCTGTACTGTAGTAACCCACAAACTCTTGCCCCATAAATAATTCATTCAGACAAAGTGAAACAATAGAAGCCCAAAATAAATACCCACACAGACAGGGCAGCTAAACAGCCACAGGCCTTGTGTACTTGTCTTCGTATTTGCCTCTTTCTCCCTCACTCCATCTCTTTCTGTCTCATATTTGAGTTTACTTTTGTGAAGGACGGTCTCGCTGATGTGTTGTGTAAACCTGATGTTTTCTGTTGCTTCAAGTGTGGCCATGCCTCTCTCTCTCCAAACAAAGTTTTTTTTCTTTTGTCACTGTTCCACTTTCTCCTTTTTTTGTCTTTCTGTCTGGCTGCGAGATAACCATTTGTCTGATTGTGGGAGGCATGTATACTCCCCATCAGTTAGACTGCACTTAGATCATCTGTTATACAAACCTCCCCCCTTTTTTCCGCGCTCTGTCTCTCTTCATTTCTCAGCTTTTCTTCCTGTCTTTCTCACCCTTTTTCCTCCTTCTTTCCCCTCTCCATCTTGTTGTCAGTTGGGGTTTTGTCATTCATCAACAGCCACATCTGTGAGGTGTCGGCTCACTCTGATAAATGACTCCGATGAGAGAATGCTAAATGAACGAAGTAAATGAGAAAGTAGGGTAATTATTAGAAAAGCCATTTTTGAGTTTAGTGCTGTTTATTATTTATTTTGCATCTCAGCTCTGGGCAGAATGCTGTAATTTGAGAAAGTGATCCTGTTCTTTAAGTCTGTACTTCCAAGTCCTTCTTTTTCATTTATATCCATTTTTCTTTTCTTTTTCTCCTCTTAAATGAGTAAAGTCATATTTTCTGTTCTAATGTTGCTGTTAAAACGTCAGTGTACACTATGTCTCCTCTACTTAAAGTTTGCTTCTTACACATACAGCACATGCTTCATTTTCCCTTTTGTCAATCTCTGCTTCCTGCCCTTTTCTCTTCAGGGTGCCCTGCCATTTGATGATGACAACCTGAGGAATCTTCTGGAAAAGGTGAAGTTGGGAGTGTTTCACATGCCACACTTCATCCCTCCAGACTGTCAGAATCTTCTCCGGGGCATGATTGAAGTGGATGCCACCAAAAGACTAACGGTGAGTTCAATTAAGGTACTGGAGGATATACTGTCATTAGAGGTGTGTATCTTTCCCTTAGGGGACAATTCGATGCATGAGCCATGAAACAACACAGGGAAATCACCACACTTTTATTGTGTAGTGATTTGATTTGATACATTTTGGCATGATTCAGTGTAATACAATCCTTTGCGTAATGTAGACATTTATTTTCACTTACAAAAGATCACCAAAGTCTCTAAAATCAAATGGGTTTGTTTGTATTGTGTAAATGTTTCTCTATTATTCTCTGTTGTTATTATTAAGGTTTGAATTTACACAAAACACTTAACAGTCACAGACATGTAACAACAGTTTGTTACATGTTTGTTTTAATTTTAAGATAGTGAAACATTACACTTGGACTTGTCTTCAGCATGTCAATTGGTATTTTTATTTGGGTCTGCATAGTTTACAGAGATTTTTGTCCTCCGTAACATTGTACATGAAATTTGACCCAATTCCTCTTTCTTCCTAACACTGTAATTCCTGCCACTTCCTCATGTGTCCTCCTTTGTGTCAACCTTTGTTGATGAAAGTCATTCACTTAACATTTTCTCGTTTTCATCAGTGAAAAAGGGTCATTCTTCGACATAGTTCTTGCTGACGAAATTAACACTGTACTGCAGGTTCTCAGCTAAAAACATGAACAATTTCAGAAGTGATTATTAGTTCTTATGTTTACTTTTGCACATTTAGACAAAAAATGTGAGCCTTAATGTCAAAACATTTCGGACATTATAAATATAAAGTCTGTCTGACATACCTATGCTCATGATATTAAAATAAAGTAGCATTTCAAAGACATCCATCCTCTTACTTTGTGATGTCTGGAGAGCTTCACCTGCATCATTTTAACTTGAGAATAATAATAATGATAATAATAATAATACAGCAGTGAGATACAGGTTAAAAATGAAGTCTTGCAAGTGAATAAAGTGAAAAGCAAATCTCACAAGACTTTAAAGAAATTCACAACATTAAAAGATGGGATATTGATTGGCTTAGATACAGTGTTTTGTATTAATGTTTATGTACCTCTGTAACTGATCACCATTCTAAATCACTACTTTTTACACCCATAGTTCTTTAGAATGTCTTCATATTCTGCTGTAAGTGTTTGGTCTTGGTTTTAGTGTAGCTCTTCATTTCGAAGAAAGAGAAATTGTCATGTTACAGTGACATTAACGATAATAGACAAGGTCCTCCATCCATCCATCCATTTTCTGCCGCTATCCGAGGTCGGGTCACGGGGGCAGCAGCTTAAGCAGAGAAGCCCAGACTTCCCTCTCTCCGGCCACTTCTTCTAGCTCTTCTGGGGGAATCCCGAGGCGTTCCCAGGCCAGCCGAGAGACATAGTCTCTCCAGCGAGTCCTGGGTCGTCCCCGGGGCCTCCTCCCAGTGGGACGTGCCCGGAACACCTCACCAGGGAGGCGTCCAGGAGGCATCCTAACCAGATGCCCGAGCCACCTCATCTGGCTCCTCTCAATGCGGAGGAGCAGCGGTTCTACTCTGAGCCCCTCCCGGATGACTGCGCTTCTCACCCTATCTCTAAGGGAAAGCCCAGACACCCTGCGGAGGAAACTCATTACGGCCGCTTGTATTCGCGATCTCGGTCATTACCCACAGCTCATGACCATAGGTGAGGGTAGGAACGTAGATCGACCTGTAAATCGAGAGCTTCACCTCTCGGCTCAGCTCTTTCTTCACCACAACCGACCGATGCAGAGCCCGCATTACTACGTATGCCGCACCGATCTGCCTGTCGATCTCCCGCTCCATTCTTCCCTCACTCGTGAAGACCCCGAGATACTTAAATTCCTCCACTTGAGGAAGGATCTCATCCCCAACCCGGAGAGGGCACTCCACCCTTTTCCGGCTCAAGACCATGGTCTCGGATTTGGAGGTGCTGATTCTCATCCCCATCCGGTTGCGAACCGCTCCAGTGAGAGCTGAAGATCACGACCCGATGAAGCAAACAGGACCACATCGTCTGCAAAAAGCAGGGACCCAATCCTGAGTCCGCCGAATCGGACCCCTCCAACGCCCTGGCTGCATCTAGAAATCCTGTCCATAAAAGTTATGAACAGGATCGGTGACAAAGGGCAGCCCTGGCGAAGTCCAACCCTCACCGGGAAAGGATCCGACTTACTGCCGGCAATGCGGATCAGGCTCTGACACCGGTCGTAGAGGGACCGAATGGCCCTTATCAAAGGGTCCGGCAACTCATACTCCCGGAGCACTCCCCATAGGACTCCCCGAGGGACACGGTCCTTAGAAGAATAATTTCCTAGGTTTGGTGTTGAGGAACTAGATTTGGCTAAAAGGGAAATTACCCCCTGCATACAGGTTCCCAACTGTTTAAAAGGGCTTGAAAAAGGCGTCCTCATTTATATAGATATATTTTGAGACGGTATTCAAAGTTTGGACTTAGAGAGCAAGGTCATTATTTTGTAAATTCACAGCAAGCAGGGAAAACTTGTATCGCTTCAAGGAGAGAACAAGATGGCAGAGACACACATTCAAACTAAAGTGGATAATATCAACTCGGCAGTGGAAAACAACCATTGTCATTTTGTGTGTTTGTTTCTGTCCTCCCCTGTCTTCCAAATGTTTTCCTCATCTCCAATTCTGTTTGAGTTCTTGAGTCCTCACGTACAGGGTGTAAATTCAACAGAGGCCGACTGTTTGTGTACTTTCCCTCATCTCTGATTAGTGCGCTCATCAGTGTAACTTTCTATACAGCAACTGATCACCTTGGAGAGGAGGCTGTATGAAAGCACAGAGGTGCGAAGGGCAGTGTCAATACAGAAATTTCACAGAAAGAGTTGCCTTTTGTTCTTGTTCTCTATTTTCACAAATAGTATATACTTGTAAACTGGTGTAGCTGCAGACACACACAATGATAATCATAAAAAAAACTTTTTTGCATGCATACTGTATGTGCAAGCCTTCTTTAGACTCTCCAGGATTCTTTGTTGATCAGTGCAGTAAACAAAACTGACTTGCCTCTAAGTAGATGCCTTGATGCTGCCTGTAAGTGCTGCGGTTCCATTTCCCCACAACTTGGCTTATTTTTCCCTGTGTCAGAATATGACTATAACTAATAGAATTATTCAACATGCTAGTAAACAAACAGGATGGTACAAGGAAGAGATGTTCATTTGCGGAGAAGATGACAACCTTGAGGAGAGGACCTTCTGGTTCCATCTACACTACTCAGTTTTCATTTAAAGACGCATTCATTCTGCTCTGGATTTGCCTACTCTGAAAATGAAGTTTTACAATGTTGCAGTGTTACAATGTTGGGCAAGTTACATTACTTATAAAACTATAAACACTAAAATGTATATTTCTTGTTCCTTTTTGGAAGGAATATAAATGATTGCACAAATTCCAATTTTCTTTCCTTTATATTATTGTAATTGTTATTGTTACTGTTTTGTAAATTGTTATCTCTTACACTACTTGTTACTTGGTAAAGTGATATTACAGTAACTGCCCAACACTGGTTATAATCAGCCACGACTCAGTTATCAGAGAGAACCAGAAGCTCCTTTTAGACTTACTTTAATTTCAGTTCCACCTCTTTGTCAGTCTAATAACAGATGTTCCTACTTTTCACCATTGTTGTTTGAGGTTAGTAGAACTTTTTGACGCTAATCAAACACCTGAGGAGAGAATCATCTTCTCCAGCATGTGCAGGCCCATTGTATCTGAATGGCCATGTACTGTACATTTTTCAGCTGTGCTATTGTGGACAATAGATTCTGATATGGTGCCGATATGCTCATCTGGACGTAGATCAGTTTCATCCTGAAAACGAAAAGAAAACCGCAGCCTCAGAAGTATTTACACAACAACTATTAGGGCCTGACCTCGTTGGTATGCTGTATGTACAATGTATGCTGCATTTTCTGTTCCCTCTGTTTGACGAGGACAGGTCACCCTGAGATCCCCCTAGATATGTCCACCAGCCTCCAGCGCTGTCCTTGACAAAGCATTACACAGAGTCGGAACTGTTGGGAGAGAATATGCTTCCTGTCTGCCCCCTCTCTCAGGTGTGAGCACTCCAAACAGAGCTCGGGGGATGTGTTGTAACCTTACAGAATGTCAAACAGCCCTGGTAGACTGAGCATTCTCAGAGTTTAGTTGTGTCTTGGATGTTGACAGGCCACTTGAGGGCAGGAAAGACGTCTTTTTTTCTTCTTTTCTTTTTACTAGGGATTACTTATAATAATGTTGAGAGTAGTTTGGTGTCAAATCAATAGGGCAGTCAGACCATAACTACTTGCCATATTTCAGTCAATATATTTCCGTGCACAGTTTTCACTTTTGCTGTTTAATTGGACTACTGTCCTTGTCCCCAGTGTACAAGCAGTAACGGAGAATCAATTTATTGAATGAAGTGGGTCTGCCTCCACCAGGGTAGATGCCTACATGCCTCCTTTTTGCTCATTAGTATCAGATGGTTTCTGGTTTAGCTTGTGGCTAGATGTTAGCATGTCAAGTGCCATTCTTCGAGTCTTCCTACAGCCTGAAAACTTGGTCTCATCGGTCCAAAAAAATGTTCCAACCGGGATTTTGCCATGTTTGTATCACTGTTGTCTTCTTCTTTGTCTTCTTTGTATCAGCTTCTTCTATTATAAGTGGGCTAACATGCTTACATATAGAGTATTTTGTAGGTTTGGGTTTAGCTGGGCTAACAGGTCAACATCATAAAAACAATTGGAGTATATCCATTAATACTTCTGTTGACTTGATTTTGCCGAGTTTTTCACCCTTGGGAACATGTTTAATTGGCGTTCAATACGGGTTAAAATGACTGCAATGTACAGAGTTTTTTTTTTATCAGCTTCAGTGCCATTTGGTAAGGCCTGGGTTAACTTTTTCTGGTTCATCTGCTCTATGTTTGCCAGAAGATGAATAAGAAAAAAAAAACACAAAATCATCACCGTAGCTATTATCATTAATGATTGTAGCAATTATCATTTATTCCATCCATTAGATCATCTAAATGATTGATTTTAAAGAGAGACCAAAGCAAAATATGTAAAATACTAACCACTATTACATTATCTCTAAGATCTATGGTGAGATGCTGTGTTTTTTTTCTTCCTCAGACTCTGGCACTTTGTTTCTGTCACGTTTTTCGACGTCACAATTCACACATAGTAGATGCAGGTGTGAAAGAAAACTATCACAAGTCAAAACAACCTCTTGCTATGGGAATTGTGTTCATTGACTTTTTTTTTAGCTGATTCACCCAGGTTTAAAAATCCCTGATACACCTGCTAATTTTAAGGGGCTTGAGTGGAAGTACAAGTGTCGTGTACTTGGACTTAAGGAGCTTCTTGGTAAAAGCCTTTCTCTTCATTTCTAGTTGATGTAGTCAGAGCCCCAGAGGTGATGAGACAGACACCTTAAATTATTTTGTCTTCACTATTCCAAAAAAACACTGACATCCTGGAAGGATCTTACTCCTCATGATCTCTGGTTAATAGAGGATTGGCTAGCCTCTCATATTAAAGAGCTGTACTTTACAGATTGATAATACCCAATGGGCACAAAGGTGCTAGAATTAAAATACAGAAAGTGTGTTTCGCATGTGTCAAATAAAACTCACATAAATAAAAAATGACCTCATTCACACATTTATAGATGTGGTTAATTTCAAGAAGTCCACTGAAACCACCAGGTTCTTTCATTATGACCATGTTCTTGATGTGAGTCACTTCAAAGATCCCTCTGTCTCTGCTCGCTGAATAATACTGACTTAAACACAGGCAGAGGTTAGAAACAAGAGGAGGTCAAGTTGGAAAAAAAAGCGTTTCAATCTTGATAGCCTCAGTAAAACCTTTGTCACTGATTTGTGAAGTTTATTTTTATGCCTGAATAAAAAAGTCCTTGGCATCACCACTCTTTAGGCAATCCAAATTCTGCAGGGAATACAAATGTTATTGTACAATGTCATTGCAGGAGACATCATGTCTTGTATCAAAGGTTCTGGTTGCTGATGATGTAATAGTGTGAAGGATCTTTTCTTTGCCCACTTCGGGCTGCTTATGGCACTTCTCCATTATACAATTCTACCACTACTCGGCTCAACTTGACTCTACTTGTTTTTTTGCTTTTCCATTAGGGATAGTACCTGGTACCTGGTGCTTTTTTTGGTACCTGCTCTGGCGAGGTTCCAAGCGAGATGAGCGATACTAAATTGTGACATCAATTGCCTGCTGGCCTCTGATTGGTCAGAGAGTGTCGTCACTGGAAGAGTCATGAGTGCAACGTCACAATGACACAAGAATCAAATTGAACAATGCCGAACTGTAGATCAGATAAAAAGATCACAAAACTTGCATTAATCTCCAACATTTAGCAAGGAAATTTCTAAAATATTAGTATTTAACTCTGGTGTCTGGTGTATTTAGCGGCCTTTTCAGTACCTTTTCTCACATAAACACTGATCTTCTCAGTACCAGGGATCCTCACAGAGGCTGAAGTCTGGTCCTAATGAGGCAGAACATAATTTTTGAGGAACTGGTTAAAGGCTAAGATTTAAACTGCGCTTAGGTTAAGGTCAGGGTTACACAAGTGGTTATTGTTATTGTAAGGGGGGTAAGACTTTGGTCAAGCGTTCCAAATAAAAAAGTCAACATAGAGTTCTTAGATTCGCGAACCTGTGTGTTTGTGTATGTGTTTTCTGGCGGGCATGACCCCAGCATTTTAGAGCAGACTGAGCTGATTTTTATATGATTTGAAATCTAATTTTAAACAGTGACTTTTCCCCCAATCATTTAGGGTGGTTAATAACACATTTTTCTGGGGGCTGTCAAAGTCAAAGGAAATATTTTTATCGCTTTACACACACTTGTAACATTCCTGCATTAAAGTATCAAAAATAGGTGAGACTAATGTTATATATTTCTTTAAGTAGTGTACTTTCCATCACTCATAGAAACTAGCATTTTTGTTAAAGGTAAGGGATTAATTTTGATCACTTTTAGTGATGTCATCCTCTTTAACTGTCTCTGCTATAACGTCTGTGGCAAACTCCCTCTGAAATGTCAGAGCAAGGAAGGAAATATCCAATAATACTTGTAAACCAGTGGGCTGTTGTTTTTTTTTTTTTCATTTTAATGTGTTTTAATTTGTCACTAATGGATCATGGCTACTTATTCCTGTTTGCTGCACATTCTGCTGCTGAAGCTCTCCCCAAACGACCACCAAAGGAGACAACAATTCCCATGGTCCCATGCTGCTTCCTGATGTCATCAAAACTAAGTCTTTTGTTATTGTTTTGTGCATTTAAACGATATAAATATATACACATTTACACAGTGTGTGGTTGTGTATATAGTTATTACTGCTCTGCTAAGCGGGGGCTACATACTTTATGTAGTGTTACCTTTTTCATCTTTATGGTAGAATTTTGGGACTGCCTTAATCATCATGATACATCATATAACTGTAGACCATAATATGGAAACTTCAGCTCAATTGGGCTTTAAAATAAACTGTTTTCTCTCACTGCCACACACATACACACACACACTCACTCACATTTCCCCCCACTTGCATTAACAGCCACAGTGTATGATTAAGAGTCATAAACATGCTGAGACTTGCACTCATATGTATCAATGCAAGCTTGCTTGAGAATGAATTCATGCGACACTCAGATAAAAACCTGAATATACACTCATATAGACACACCCAGACAAGCCTGTGTTGCAGCAGCAAGTGCCGTCTGCCTGAGTAAAAGAAGCTGGAATTGGTGCTGTCACATTTAGAAATTGATGGATGTGATACAGCATTTCAAACCACATCACTTTCAAGCTTGCCTGTGATATCAGTCTCTTGCCTCGAGGCCTTCAATAAAAGTCAGAGAGAGTAGGTCACCCACCAGCCTGTATCTGACAGGCAGGGTGTCTCTGTCAATAGTGTGACCTCTGTGGAAACAGACAAGAATCACCTACAGTCAGTAGTCTACCCTGGTGAGCATATTGAAACACTGATGAGAAAACACAGTAAAGAACTACCTCTAAATAAGTGACAATAATTAGAGCTGCTATGTGTATCTTGTGTTGCTCCACAACAACAGCAGGGGCAAATTAAAAAGTCCCTGAAGTGGCATCGATCGTGTTTTCCTCTGTGGGCTGTTAAAACCTGGTGGAGTCATTCTAAAATACATCTTCCTCTGTTGCCCCTTTTGCTCACAGTGTCTATTTCATTCAGCATTTCCTTCTCTCAGTGGAAGCACGGTGTTGACAGTGCGGGTGATAAAAGTGTGATGACAAGAGTACTCGGTGTGTTTGTGAGAGAAAGGGTGGGTAAACACAGTGTGCAATATTGGGCTGTCAGGACAAAAGATGTCCAACGTGATGGAGATATGGTGATATCTCTGCTCCTGGATGAAATGGTGGTCCTACATTGTTGTGATAAAATGGACAAAATTCGAAAATATTTACAGAATAGAAATGTGCCTGCTCCTGCACCCTGTGTCTACTAACCAAGGCTGTCATGTCATTCAGAAATTAAGTTCCAACAAATACTATTTGGGAAGATATTCCTTTGAAGATTTTTGGATATATCCCCAACCCACACCCACACAAATATAATGGCATTTATTCTTACACTTACCATTAATCACATGGTGTTGATCATTTCTTGAGCTGCTCATCTGTGATGTGTCCACCGTCTTTTCACTTGGGTTGAGCTGATCTAACATGAAAGTCCCCACATAAAGTATGTTCCTTGCTTTGTCATCTTTGGTGTAGAATCCTAAAATTGGTAGTTTAGGGTTAAGGCCTCCACAAGTGGAGAGTCTTGTCTTATTCTAGGGTGTTTTTTTTGTTTGTTTGTTTTTTTTGCCACATAAATTTTTAAAATAATTTTGTCCATATTATCAAAAGTTGTACCTTTTGAAATAAATAGAGAAGTCAAGGCAAGTCATTCATCTGGATACTTTCAACCAGACCCAGTAGAGAGGGAGGAACCATAGACCATTGTCTTAAATACTGCTGATGGACGATTATTTTACTATAATGTGCATCCTACAGATTATGTAGAGATGGGGGGTGTAAATGCCAAGGTATTTAAAACTGCCTTTAGGCCATTTGAATCCATTCTGTAGTTTAGCCCTTTTTTAAATTATACCCTTCACATCCATAGCCTCTGTTTTGTCCACATTTACCTTGTATTCAGCGTAATAGCCACATTCATAGATGAGCCCTTTCAGATGCAGTATTGTGAATGTATGTTCTGTTAAATACAGCAATACATCATCAGCATACAACAACATTTTTGCTCTTCGCAGTTTAGTATTTCACATTATTATCATCTCCAATGCACTGGGGCCGGGCTAATGGCTCCAAATGGGTTTTTAACGTTCAAATTTGAACTCCCCTGCCATTCCGTTTCATTTGAATAGACAGCACTACTACTAACCAACCAGTAGGAATGTAGCTTGAAATTGTAACCTCACCAACATTTTTTTAACCACCATAGCTGTGCAGATGGATGACATACACTGATGACATTTTATTCTCTTATTTTTTCTTCTAAAGTGTACATACATCAAACCTGATGGCATATACCGGTTTATTAGATCTTGTCTCGCACAATGTGGTCGGCGATAATCTTATAAGGTTGCTGAAATTGTACAGTCTGTAGGTGCCTCAGGAGAAATGGAAAGAGAGTGGGAATGGGAGATTCCTTAAGACCAGAGGGTGTGGTGGGGTCAACAGTGTGTGAGAAGAAGATAATATCCTCCATTTATAGCTCTTTGGCATCCCTTCTCTTTTTCAGTCATACTATTTTTCCCAATATTTTTCTCCCTGTTGGCAGTATAAATATTTGAAGACCTAATTTATTTACCTCCACAGTTCAATTTGGCTGTATTGTCCTTTTGCCTTTCCATTTAGCCAGTAATCTCACGGCTTACTTTGGCTATGCTGCACAGGCTTTTCCATACACAGATTCTGACAGATGATCGTCCTGCCTGTGATTCTTTTCTTTGCACAAAACAGGATGAAAATATTTCAAACTAAGTATGTGGAATTTGTACTGACTGTATTTTCTTGTGTGTGTGTGTATGTTTTTTTTTTTTTTACAGTTAGAGCAAATCCAGAAGCACACATGGTATATGTAAGTACTCTTCTATTTCCCCTTCCTTTTTAAACCCTAAACTTCTCTTCACGTTCACCGCCTCTGTAACAGTGTTACAGGGGGCTTATAGACCTGAGGGGAGCTACCACATGATAAATGACTTTGAGCTCCAGCTCTGTACACGAGAGTACGATTGAGTAGGGCATGACTTCACTCTCGGGGATGTGGGGGTAAATTGGTAGTCCATGAAAGAGGATGTGCCACATATGGTCAGCTGAGCAGCGATGTAGTGGAGGGTGAACCCAGCTAACCTCAGTGTTCCCACCATTTAACTTTCATAACAGAAAGTATACGCCTTTTACAACCAACATAAATCTTTTCAGAGAATTTGCAGCATGTCATTGCATATAATGTCAGAGTTCATTTTTATTTTTACACAGTACAGTATATCCTCATATATAATATACTATAACCAGATCATTCCTATTGAGAAATTGCAGGGGACCAACATTTTCAAAGAAAGGATTTTAAAAGTTCTTTCACCTGAAGAGTGAGGATGAATCATTATGGGTTTATGTTTTCTGTCATGTGCTAAAAGATCATGCAGACAGACAGTGTGACTGAAGAGAAAAACAAGAGTAGACCAAAAGAAAAGCACATGGAGGGAAGACTAATGTAGGGGATAGTGAGGAGGATGCCCGAATTTCTCCCTCTGCTGGCCAAGTGACTGGCTGAATACACAAATGGATGAATTAATCAACAACATTTGAGGGTTTTCTTCCTGAACAATATGGCTGCAGCTTTTTTCCAGAAACAGCTCGTCCGTGGTGTGATTATAGAGGCATACAGAGGGCTATTCAGATCACACAAACTACAACTGTTTCTTTTATTCCAAATTCAAATGAAGCTGTCTACTTCTGTTGTGTGCTTGATTGCTTTATCGGTTTATTGGTTGGTGTGCTTCCCAACAATCTGTGATGCTGAAAGCATGATTTAACTTTATGGTCATGTCGGTGGCTGTGGTTTTGCAATATACTCTAAGGGCCACATTTTCTATAATGGCAGGATTTATTTCAGTGCTTAAGTAACAGATAGGCAATCGTTTTAGTTTTGGCAAGGTGGAAATATCAAGCTGGCATCTGTATGTTTCCATATGTACAGCACGTGTATACTGGAATAAAACTGAGAAAAAAAGAGATCTTTTTTTCTACAATATTTTCAGTTTTATATACTGATGGTGTAGCAGTGGATGAAGGGCTTACAATTTATTGGGCTCACAGTGGCAAAGCAAAAAAATAAAAAAGGAAACAGGTTGCATACTGACACAAACCAAGGCTGTGTCAGTGTTTACAAATTACAGATAAATGTAGCCTTTGTAACACATACCAAGAATCTAACAGAAATTCCTTTTCCTCCAGAAAATTGTCTCAGTGCACTTTAGTGTTTTATTTAAAATCCTGAAGACTAAAGGCTTGCATGTGTATTCTCTAAACACTGGGGGGAGAACTCAGACATAATAGTAATATATATGAAAGGAGGAATAATGGAATAATGTTTATTAAACACACTGGGAGGGGGAAGAAGGAATCATGACTCAATCATTTGTCTTTGTGTTAGTTAGCATTATGACTACAGTTCCTCCTTTGAGAATTGCATGCAAAATTAGAGGGTTGATTTTTACCATTTTGTCTGATAATTTGCAACAATATTTAAATTGTCTTTAAATGATTACTTATGTACTCTAAGATTATACCTTTTCGTTCTCAAAAACTTGGTAAATGCTGCTAAGTGCGTTAAAACTTTTTTTCACTTTATTTTACATATGGTTGACGTTTAAAACGAAAAAGTGAGTAAGTGAAACAAGTCAGTAAGTGAAAAAAGTCAGTAAGTGAAACAATATTGTCCATCATTTGCTATGATCAAACTTAAATTATATCAGATGGAGGGAAAGGAGAAAACTACACAAACATAAAACCCAAAAGAAAATCTGCATCATATTGTGGTCATTAGTTGCTCTTATTTCTTAAAGCTCAATAAAATATGTCTTTGCAAAATGTGTGACTGTGAAAGCTTCAGGATAATAGCATAAACATGTTTCCTCATATGACAAACAGCGAAACGTTTTACTATGATGTCTTTGATCAGTCTGCACAATAGCAAATATCCATAGTTTCTCTATAAATTATACTAAGTTATACTGTATGCACAAAGTAATTAGGGCTTGTAGATAGCAAGGAGTGACAAAAATGGCTGACCATGTCCTTATTTACTTTGTAATGTTTGCATCCCCAGAGGAGGGAAGAATGAACCAGAGCCAGAGCAGCCTGTGCCCAGGAAGGTGACCATCCGCAGCCTTCCCTCTGCAGACGATATCGACCCCGACGTACTGGACAGCATGCACTCGCTCGGCTGCTTTAGAGACAAAAACAAGCTACTGAAAGACCTTCTCTCAGATGAGTGAGTGAAGAAAGGATGGATGGGGAAAAGAATGAGTTTTAACAAAGATGAAAAAAGCATGGGGGATGAGGGATACCTATGGACTGCAATGGAAGGATGTGTGCGTGATGTCAACAGTTGTTTTTTAATTTTTTTTTTTCCCCTGTAAGACAGTCATTTCAGAAGTGAATGCACTTACACACGAAACTGCTCCTACCTTTAATTGTTCAAATTCTGCTACTGTTTATGTCTCACTTGCACATGTGTAGATTTTGCTCCTGTGATTATGTGTTTTGCAAAGGAGACTTGCCCTGCAGTCTTTCATACACTTCTTGTGAGTGTATTTTTTTGCCTTTTCTCACTTTCCTGTTTCTTTTCCCTCTATTTTACATTTACCCGTTTTTTCTTCATTTAATACTTTATAAGCATTACTGTAACATCTACCATTGCCCCCATCTCCATTCCCTCCTTTCCGTTTTCCCTCATTTCTCCTGGGAACAGCCCGTAATAGTCCTGGACTGGAGGAATATCTGCCATCTCCATCTCCCCCTCCCTTTAGTTCATTTTAGCTGAAGTTGCAGGTCCTTGTCTCTTTGCCTCCTACTGCTTTCCAATCTGTCTTTATTATGGGATGCCTTTTGCATTGAAGATCATTGGCCTACAGGCTAAATATATTAGGCTCTTTGTGGTTTACTGTGAAAGAAATGGCTGAACTCATAGTGTTTTGATACTTTCATAAACTCTATGCTGCAGATTCTGCATATGCAGAGAGGGCATATCATAAAGCATATAAGCAAATTTTATATGATGGCTTAATGGTCTGTAAAACTAAACTTTTGTTTTAATGATGGAAGCTGTTTAGTAGAACCCAAAAAGATTAAAGGACATTTATCATAGTGAAGGTTTTTGCAGTTTAATACTTGGTCCTCAGGCACATGCAGCCTTTACTCCTGTACAGACTATATTAATGCAAATGGGATTTTTATGTATACACTGAAGAAATCCAGATTAAATCAGTAATTTTGCTTTTCCAGCTGTCGCATACTGTAAATGTTTTTATTGCCTCTTTTTACAGTGACAACCAGGAAAAGATGATCTACTTCCTGTTGCTGGACCGCAAGGAGAGATACCCGAGTCAGGAGGACCAGAACCTTCCTCCTCGAAATGAGATTGGTGAGATTTGAATAGAAAAGAAATATTCATCCGTCGAAAATGTAACATGTACATACAGTCAAGTCACTTAATATTGTTTGCAAGTTCCAGCTGTGGCCTTGTTTTAGACGGTAAATGGGCCATATTTGTATTGTACTCTTTTAGTCTTGATGACAACTCCGAGCACTTAACACCACAGTTTTGCCCTTCAATCATTCACTCACACGTTCACACACCGCACCCATGTGTGACATGTTTTCTCTCAAACATCTGTCACACACTGCAGGCACAGCCACCAACAGGAGCACCTCAGATCTGTTTTTTTTTTGTCTGGCCCAGGCCCATGTAGATTAGTGAAGCAGGAAATCAAACCATGTGCCATAGATATTAACTCATCAAACACATTCTATTTGTTCATGACAACTAAGCACAGATTTCCCTTCACAGAAAACTGAGCATGAGACGCATGCTTTACTTAAACTTACGCCAGGGTAATCTGTGTGTGTGCGCTGTGAGATACTGACGTTTTGATGAATAGACTCCCTCTTCAGTGAATGCGATACAGTCAATACAGTGGCCATTAGTTCAAGGTCTAGGAGGAAGTCATTACTTATTCACTATTAGTTGAAATGTCAGCATGATCAGAACCAAACATCACTCAGTTTTCACACACATGTGCACACGATGTACAAAACTGTACAAAGCCAATCATATTAATTGTGTCCAACTGTTAATTGTCTTAACTCTGTTTTTTTTTTTTGTTTTTTTTTTTTTCTCCCGTAGATCCTCCAAAGAAGCGAGTGGACTCACCCATGTTGAACCGCCATGGTAAGAGGAGACCAGAGAGGAAGTCCATGGAGGTCCTCAGTGTCACAGATGGAGGATCACCTGTGCCAGCCAGGAGAGCTATCGACATGACGCAGCACGGACAAAGGTAGGCGTAAAGGAGGTGTAAGAGAGAAATAACAACTCTTTTCAGAAGAATAAATGGATTTAATTAAGAATTATATTTTGGGACAAAAACATATCAAGGAACATGCACGTACAGAATCTTCCGTATTGTAGCTGTTGGTTTATTTCCATCTTTCGTCCCTTGGCAAGTTTATGTGATGAGATTAACCCATAAAAATGTGCTGTAATTTACACACAGTAACACCTCTATTGAGTACTAAACACTCAGCTCTGCTGAAGAGAGGAGACACAAGATTGGGAGTGATTTTAACACGATGACAAAACATATGACTCAAAAAAAGCTAGATTAGGCAGTCGAATAAAATAATCATCATCTCCCTACCAAGGACAGCCATATAAACACATTTTATTACAATTTCAATGTGAAGTGCCAGTAATATAAAATTCTATTTAGAATTAGACATTGCCCTGTAAAGTGCAGTGTAGGTTACATAGTTTGTCGTTGCACATTGTCCATTTATATGGCACAAATAACAGAAAGACAGTCTGTGTTGTGTTTGTGATGCCCCAAGAAAAACGTACAAACCTATCTTTGTGAGGACAATTTGACCTTATGGGGACATTTTGTCTGGTCTCCACAACTTTGAAGGGCTTTTAAGGGTTAAGACCTTTAAGGCTAGAATTCGGATTATGTTTGGGTTAAGTTCAGGGTTAGGGTCAGGCACTTTATTGTGATGGTTAGGGTAAGGGGCTATGTCTATTATGGGTCCTCACTAAGATATAAAAACAAGTCTGTGTGTGTGTGTGTACCCGGTATTCCTTATGCTGAGAGGACCTAAATCTGTTTGCACAGTCACATTATGGGGACTTGTCTCCCTTATGGGGACAAATATCCCCATAACATAAATGAATATCTTTTAAGGTGTAGACATGTTTTAAAGTTAGGTTAAGATTAGGGTCAGGGTTAGCACACTAGTAAATATGGTTAAGGTTAGAGTAAGTCTCTAACATCATATGAATGCAAGTCAATATGATGTCCTCTGAAGTCATGGAAAACCTGTGTGTGTGTGTGTGTGTGTGTACGGTCATGGATGCTCTCACAGCCCAGTTGTGTATCAGATGCTCTGACTGGTGAGTCTGGCTCTGGTGTCAGCAGGCTTCATTGTGGACAAGTCTGACTCTGTGCTCGCTTTGTCTCCTGTCTCACTGCAGTACATCATTGTACAGTAAAAGCTTGGATATTCCTGACGCCAGTACAAAATGCAGCAATGAAGAAAGGTATTCACTTGTCAGTCACTCCCCGTGCGTTCTCCTCCTCTTTCTCCTTGTCTCGCCCTCATGCGAGGAGATATTTGTGGCAGGGGAAAGATGCAGCAAAGCTCCTCTTTTGCTTTGTTTTAAAAGTTAAAGACAATCACAGCATGTGGTCTGTTTTAATAAGCTACAACTTAATTCGAAGGGGAAAAAAAAAGGAAAAGGAAGCATTGCTGGATCCTTGAGAGTCAACAGTTTTGGGATAGCGCTTCCAGAAGTTTGGCTTAACTATCTTAATTAACTTAATTTAAAATTGAGAGCGACTGCACATTTGAATTTCACAGTCTTAATCTACACCCTTATGCTCTTGCCCAGTGTTAGCTCAGTTATTTATCTTTTATTCCTTTCTCCATTTGCCATGATCATCAGTTTCTCCCACACTGAGTCCCAATTTCTCCAGAGCTTTTTTTTTTCCATTTCTCTGTTTTAGATATCTTCAAGACAAGCCAGAACCACATTTCGACAAGGCCACATTGGACTGATTTAAAATTCTATTTTCCTCATCTTATTACAACACTCAATGTATAATCACACCACATGTTTCTGGCAGATTGGCAGAGCACCGGGGAAAAGCTTTCAGAGGTGTAGGACATAAATGCAGAGGACAGTGTGTGTGTGGTATATACATAAAAATATACAGTTAAAATGTTGAATGTTCAACCAGATGCCAGATGCATGAATAGATGTTTACCCTGCAGTTTAGTCACACTTTAAATGTTTCTGTCTTCTGGTGCCTCTAAATTTTAGTTCCACCTCAGTCTTGTGTTTCCTTTGCCTCTGCTCTACCCGTTCATTCCTTCAGGCAATCCGAGTCCCATCTCTTCTTTATTTAATGGTTGTGTTGGTTTTGAAGCTGCCTTCTTCTGCCCTTTGCTCTAAATTCTATTTCAACCAGGTCCAGAATTTCAAATGAGAGCAGTTTACTGAGCATCAACAATTTCTCATTGAAATCAGTTCCCATCTACAGAGGAACTGAATGGAGTGCATCATAAAGGTCGCTCAAATGAATGGTTTCAACCTTTATTTAGAGCAGGTTTTCTGTTACGCACGTCAGCGAGAGGTCACTGCAAGCTAATAATCTATGTCTGAATTCTATTCCATCCATTTCTTTACGTTTTTTTTTTTTTATATTTTTTTCATGAAAGTGCTCTGCTGCATCTTTCTTATATGTGCCTTAAAATGAGCGATTTTCATATTTCTTCACCTAAATCTCCTCCCTTTCCTTTTACATACTCTCTCCCCTTTGTGTCGCTCGCTCTTTCCCTCTCTCTCTGTCTCCTGCTTGCACACATATGCGCACACCACCACTGTTAGTATGGGATTGCTATGCTAATGTAGAAATGCTGCCAGTTCTTCTCTGTCTGGGCTGGAGATGGAGAGAGTCTTGTATCACCACCCCTTTCCCTTCAAATCAAATCCAATATCTCTTTCTTACTCTTTCCTGCTGTCCCCCCCCCCCCCCCCCCCCCCCCCCCCCCCCACCCACTGCAAGTCATGACGCACCAGCTGATCAGTGAAGGGATGTTGGTAACGTGGTCCGTGAGAATCAGGAGCTTTTCAACTCTCCACCCCCCACCCCCCCTTTCCGCTTTGTTTGATCATGTTGCCTGCTTGTGGCTGGGTACATGTGTACAGGCGATGGAGGTGGTGTGAAGGTACATACGCAGCAGAAAAGCATCCAGCGATTTGACTTTTTTTTTTCCCCCCTCTGAACCCAACCTTATCTTTCCCCGGCAGCAAACTTTGGTCGACAGCACAGAAGATTTCCTAGAACTCCAGATCAGAGGGTGTCAGGGAGAGGACTGACTTTGAAATGTGTGTTTTGACAGGTTGCATTTCAACCAGAATAAATGGTGGAAGAGAGAGGGAAAATATTTTTACCTACAAATTACACAAAGGAAATGCTTAAACCTCAACCCTGCATTTTGCCTCATTTTCCTTGTGTGGGCGCTGACAATCCGAAAAAACTTCCCAGGCTACATTCTCATATTCGGGAGTGGTGATTTAACTGCTCCTGTGAGGCTGCATTGACTAGATTTGGGATAAATCCTTCATTAGATGTGTTGCTCAGAAATACACATGAGGACATTGTATCATGAATGCCCATTCCTTTCTCTATAAACCCGAAGGTGTCTTCAACATGTACCTTTAAGTGCTTAAACCGAAAGCACGGGAAATTCCACTGATTTAATTTTAAATCATAACAACAGGCCAGGAGAAATGAAAGGAGGTTAATAATATGTAAATGTAATATGGGAAAGTGCTGTGGTGTGAAGAAGAGAATATCAATAGATTTCTTCTTTCTTTTATAGTTTTGCTTCATGCCATTTGAACGTGTTGAATTATTTAGAGCCGTATTAATATGTTAAGCTGCTATGCTAATTATTAACTCCAAATTATTTTAAGAGGCCCAAACGGCTACAAATAAAGCTCCATTAATAACTCATCTCTCCAGCTACATGCAGAAGTGTGGGAAGCTGAGGTGAGAATATTAATGTGCCAATTCCTTGGGGAGTTGTCAGGGCTCAGAAGAGAAAACAAATTTAAAAAGTGGTGTTGATTCTTTCGAATATCTTCACTGTGTAAACAGGAAACTTTGTCTAATTGCTTTAAACCATGCGAGCACGGTGCATGATCTGTGCTTTGGCTTTCTCATTTGCTGTTTCACTCCCAGCACCATACTTTTTGTTTTGCTTCACTTCCATTTTATTTTAGTCCATGCCCTCATCCGAGAAGCCCTTGTACTTGTTCCATTCCCTGCAGTTTTTACATTAGACCCCCACAGGTGCTTTGGATGTGACTCTGACATGAAGACGTGGGGCACATTCCAAAATAGGCTAATGGTAATCTTAGCTTGAGGACTAATAGATGATGGAAAAACACTAGATTAGGTAACAGCACACACACATGTCATGTGGGAGTAGACACATACTTTTTCTAAAATATAGTATATCTAGTTGTTTCAATACAGGTCAGTGTGTGAAAAAAATAAGTGCCGGTACTCTGTCTGTTGTTATTGCTAAATCATTAAACACAATTATGACATTTTTCAGTATATAGAATATACCAGAAGATGTTATTGATGGTCACAGCATCTGTTTATTCAAACATTTAGTCTATATTGAAATAATTAAAAACTTATGTACCAAGAACACAGTCCATTTTCTTTGTTGTCCTGAGAGTGAAAATGAGTGAATATGACTTTTCTTCTTTAACAATAAAAATTAAAGACTCAGGAGAACAGGAGAACATCACGTAGTTTAGCCTTGGAAATTATTGTCCTGGGCCATAATAATGAATTGGACAGATAATCTAAATAGAGTACCCACATTTTGTGATTAGTGCTGGTCCGGAAATAAAAGCACCGGTAGTCAAAATAATAAAACTAGTGCGTACCAGACATTACAGCATATTTTTCTGTGGCAAAGATCCATTACCTTCATAAAAGGACATGATATTAAAGTACTCAATTACAAAAGTATATGTCATAGGTAAAGCTTAGTCTAGTAAAATAATGGTATAATCAGTTATAATACAGCAATTACAGAAAACAAATTTGAGGGAATTTGTCTTATAAGTAACAATGTCCCAGCTTAATAATATTAAACAGAGGTTGCTTAAGGGTGTATGAGTCAGTTCATAGATTAATCCAGCTACCGATTCGCCAGTGACATTAGTGCGACTCACTGCCTGCTTACAGTGTCACCATCATGAAGAGATTACGTCAGATTAGCCATTACTGATAGAGAAACACTATGAATGCTCATCTTAAATTTATTGAAATGTTTATTTCAATAACTTCCACATTTGTTGAGATAAAGTTTAAAAAACAATAAATGGACGCCTCAACATGGCCACTTCTTTCCTGTTTGACCACATTTCACTATAATGTACATGGAATACACTGATTTGACTGTAAAGTATTAGATTATTAACATAACCTGTGAAGAGTTTAAAGTGATTTAAAACATTTATAGATAGATATGACACATTTATAAACAAGTAACATGCCTGAGCAGATACATCTGTTTCATGTCAGTTTGTTTTTTACTAAGCTGAGTTGTATTGCTTTTGAAGCGGTTGAAAATTGTACGTTCTTCCTTACTTCCTGGACATCATTTTTTTAAAAAAGTAATGCAAAACCATGCTAAACACAAAAACAGGTTAGTTAAGGTTATGTTTTGTTATTATTATTATTTGGTCTATAGTATGAGCACCACAAATGAACATCAAACAAAACAAAATAGTGACAAAAATCCTCTGAAGAACAAAACTTTCTAAATTGCTGTGGAAAAATTTGAATTAAAGTGAACTAACCCTTTAAACAAACATGCACACACACACACACGCAGTTCTTATAGATGATAAGTGATGGGTTAGTTCACCATAAATGACATGTTGGTCATTAATAATTCATCATCTCTCTGACATCCATTACTGTACAGCGTATCCATCTGAAGCATTAGCTTTATAGACCTGCTTTTCCAGCACTAACAGATGCAGAGTGTCTCTTACAATATGTTCAGAATGGCCCGAGGACGCTGTGTTTTTGGCCATGAGTCCATGAAGAGCAATTGGCAACGTGTAGACAGAAGCTGTAGTAGTGAGCAACCACGGCCACGTCTCAGTGGACCAAAGGACTTGAACGTAAACGATAGCAACTGTCTGGTCAGCTGCTCTATTAAACAAGAAATCCTAGCCAATGTAGACTTAGCATCGCCTACTCATGTGTGCATGAGTGAGTGTAATAAATACACTCGCAGTAGAGGCAGTGGGAGAATTACAGAAATAGCCTTAGAGTGGGTGTTTCCATATTTCCCTTTCTCTCGTGGTAGCTTTTAGTGTTGCTTGTCTTCTGTTCAGTTTTTGTGTCTGTTCATCTCAGGGGGCACATTCCTGTTCTATTATCAGCTCTTTCTTTACGCACAGCACCACTTTCTTTTATGGCCACTGGTTTCATACAGTTTTCTTGTTTGTGCGTGTCCATGTATGGATGCCTCCATGCGGTCCCATGGGACTGCGCCAGTGTAAGAAACGAACATCTATCTCCATTACTCCATCATCCCTCCTCTCAACCTCCATTCTTTCAACCCTCCCTCATTCCTCAATCACTCTAAACTCCCCTCATTCCCTCCTCACATTTCTCCTCAAGGCTTTTCCTCCACAACCAGGGGGGGGGGCAAACGCCAGTTTGTAGAGTTCATCTCTTTATCTTTTCAACAGCAGACAATAGATCTGTGGGCCTAGCCACATGTTCACACACAGACAGAAAGAAAGGGAGAGAAGGAGTGGAGTTATTATTATTAGATTGAGTGACAATAAGGAACGGTGTTGTGACAGTGAGCAGCTGGTGTTTCCGAGTGTTGACAGGTGCTGTGTTTTTTTTGTGTTTTTGTGCGTTTGTCTGTTTATGTGTGTGTGCATGTGCTTCATTGAGACAGATTGCCCTGTGATTGTTCATTTCTGAGCAGGCCTCTCCTTATAGAGGTTATTGACAGCAACTGCAGGAGAAAGGAAAAACATGACAAATGGTACTCAACCAAATGTCCCACTTCATCCCCTCCCTTAAGATATTTCCCACTGCTCCAGTGCAACCAAAGGCCTGTAAAGTCAACATGGTTGGTTTATTAAGAAGTGGTTGACAGCTAATGAAGGCTAATGCTTATACAGTATGTGGAAGAAAAGCTGCAATCAAATACACATATTCGAAACCACATTTTGACTTAAAGGAGTCTATGTGAAAGAAACGTATTATGTTAAAGGTACAGTGTGTAAAGTTTACAGTTTACTAACATTTATTGGTGAAGATGCATGTTGCAGCTAAATATCCTTCACCTCACCTTTCCCTTCCAAGTGCGTTGGAAAACCTATGCAGCTTTAAGTTTGCATCAAAACTAGGGGCAAGCTGATACGACACTCACAGTAGTGGTATGGGTTTGATTTTGTACAGATAAAAACTTCAAACTGATTCAGTCCAAAGATCCTTCACATCGCACGCTACACTATGCACAGACTGTAAATGTGTAAATAAAAAGCAGTTTTGCTGTCGTGGGTTGTCTATTTTTTCTTTATGGGAGAAGAATATTTGTTGCACAGCTGGATTATTATGTCTTTGAAATAGCTTGAAATGGCTGGCATGCATTTACTGTTAACAGTTTTTGTGTTAATAATTTAAAAGGTATAAAATAATTGCTTACCATACTGAGACTGATCTCAGTATCGGCAATTATTAATTAATTACCTTTTAATACTCAGGTTTGTGGTCAGACCCAAAAAAGTGGTATCGTGACATATGTTTATTTTGTCCATTGTTGGTTATTGTAAAAACACGGTGGCCCAAACCAAACCTGGTTCCAGATGTGAATATTAAAGGCTCAGTCCGAGGTAATGAAAAACAACAATTTATACAATTGGCTAATTGTACACATAAAAAAAGTAAGTAGACATTTTATTTAAAATTTCTGCCAAATAATGTCAGCTAAATTTTACACAATGGAGCTTTAAGTTACACTATTACCATGATATATCATCAGAGATCAAGGAAACATGTGAAATTAAAATACCGGTTTCATGTATAATGATGGTTCAGCCAGTGTATTCACAATATAAATTTTCATTTGCGGGCCACAGTTTATGTTTTTGTTTGGTGTTTTCGGTCTGATGGGCCCCCTACCACCACCCACCCAATTACACAGCTTGTAGCACTACAAAAACACGAGTCGCCAACAAAGCTGAATGCAGCTTGTCATGTGGGTTGGAAATGCCAATTGTTACCAAACCTTAAGAGCCTCACTTCAGTTCCCCACTTAAAACATCTCGAGCAGAGGAGAAACAAGAGGAGGGTCTGCAGTGGAGATGCATCAAACAAATAAATGGGTTAGATTGGAGAGGAAGTCGCTGCTGTAATTAGCCAACTCTCTCTTTCTCTCGCTCCCTACATTGTTAGTGGATATTATATGATCATATCAATGAGAAAGTGTGTCCATACTTTTGACTGGTAGTATATATATATATATATATATATATATATATATATGTGTGTGTGTGTGTATGTTATGGATATATACTTATATAATATTTTTAGGACACATCACTGTGGCCTTGTCATTGGAAAATTAATTCAGTAGGTTTGATGTTGTGCATATGTGCATGGACAGTATATATATATATATATATATATATATATATATATATGTGTGTGTGTGTGTGTATGTTATGGATATATACTTATATAATATTTTTAGGACACATCACTGTGGCCTTGTCATTGGAAAATTAATTCAGTAGGTTTGATGTTGTGCATATGTGCATGGACACAGAGTAACCCCAGCTTTGTCAACCACGTTCCACTATGTGTTGAATTAGGATTGCTGTAATCCTTTTAAATGGTAATGGTCGCTGTTGTACCTGCATCATTTACATTACATTACCCCTTCAGTTGGTTTAATTGCTGGGATTCAGTGCTTACAGTTATAGCAGTGTGTGTTGTCAATTTGTTGTTGTGCTCCCAACCTCTTTGAGTAAGCAGGCATTGTTTTTGTTATGATAGAAACTTGTGCGTTTAGTATAACGGTAACAAGCTTTAGCACTTTCTAACCATGTTCAACATGTGATGTCTGAGCTCTTACCTCCACCTGTGTCTGCCAAAACATGTAACGGGCACATACAGAAAGTTGATCCTACAAATTACCTCTGCCCCTTCTCTGTGTTTGTGTATGTTTGTGTCGCAGGTCGCGGTCTATAAGTGGCGCCTCCTCTGGCCTCTCCACCAGCCCACTCAGCAGCCCACGGGTAAGTCACAACACTGAGTGCACTTTCAAACTCCCACTCAACACATACTTGTCTAGCTGTTCATCTGCAGGAATTATAGCTGCAAAACTACTGCTGATCCTGTCTTATAGGTGTCATCTTATTGCTGTTTACTGATACTTTTGGCAAGACGAGAAAAAAGACACGACATCTGACCTTTAACAAAACACACACACTATGAATGCAATATCAATGGCATCTCTGCAAATGCGGTTTGAGGATGCAGAGATAGACTATAACATCTTCTAGTTATAAAGCACACTTTCACACTGCTGGTGGTTGTTCTACCCCGTGGTGTTTGTTTTCGCTCCTGCATTACCCGTGCATGAAATGTGACATGAAGAACATGCCGGACATGAAACCAGTCAGAGGAAGAAAAAACACAGACAACACCACACTCAAAAGTGAGCACTGTTCCCAGTTGTAAGAATTTAGGTTGAAAAAAAAGTGTTTATGGCTATCAGCTACATACGTCAGGAGCATCTCTGCCAAAATATGAATCAAACAAAATCTAAATTAGCTTGTTTACCCGTTTCATTTGGTATACATTGTACTAATAAACATGCCCAATCGACATTACAGCACAGCAAACTTTCTCCTCCCCCAAAGTCCGTTCTATTTCTGCTCCTTTAGCTTACTATAGTTCATGCACAGCTGTGTGTAAATTTAGCTCAGGGAATGTTTCAGAATATTTCACCTTTCTTCAGCATCATGCCCTCACAGCAAGTAGGTAGCAAGTAGTTCAAATCCTGGTCCAACCGAGAGCCTTAGTTTGCATGTTCTTGTCTGTGTGTAGGCTCTCTTCAGGTGTTCTTCCTCTAACAGTCCAAAGACATGCAGATCCCAGGTTAGATTGACTGGAGACTCTAGATTGACAGTAGGTGTGAAGAATGAATGGTTGTTAGTTTGTGTGTTGGCTCTGCAACGGATTATTGACCTTGATGTTCTCAGCCTTTCATCCAATGTCACCTGGAATTTGGCTGCAGTTCTCCCCAAAACTGATCTGTATCTCTGCAGATGCGTTCCTCATGTTGTTGGTTCAGACTTTCCATGAGTCATCACTGTGTCTGCTGCAGTTTGGCAAAACAGCAAACTTTCTCTTCTTCTGTCTCCACCCCTTTGGTTTATTAACTCACTGTTTTTTGTTGCCTGAGCTGTCACCTGGAATTTGGCTGCAGTTCTCCCCAAAACGGATCTGTATCTCTGCAGATGCGTTCCTCATGTTGTTGGTTCAGACTTTCCATGAGTCATCACTGTGTCTGCTGCAGTTTGGCAAAACAGCAAACTTTCTCTTCTTCTGTCTCCACCCCTTTGGTTTATTAACTCACTGTTTTTTGTTGCCTGAGCTGCATGGTCAGGGGCCACTTCAGAAAATCCCTCTTTTCTTGGTCTCCTCATAAGCAAGGATGCTCGCACTAAACTTTTTCCAGCTGACTAACTTGAGAAGGCTTGAGATTAGCCAGGATCCTAAGACAAGCTCCTCGTGTCACACAGGTTCTTTCAGGCTTATCTGAAAGGGAAATTGATTTCTCAGACCTTCCCAAAGCCTGGATTGTACTCTTAGCTAGAGGCTCGGTGTGGGCTTATTTTCTCAGATTTGTGTCTGGAACAAAAGTAGAATAATTTATCAGAGCACCATGCACAGCTACAATTTCTCCATTACAAATCAAATTGTTGAATACACCTATCTGTAAATGTAAAATTTCACATCAGAGTCACCAGAATAATGTTCCAGTTCTTACTGGAGAAAGCCTAAATTGTCCTCACAGCTGTGTCTCACACACCTGTGTCTGTTTGCTTTTGTTTGCTGGCAGAGCCCCGAATGTTTTATTCCAGTTAATTTCATCACCCTTTGTTTGCATTTTTTAAAGATTGCATGCATTGCTTACTGTTTATGTTGCTCCCATTTCATTTTTCTTTTGACAAGAGTCCCTCCATTTACTAACTGCATGTTTTAATTCTTGCTCTTTTCTTTTCTGTTCTTTTCTTTTCTTTTCTTTTTTTTTGCAATTCCTCTATCTCCCCTGGACGTGTACGCTTCACACCTGCCTCTGTATTCTTTGGCTGCCTCTGCGTCTGCCTGTGATGTTTGTTCTGTTGCTTATTTTCTTTCTTTACCTATGTGTCTGTGCGCTCGTATGTGCCCCTCTGCGTTTTTCTTTGTTTTCCTTTACTCCGCCACCTGCGTCCTTGCTGTTGCGTGCAATAACACTGTTTCCCCTAACTCCAGCCTGTCAGAAAGTTTTGTGTACCACCTCAGTCCCCAGACTTTACTCAGTCCCCCAACACCAGCCCCTGCCCGTCACCAGACCCTGTCCCCAGTCACACAGGCCAGTGTATCTCATCCCCCAATTCACTAGCTCCAAACAATGAGCCTTTGCCGTCAGCACTGAACAAGACACAGACACTACCTGCCAAACCCAAAATTATCCCGAAACCCCTCCAAGCCACACGATCCAACCCACTCCCTGAAACCTGCCCAGATACGGAATCTGCAGCGAAATCAGAGCCCTCTACCCCCTGCCAGTTTCCATTACAGGCTCCCTCTGCCTCTGTCCCCCCCACCCCTACTTCCCCAACCTCCCCTTTTTCACCAACCACAATCCCAAACAGCCCCCACGTACGGTGCTCCCACATTGCCGCCAGCCCGCAGCTATCTGTGCCCTTCAGCCCAGCGGTGCCCCTGTCGCCCATCCGGCTGCACCACTTTCATCCCTTTGTGACCACGCCTTCTTCCTGTACTAACCACCCACCCAAATCTATCCCCGTCATACAGGTTACCCCTCATCCCTCCCCACGAGGCAGCCCCCTCCCCACCCCAAAGGGCACCCCAGTGCACACTCCCAAGGACAGCCCAGCCGGGACCCCCACCCCAACACCACCCCCAAGTCCCTCCATCGGAGGCATGCCATGGAGGACGCGTCTCAACTCTATCAAGAACAGCTTCCTGGGCTCACCGCGCTTCCATCGCAGGAAACTCCAAGGTTCTGACATCTGATCACAACAGAAACACGATTTTTACTTATATATACTTAATACACATGCAATCATATGAATGTTATTAAACCCACTATTTTGATTTGACCCGGCTTATACAGTTCCCACTCAAGAGGAGATGTCCAGCCTCACACCAGAGTCTTCTCCAGAGTGAGTAGATGCTGCACTTCTTGAAGCCACAACTGCTTTGTTTAGTGTTCAGTGCGTAACATTTATGTGTTTACTGGCAGAAATTGAATACACTATCCACAAGTATTGTATTTTTTTATAGGTGTACAATCACTTACAATAGCCTTCGAATAGGCTTTTTATATGCACTTAAGTCAGGAGCCTTGCTTTACAGAGGCCGCCATCTCATGGCACCATATTTCTACAGCAACCCTAATGAACAGACAAGACAATGCATGTGTTTAGCATTTTGAAACAGAAATGTGCAAATCAAAACAAGAAGAACTGCTCTGCCCACATAAACCTGATGATTAAACCAACAAAAAAGGAGGAGGAGGAATAGAGGAATAAATTGAGTGTTTGTATCCTTTCTGGTATGAAAATGCCACTGTAGTTTCCTGAGGCTCTTGGGGAAGTGAGAAGAGAGCAGTCCTCTGTTTGTTGTAGTCTATAGTCTCATCATTAGATGTCTCTAGTTCTTACCCAGTGAACCTTTATCTATGCAGAACCTGACTCGAACAGGCTCACTCTTGATAGTATTGTCTTTAAACTCCTGAGTTCTCTGAAATGACCTCAGGGCTGGTTTGGTTTAAGAGAGGCAGTACTGGTGTAGTAGTTTGTGGATCAGTTGCAGAGGAAGGAGTGTCACTAGTATGATGCTGCTGAGGTCCTGGGGGCCTGGTAACTGAGAGTTGGCCTAGATATGCCTGTTTGATTGGCTGACTGTCTGACCCGACCATTTCCACTTGGCTGGAAGGAACATCCTGGCTGGAAAAAAACAACTTTAACCTGCTCTCTGCATATATGTACTGCACAGTCATCCAGCAGAACAATGTCCCCATATATATCATAAGTCTCTGTTAATATTTAAACAGTTATGTATTCATATGCAAGGTACATGGAGTGTTCACTTTTTTGCTAAGGTTTCTCTTCCAAATCATGAGAAATGTTTGATTTCCAAGAATGTTATTAGATATTAATATGACAGAAAATATGAGTCTATATGGCTTATAAGCTTATGGATCTACAGTTCTGTTCACAGAGGAGCTCAAATTATGCTCACTCTCCATCAAACATACATGTACATACATGCCATGTACATTCAAGCCTTCCAAGAGTTTTACAGAAGGTGAAAGGTCAGGACCATTTCATCACCTGAGCAGATTTAGCTCACCACCCAAGGCTTATCCTCGATTTGCTCCATTCCATTTCCCCAGAGCTACAGAGACAGAAACCACTACTGCTGCTGCTTTCCATTTTTATAGGTGGACAGATGAATGTATGGGAAAATGGGGTGCAAAACAAGGAAACTTAAAGGGTGGAAAAAAGAATAGCAAACAATGCAAAGACAGCTGACAGTTGATGCTTATTCTTCTTGTCTCTCCTCACAGACTTGCCAAAAAGTCTTGGTTTGGTAACTTCATCAACCTGGAAAAAGAGGAGCAGATCTTCATTGTTATCAAAGACAAGCCACTCAGCTCCATCAAGGCAGACATCGTTCAAGCCTTTCTCTCGGTACATACGCCGCACTTTCACTTAAATCTTTATCTCCACTGCCTAACCTCTAAAACCTCACACCACATCTCCCTTCTGTCTCCTGCCCTCTGTGCTCCATGCCTCTCTATAAATTTGTTTATTTGTTCATGTAACAATATTACCCGTGTCTATCTTCTGATCTCTTGGAGGATTTGGATTTTCTAACAGCACGGGTGATTGGCTATGCTTTCAGGCCTGTGAAAGCTCTCCCACTCTGTCTTGAGTGTTTGCTAACATGATTCTGATTTATGTAGCAGTTCAGTAAACTGCTTGTGTTCAGTACTTCTATTTTCTCTCCGAGGGCAGACTCACTTAAGGTCAATAGAAAATCAGCAGAGAGCATTGATCATTAGCATATAGATGCTTTGCCCTATCATGTATTGAGCACGTGTGTGTGTTCAGATACGTAAAGCAATGGCATAGACCTTATCTAGTGTCTGTGATGTGTTTATAATAGCATGCATGTAAAAATACCTGCAGTAACGCCGGCAACATCAGGCTTTCTCAAGTGAACGCGGCAGGAACTGTAAAATGTTCAGCAGTGATATTTGATATGCAGTGTACATAATTGAACAGGACCTATTTTCACCCCAGTTAGATTCAACAACGCAAAGTAAAGGTAAACTCTGCCTTTGCAGCTGATGGGAAATCTGTTTTCCCCATCCCTGGAGGTAGCTTTTTCTCCTCTGGGTTATGCTGATATTCCTGACAGGAGATTGTCACCGAATCAGTGGAATTATACCTCTCAGCACCCTCACATTAATGGAATGTCAAACCCTCTCCAGTGTTGTGGTGAAATGTGACAATTTCCAAGCTCACCTGTTCATTGAGCATACAAATTCATTTTAGGTGGGGGGGGGGGGTGCAATGTTGTTGGATGACTCAAGATTACATTAGCTTAAGTCTCCCCAGCATGCATGGCCACTCCCCGAGGCATTCATCTCCATAGAGTTTAACCTGTGGCCAGTTGTATGTGCAGGGTTTTTAATGAGGGTTTACTCACCTTGTCATTTGCAGGGTGTGGCAGAAAAATTAGGTTTAACCCCATTGCTCACCTTTTTTACTACCCAGTTTGATCTATACCTCAAGCCCTTCCTATCTCTTCGTCCATTTTTCCCACACCAACATCTCTTTTCTCTCTCTCTCTCCTTTGTGTATTGTTTCTTTTTTGTCCCAGATCCCCAGCTTAAGTCACAGTGTGATTTCTCAGACGAGTTTTCGAGCAGAGTACAAGTCCACAGCCGGCCCTACAGTCTTCCAGAAGCCGGTCAAGTTTCAGGTGGACATCACCTATACAGAGAGCACAGCTGCAACCAAGGAGAACGGAATCTACTCTGTCACCTTCACCCTGCTCTCAGGTCAGGAGACTTACAACCACCAAGAAACAATCCATGTTCCTCTTTTCTGTACATGTTTTAAGGGCTGAAAGACATCAGCTACTGTGTATTTTTATACAAGGCTGGAAATGTAAAGCGTACGAATTACAATAACACTAACATAGAAATGCAATCAAAAATAGAAGAATGCAAATGTAGCCTTTGCGATTCACTAATCAATTTTGAGTCAAAAACGTATGGATCATCATTTTTTTTAAAAAAAAGAAACAAAAAAATAGGGCAGAGAAACAGGATAAAAGTTAAAAAGATTTTAAAAATACCTTAAACATTTAGGTATAAGAAAGTGAGTAATTTAAAAAATAAAGCTGATCCCACAGAGATTTTTTTTTTAATCTCTGTGGGATAAGTTTTATTTTCGTATTTGAACAGAGCCTCGTATTTGGTGAGGTTTATTCCCTTTCTTTCTCTTCCATAGGGTCAAGTTGAAAGGCAGCAAACTCCAAATCACAGAGGAAAAACAGTTCCATCCAGTATTATGTCATCTTGAAAAGCCTCATCAGATTCACAGAGGCCTTTTCTGTATTCAGACTCACAAGTCTGTGGATAGTGTAAAGAACTCCGTTTTAAATGTCAAGAGAGAATCTGTCTCCTCACACTTCAAACCGACAAAATTACACTATGGAAAACTTGTTTGTATGCAGCCAACAAATGAACCAGAAGTGTTGTTTCCATAAGTGGGTGTTGTCAAACACGCTGCCAAAAAAGAAATTCTGCCTGAGGATTTTCAAAGTTGTTGCAATCGCGAATGCTTGATCAGATTTTCCCCAAACCTCCCAGTGCGTAACAAGATGAGGTCTGGCTGTGCGAGATTACATACTATGCAGTCATGCGTGCATGCATAGTCGCGTAGAAACACACACGTGCTGTTTTGCTCTTATACACACGCACTTGATCTCACACATACTCTGAAGTGGAGGCATATTTGAGCTGAATGGGGTGTAACAGAGTTTTTTTTTTTTTTTGAACGGTTGGTTCTTCTATGTCACTGACCACAGACTGCACACAACAGGTAGACAGCAGGAGCTCACAGTAGCACTCCTCACTGAACTCCATTTATCAGCTCACATTTCACACCATGCACTTGTGCCCGTGCGCCTCCCTTCAATTATTCCATTGACAGTTTTCTTTCTACACACTCCTGCAGACTGTATTTGGCTACCTTCGCATTACCAGCCACATTGTTCCAAACCCGATTCCAATCTGATTTAATGATGCAGATCAGATAATGACTTACTTTCATTACAATTACAAAATCTACAGCAGAAAACGTTGTATTGATGTGGTCACTTGGTAATGAAGCAGGACATAAGATTTTTTATAGGGGAAATTCAAAAACTAGCTATCACAGTGAATTTGTGAGTGAGATTCAGCTGTAGAGGACAATGCTCTCCTCCACTGTTGTTTGATTGTGCTGGATTGTTACACTTTGTGGACAAAAATATTTGATCATTACACCAACAGGGACTGTAATGACTTAATTAAATACAAATTCAGCACTGTAATTTTGGAGTTAGTCCTTTTTTTGCAACTATAACAGATTCTACACTTTTTGAAATACTTTCCTCAAAAAAGTTTAGTGTGGGAATTTGTGCCCATTTATTCTGTAGAGTATTTATGAAGTTTATCTCATATTTTACATTATATATTACACATCTCTGTAGCAATTCAATCCAAAGGTGCTCGATGGGGTTAAGGTCAGGGCTCTGTGTGGGCCAGTCAAGTTCTTCCACACCAAACTCGTCAAATCACATTTTTATAGTCCTTGCTTTGTGCAGTGGGGCACAGTCATGTTGGAATAGAAAAGGACCTTCTTCAAACTGTTGCCTCAAAGTTGGAAGCATAGCATTGTCCAGAACGTCTTGGTGTGCTGAAGTGTAGATTGTCCTTCATTGGGGATAAAGGGCTAAGCTCAAAGCCGGACTGAAACACCCGAATTCAATACTTAACAAGTGTGTCCAAATACTTTATTGTGTATGTCTGATCTCAAACCACATATAAAAGTGATACGAATCTGATTTGAAAATCGGAATTAATGACTGGATCTTTCTCATACTCATACAGCATATGCCTATCTGATCTAGGACCACAGTGGTGATGTTCAGATTGCAGGCTACATTGTCCAATTCCAATTTAAATCTGATTCATTACAGAGCAGATTTGGTGTATCATCCATCAGAAGTACCTGACAAAAGAAGTGATCTGTAATTGTATCGTTTTTCTCTCATGCGTTTCCTGTGTTTAGGACCCAGCCGTCGCTTCAAACGAGTTGTGGAGACGATTCAGAGCCAGTTGTTAAGCACACATGACCAGCCTGGGGTCCAACAGCTGTCTGGTGAGTAAGAACTTCTTTTTCCAAAAACAAAAAAAAAGAAAAACAGGAGAAAAGAATCTTCTCCAAAACCTTTTCACCCTTACCCCTATCGCCTCATCTGTTCATCCCACCCACTGACAAACCACTGTCACCGCTGAAGCTGAGCTAAATCCTGCCCTCCTCTTGCCCATGCCTGAAATCCCTCCGCTTCTTGAAGCCACTTCTCTCTTCATGCCGGCACCTCGCTGCCATGAAAGGGTGGGAGTCGCCCTCAGCGCTCCAGCTGCAGGTCAAATGTCATCTTGTAGCCCTGGCAGTGAGGATTAGAGTAGAGGGTAGGGTAAGCTGAATGCACATTCTGTTACTCGCTTCCACATTCTGTTACTCGCTGATTGTCGAAGCTTGTCACCATGGCAACAGCACTGCACCTCAACGCACTCCCAGAATGCACTGCATTACACAGCAACACCACACCTGACAGGCTCTCTCTTTTGCCCTTTCTCTCTGTGTGCCCGTACAACAGTAACCCCCCCCAAGTGCATCTTGGCTCCTCCCACTGCAAAACCTCTGTCCCGTAAACTCATCAAACTGATGGCCTGTGAAGTTCATGGCATCAGTTAAACCTCTTTCTTTCTTTCTTTCTTTCTTTCTTTCTTTCTTTCTTTCTTTCTCATTGATTGCATATATATGCAGTAGGTTTCCCCTCCAAAGCATAGCAGCCTTGATGATGAATGAAAAAGAGGAAGAGAGATGTTGGAATTCTCCTTCCTGTGAATCACTACTCTGTGTTAATCAAATCACTATCCCCTTGATAAGAGCTCCACCTGCTGGTCAGACAGGGAAACTGCATCAGCCTTAATATTAGTTTAATATTACTCCAGGTGGCATTTGGAACCAAACAGTAGTCAGGACAGCGGTTATTGTACTGTATTACCAGGCTGAGGTGAAAAAAAGGGTATAATTAGAAGGGAGTTGTATTAGGTTAGGTTTTAGGTTGTAGACATTGAAAGTTAAAGGTCTGAGGTGTGAAAGATTTAGGTGAAATTATTTTCATCAGGCAAAAATTGAAGTTAAAATAATTACCCCAACAATTACCCCAGAATAAGCCTTTTATATTTAAATGAGGAGCCGGGTCAGCTCTATGGAGGCTGCTAATTTGGACCATCATGTTTTTTACAATAGTCCACAATGGACAAACACACTAGAGGTGAGGGATAATCCCCTGCAACATGCAACTTCACCAGTAAATGTTGCTAAATTTTGCACCCTCTACAGCTAAAGCATTAGAGAATACTGAGGATATTAAAAAACATGAATCACCTTTAATTATAATTATTATTTTTTGAGCAAGGTCAGTCTAAATGAATCTCATGCCTTTGAGCTATCAGCAAACTGTGTAATAATAAGAATCTTGAAACAGGTCAACATGTACTTGGAAAGCTTTGTCAACTGCATTTTCCTCCATATACCCATTCGTTCCTCTGACCTCCTTTCTCACCTTTAGTGCTTTCTGGCCACAGGGCCTTTAAAGAAAGCCAGTGTCTAATTAAGCATAGCTGTGACTTTGCATACCAATGTGTGTCAAACAAAAGGCTTCATTAAGTCTTAGTCATTATGTTCCCTAATCACTTTTAACAGAGGAATACCTAAGAGACAACAGAAGGGTAGGACAATACTGTGGAGGGACATAGCAGTCATACAGCTGAGCTGCAGAGGAGAACCATCCATTTAAAGGCCGGTGTCTGTGTTTTATTAAGCAGCTGAGATCGTTTACTTCCACATATATGCTGCCACATTTGAAGAAATGCAGATGAGGTTGGAGAGAAGTGGCGAACAAAAGGTGGAATTCTTTTACATGGTGTGGGAAAGGAACAAGCAACGTCAGCAGCAATTTTCCAGTCAAAACCAGTATGTGGCACATCCACACCTGCCACTTCACACGCATGATTATGAAGTCTGGACTTCTGCAGGCAGTTTTCACACTGGTGCTACATTAGAATTGTCAGGCTTTTTAACAGAAACCAGGTTCAGAATGAGATTCCAGTCTCTCTCCTTTTATTGTGTCCATATACAAAGAGTCAGTCCAGTGTTGGTGTCTCTCTCTCTCTCTGTATGTGTGTAAATTGGTTTACACAGTCTTCTTTATGGGGACAAAAATCAACTCCCCACAAAGTAAATAACTACACTTTAAGGTGAAAGTTAGGGCTAGGTCACTAGTAATTATGGTTAAGGTTAGAGTAAGTCTCCAGGAAATGAATGTAAGTCAGTGCAATGTCCTCTGAAGTCATGGAAACCAGTGTGTGTGTGTGTGTTCCATCTATGCCTGTTGTTGTCACCGTTCATTTGTGGGCCCACGGGACTCCATTGCACAAATGCATCACAGAGATGTGCTGTGTTTGCACCATTAACAAAAAGAACACCGACTCTTTATTTGCTCCATTTTTCATGTTTGCCGTCGTCCTCTCCACTCCACCTGCCTGCAGTGGGACCATTACAGGCCCTGCAGTGTGTTTAGCTGCATGCAGACTGTCACAGTCACCAAGAGAAGAGCCAGTGTGATTTTAACATATTTACCCATTTTATTCAGTGCACAGCCTTTATGACTTAAATGCAAGTCATAACAGGTTTTGGCTCTTTTTTTTAGTAAAACCTCATGAGTTGGCCTTTTTTTTTTGTTTTTAATCGAAAGAGGAATTCTGTAATGATGCCAGCCTCCTGGTATGTGTGATTTTTTTATGGCCAGGATTTGTTTTTGATAGTGAGCTCAAATGTAAAACCTGGGGAGACTTAGAATCCAAACATTTCTGTATATGATTTGCTTCTTCTGGTTCTTGACATGACACTGCGTCCATCAGTGCTGGAATGGCGCCAGCAAATAAAAAGGTGAATTATTAGATTTGGCAATGGGAGATGAGACAGTACATAAATAAGTAAATACATAAATATTTCTTTATTTCTATTTATTTTTTAAAGCTGAAGGTCCAGTGTGTAACAATTAGTGTCATCTGCTGTTAAGACTGCATATTGTAACAAACTACCCAACCTTCCCTTTCTGCAGTGCATCAGGGAAATATGATGGCCTTAACGTTTCAGAAAGGATGTTATTGGTTTGTACATTTACGTAGGTGGAACCATTCTATCCTATTTGCATAGCCATCTTCTACTTCAAAATGCAGGCTGCTGTAGACACACAACCATGCAAGAAGGCGGCACTTTCTCAGAGGATCATTCCGAGGCTGCAATAAAATATATATATTTTTTTAATTTTAAAGAAATTGTACACTTAAAGTTCTGCCATTAACACACTGGACCAATAGATAGATAGACAGACAGTTATATATATATATATATATATATAATGATAAAAACAAAAAACAAACAGCTATCCAAAGAAAGGAATAATATAGAGTAAAATAAAGCATGTTAGAATTAAGTGTAAATGTAAAAACATACATCACAGATATACAGAGAATAATGCATGAAATATCATAATACAAATGATAGATATGTACATGGTGCACTTTAATTCAAAGGACTCCTCTGACTTAAGGTTCTCAGTGGTAGAGCAAATCCGCTTTCAACTCAAAGGTTGTGTGTTCAATTCCTGGCTCCGCTACTCTACCTGCCGATTTGTCCTTGGGCAAGGCACTTACAGTAACCCCCTCACTGACAGCTGTACCGGCAGCGAGTGAAGTGGGTCTGAAAGATGATAGATGGGTAGATCCACTGTATGTGTTTGTGTCAGCAGCTTCGCGTGGCCATTTCATCCCTTACCCTGTGGTTGGTTGACCGGCTCGGCACATATGTGTTAAACAAATAAACTCTATTATCAGTTGACAGAATGAATTCATTAGTGTAATTTCTAGACTTAGGCTGAATGGCTTACTTGTGTGTTTTCATTGGATGGGCTGTAACAAAAGCATGTTATATTAGGGCTTGCAACCATAACATGCTGGCTGCTTCTGTGGCTCCTCCTCCTCCTCCTCCTCCTCCTCACATTTTGCTTGCTCTTGCTCTGTCTCACCTGTAGTCACACTTCTATCCTGTGAACCTCTCCGTTCATTCGTTTGTTTGTTCTCTTTCTTCTCTCTTCCTTCTTTTTTTTTTTTTGTCCTCTTTTCTTCCCGTCTGTGCACCTAGGCAGCCCATTGAGTAACTTCTTTGACGTAATTAAACAACTTTTTTCAGACGAGAAGAACGGACAGGTGCCCTACCCCCCCGGCACACCCACCAAGCGCTGTCCCTCGCCCATGCTTGCCCGGAGGCACGAGCCCGAACATAATGACACCAAATGCCCCGCTGTTGTCCGAGACAGAGCCAAGTGTCCGCTGTCGTCTGTGGGGACACAAGAGGAGTGTTAAACCGTGCAGCCAAGCCAGTGCTAAAAATCCATCCCAGTATCACTCTGAGCCAGCGGCTACATAGCTAAATGTACATAATCATTTATGGACATTTTTTTAATGAATTGACTTTATATAGAACAAAATATATCAAGAGTGTTATTTTACAGGCAGCATTCCGCACCTTCATGACAGACACATTCCATTTTTTTTCCCATTACACCTCAGTGTCCACCATCATCATCCACCCCCTCCACCCCTGACTGTCTCACTGCCCGTGGACCTTGCTTGTGTCTTATTGCTCCCTTGCTGCTAACCTGTGTGTTGACCTGACTTGTTTCTGATACCAGGAATTATCCAGAAAACCTATTAAGGCCCTTCCTCCTGCTCCACTCGCCCTCCTTCGCTCCTTCAACCACCTCTCCACCCACCCCCCCCCTCCGAGCGAGCCGAGAAAGACAGGCATTTGTTGACAGAGGACTGCTTTTCAAGGTGCGCTCAGAAGTGGGTGTGTGTGTGTGGGTGGGGGGGTTACCATGGAAACACATCCTTCATACAGATCTTCATCTCCCTCTGTGCCCCTTGTACAACTCCAACAGCCGCCAGTAAAAGTTGCTGAAAATACCTTTGGTGTACCCCATCATAGGCACACACACACACACACACTCATGCAGGACAACTCGTCCACAGATATGTCAATGAAACAGTGCACTTTTCTTGGCAAGTTTTCTCTTTTCAAACTCAAGGAGCATTGATCAATTAGAGAACAAGCATTTGACAAAAAAAACAAAAACAAAATCTTAAAAAAAAAAAAAAAATCGCACATGTATATGCACAGAGAACTCTGGGATGTATTAACACGATCATGCAGAAACACCTACTTGACTCAGAAGAGGAGAGAAGGGAGGTGGAGTTTTCTGTGGAAAGCCCAAACAGCCAACATGGATGCTTGCTGGATTGTATTTTGTTTGCTTTTTAATGTACCTTCTTTGTGAAGAACTGGGTTTAAAGTACTAACTGACTTTATTCAACTTAAATCTATTGCTGCAAATGGACTGGAATTGTGATTTCAGAGAGGACTGGGGTGTGAGCAGAACAGGCCAGGGGGAATGATATATATATATATATAGTGTAGGGCTGGGGGAGGGACGTGGGTGGGTATGTGGGTATTTAAAATGAATGATCTATTCTGTTGTACAGACTGATATCATTTCTTATGTAAAAAAAAAAACAAACTGAAATGTCTAGTTGTGACACTGTTTAGATACCACATAGGGACAGGTTGGTAAACCTGTACCTGCCACATGCTGTTATTTTAAATGATTTTGTGTATTTTTGTTAAATGACCATTTTGATTGATTGACCTAATTATCAAACATTCCCGTTTCTTGTTATAAGCAGCACTTTTGTCTTTTGATTTCTCTGGTTTTCCATTTATACCTCTCTCTCTCTCTCACTTAGTCTTACTTACCAGCAGTAGGAGTAGAGGAACAAAAAAAAAAAAAAAAACAATGATATGATAAATGCAATTGTAGATATTTTTGTATTTTCCTCCTAATTTATTCATGATTGTTCACCTCACCGTTTGATTTCCTAATTTATTGATACTTGGCTATTTATATGAACAAAGCTGTTAGGTCAGTTGAATGTTATTTATTACCCTTGTGTGTTCGTAAATGGGGCAACATTTGAAGAAAATTAAACTTACGTTTCATTTTCTGTTGGTCTGACTTGAACAGAATTGCGTGAACATTGACAAGTCACAGATTCTCCTTTCCCTGACGTCTCTGAAGAGGGAACGAGAACTTGTGGGAACTCTTGAGGAAAAAAAACTATTTACCAGTAATTAAAGAATGTAGACTTAGCCTCTTTTTGGAGAGGGAATATGCTCTTCTATGGATATTTGTCAGTTTCATATTAATGCTCAAGAAGGATACCACAGATCCCAATATGCTTCTTCTTTTTGTAAATAGACAGACAAACCTTGGGGTTGATAGTCTTCTTGACCATGCTGGGGATTCCTGCTCTATGCTTTTAGCTTGTATTGCTGTGTGCATGTCAAACATGAGCTTTTCTTTGCATGGCTTTAGTGTTAATGTTCCATGCCAAACTTCTCTCAGCCTTCATCGATTCTCCACAATAACTACCTTTTAATGTTTCAGATACCCTTATTGTCCCTTACTTTTCACTCTCCCTGCTTATTTCTGGCCTCTCTTTCTTTCTTTCTTTCTTTTATTCACCCCTTGCTCCTCCTCCTGTCTTGTGCACAAAGTTTTTAAATAATGCTTCCTTAACTCTGTAACTCTCTCTGGAAGGATTAAAGGTCTGGGCTCTATCTGTTGGTAGAAAAGGCACAAAGAGGGAATATCAGTACTACAAACACAAAGCAATACCCTATGTTCACCCTCCTTTTTTGTTTTCTACAATGGGAAGCTAGCAGCAGGCCCACAGTGGCCTTATGACAGAGCAGGAACAAAAGTGACTGATGTAACCCCCATATAACACAACTGTGAGCATCTCCAATGCTGAAACAAATAAACTCATTCAGTTACTGTGCGTCTGTTTTTCATTTTTGTATGTACAGGTAGGTGCATGCCGTAATCCGTGTTCTGAAGCTGTCGTAACTTCAGATATAATCTTCACATTCCAAGAAATTCCTGTTATAAGCATGTTTTCTACTCTACTTCCAAGTCTGGTATTTTCCTCATTTCTGATGAGCCAATTAACACAACCAGATGTCAGTGAAATGGTTTGGAAAAGTGTGCCGCATTAAAAACGACAAGGTTTGTTACCCAGGTTTATTACAATAATCAGCATTTAAATTGATTTCTGTCGCCCAGTCCACATGTTGGATTGTGGCAGCTGTACCTGTGTAGAAGCTTTAAACCTTAGCATACATAAGCTTAATTAACTGTTAGTTTATCTGGAAAACATCAGCTACACCAAAGCAACTTTTTAAAACAATAATATTAATAATTTGCTTCAATTACAAACAAAATAAAAAAGGGAACACCCCATTAAATACTCTCACATCTTTTTTTTCTCATTAAATAGAAAATGTCCATCCCACTTTTTTAGCAAGTGTTTCTCAGAAAATAAAAACAGTTACATTAAAAAGTACATTTGTTAATCCAGCGCCTACATCAGTGCAGGAGGATCTGAGTATCTCTCCTGCCTTTCTCTGCATTAATCAGTAAAATGTGACAAAGCCAAAAGTCCAGCATGGCTTCTTCATTTCATTCTTTGTAGATCTACTCACGTGTACAGCTTCAGTCACAACCAGGAGAAGGCCATTCATCCCAGTCCTTCAAGGAAGTTACTTCTTTTCCCAGTTTTGACCATTAGATGGCAGCAGTGTCAAATGAGTCGGAGTTGCCACCTGTTGAATCCATCCGATTCTCCATTTAAGCTTCCCGAGCCTCAGAGAAAAGAGTCACATTGTCCAGTTTTCCTCCCATTCAGATGCTGTAAATTAAATGTCAAGTCTGTGGCACAAAATATGAAACACAGATTTGTCCTCAGAGCAAAGACTGACACCAGGACACAGAGAAGTGTTTGCCAGGTATTAGATGACTTTGGAAGTTCCTTGGATCCATGAGCAAATTTAATTTAGAATCTGATCCTAAAATGAAACTTTTGCTCCAATGCTGCCACATTTCCCCATGTACATCTGTCCTGTTTCTCTTCAGCATGCATCCTCTTCTCCTCAGACTCGGGAGGTGACATAGAGAGAGCGTAGTCGTTGAGCTAAGGTGGCTTCCAGCTCCTCCAGAGGTGAGTCTCCCCGGCTGTGAACCAGGGTAGAGGTGGAGCTGTTCCCTTGTCGGGCTGCAGGTGGTCCCAACAGCAGGCTCCTGAAGCCTTCTCTCTCCAGCAGAGCAGGCATCTGCTGTAAGAAGTAACCTTCACAGAAAGAGCTCAACTCCATTGAACCATGGGCCTGAAAAAGACAAAAAAGGACAGTGGTCATGTGCTTTTGCCACATACAGGAAAACCATAGATGAAAAGTCATGATGCAGGTAATAAGTTTACCCATTCAGTGTGCAATTACATTTCTGTTCCAATACTTATTTGAGTAGGTAAGAGTAAAGTATGATTTCGGTTTCCCACTGCGTGTGTGTTACCTTAGCAGTCTTATAGATGCTGACGGCATTATCCAGGTTGATTTGGCGAGAGCAGATGAGTTCACAGTGTTTTTGTAGCGCCCCCAGCTGGAAGAGACTGGCAGCTGACAACAACTGCAGGACAGAAACGTACCAAATACACTGTCACATGACGTCCGGTAAAATACTGACATGACATTTTTCCTCGTCATCCATGTGAAGTTTCCTATTCATCCAAATAATTTTTCTGCTAGGTGTTAATTGTTGTCAAAAATTCAGCTTTTCTTTTACCTTTGACTTGTTGTAATTACTGGTTTAGTGTTTGGTTTTATCCCACAGACCTTTGAAACTGGCATTTTTTTCTTTAGCTTTGTTTACATGTGAAGGGTGCGTTTCTAACTTTTAAGTTAAATTCTCACCTCCAACAAGTCGGGCACTTTCGTTTTCAGTGACTCTGTTCCTCCACAGTACAGGTATGACATCATCATCTGCAGATAGGAAAGAAGTTTCATTGTTACACGAGACATCAAAAGTTATTTATACATAATAAGGTGCAAAATGACTGGGAAAAAAAGAGAATATTTGTACCTGGAAAATATTGTACTTGATGTTTCCAATCTCAACCTCCTTGTTGGGGCTTCCATCTGGTCCAGTAGATGCCAGCAGAGACTTGAATCTAAAAGAAAACAAATATCTCTGTACACTGCTGTGTATACAAGGGTTTTGGATTTTTTTTCTGCCCAGTGTGAACACTCACCTGTCAGAAGCGGTGATCAGCAGCACTCTGTGGCCGTAGAACGGTTTCCCCTCCACCACAAACGTCACATCTGACATTTCCTGGTTATTTAAGAAGTGAGGGTCTGTGGAAAACCACATCAGCATCTTCTTACAATTCCATTCACTTTTGTCTGACATAGAGCTTGAGACAGGAAAGTCAGTCTTTTCAAGACCTGTCAACGAATATTAAATTACTCTGGGACTATTTTGACATCTAATTCTTCATTCAAGTACAATTTAATACAAAAATCAAACTTTTTGTTTCAACTTCTCATCTGTGAGGACTTAGTTCCTATGTTCATCTTGTGTAATCTTGCTTTAAGAAATTATTTAAACTCAACCATTAGTCAAAATAAACATCACATTAAGTCGATAATGAAAATAATTTGCTGCAGCCCTTCAGTACTTGGAAAAAAAAATCAATACAAAGCCATCAGTCTTCTACTCAAGAACACTGAGCCATGTTTGCACATATAAATGGAAGAATCAGAGTTTCCTTACCCAGCTGTGCTGAAAGAGTTGCCTTCATCTCAGGAATGGCTGGAAGGGGCGCTGGGCCGAAACAGTGACTAAAAATAGCTGCCAACTGCTGGATAATGGCATCATTCTGGAACAAAATGAGCAGAGAAGGGGATTTTATCACAAGACAGTTCAACTATTGCCTTTATATCGTTGTTGTCATAATGGTGTCGGATTCTGATGGTACCTTAGTTGTACGCAAGATATTAAACATTAGGGGCAGGCCTGTGGTGACCAGCTCCTCACAGTAGTCCTCTTCTCTGATGGTGGTGAACTCTCTGAGGAGTGAAAGTGTGACTCCCGTTCTGGACTGCTGCTGGGCACAACGCAGCGATTCCAGCCATACATGGAGTTTCCATTGTACACCTGGTTAGAAACAGAGGATGTGTTGTCATTATGTAAACATTTTTTATTATTTTTGAAGCACAGCTGGAAAGTAAATCCGCTCTCTTGTTGCTTTCTAACAGTTACCCATAGCTCGTAGCTCCATGGTGACATCCAGGTAGCCGTGCTCAGCGCTGTAATAGCTGGCCTCTTGCAGAGCCTTCATTCTGGCCTTGCAGAGCCTGGGGATGCCCACATCTGGCAGAGCCCCAGAGCTGCCAGAAGAAGGGGTAGGAAGGGGGGACAGAGGGAGGAAAGGGCAGATTCCAGCATCCTCACCCTCCACCCCTTCAGCTAAGATCTCCTCCAGAGACAGGACATCCTCCTTGATTTGTTTGGGCTGAGTCAGTAGCTTTCTCAGCACATTCCTGACAAGATAAATGGGAGGAAGAAAGTGGGGAGGAGGAGGAGGAGGACACACACAGGAAGGAAGAGAGGAACAAAGGAAAAAGCATGAAAACATTAATAAGCGTCTTCACTTCAAAACATAAATTCGTTTCTGTGACGCAGTGGCCTCCTCTCTGATTACATTAAGTGTCACCCTCAGTGTGGAATGTGAAGTGTTGAGACTACATTGTGTTCACACATACAGGCAGTTGAACAGGTGGAGACGTTTTACTAACAACTGGTGTTCACAGACAGATGGGCTCAGGGAGAGCCTGAACCCACTTTTCATCCTCCTGATACTTTTCACCCTCTGCCATTTCGCCACATGATAAAAGGAAAGATCGTTGCACTTCTTTACTTTGTTCGCTTGAATTTGGAGGCTAAACACAGAGCCCTCATTTAGCATCTGTGTTTCTTTAGGACACACATTGAGGGACAAATAATGTACCTGTGTCCATGTGCAGCAGCATGACTGAAGCAGTTCATGTCTTCATACAGAGAAGATGTAAGGGCATTTCCATCGTGGATCTTGGATAAGGGGTCGGCGCCTCGTGCCAGGAGCAAACTCACCATCTCATAGTTGCCTAGGAAGCACATAAACACTCAATTATACACACAGACGCCTCTTAGACATTCAGATACGGTATGACAGATTTACTGGTATATTTACTGCTCTCGTGATTCCATTTTTTCCACGGGGTCCCACGAAGTTTTATCAATATTTATTTTGCATGTTCAAACAACATTCATTCTAACCACTGTTCACATGCTATGTCATTGCTATGAAGAGCATGCCGCATGTGTCTCTATTACTAGAGCTATGTGTGGCTTTCTGAGGATCCCACAGAGGAATGTGGCCCAGAGGTTTCTAAAAGAACCACAGGCAGCGCTCTGTCCTTTACTCTCTCAATTCCTCATTCCAGTAGTGACATTAACAACTCAATCCCATGTTAGTCTTGGTAGTCCTCTGGAAAACTAACCCAGCACTGATAAATGCCAGTTATTATATGTCGAATACTACTATAAAGACTATATCATTCATCCTGAACTTTTCTGGACCCTCCAACAGACCTGCTGCCTGTTAAATTACAATTAAAAATACAGTGCAATACCTATAAATAAATAGTCAAAACAAGTCACACAGTTATGATTAACCCTTAAAGTGACACATTCTAGCTTCGATTTAGCTTCTATTAAACAGATCAGGACACAGACATAGTGTAAGTCAGATGATTCTCTAACATCAGTTGTGCCTCGTGTTGGTGTACAGTGTGTGTACAGTGTGCGAGTGTTTGTATGTACATATGTGTTAACCCACCGGCTGCTGACGCCAGCTGCAGTGGAGTGTCTGCTGTGCTCTCCTGTCCGTTGCGGACTGCGGCCCCCTCCACATTAGCCCCCGCATCCAAAAGGAGCTGTAGAAACACACCACACCTGTTATATTAAGCAATGTTTAACATCCTGTAACTTATTTATGGCCCAACCTCTGACCTCACAATTGTCAATCCACTTTTTTTTTGAAAGGATTAGCATCATATTCAGACTATAACACTATGAGGGATGTATTTACTCTAAACTAAAGTTATTTCACATTTATCGTGATAATTATCGATATCAACTGAGGTGTGACTTTATTGTCATAATGTTTTATCGTCCAGCTTTATATATCATCCAAAAACAACTTTAGACAACTTCAGACACTAGTTAGGTTTTAAATGCGTGCAAATGTGTTTCCAACCTGCACAACTGAGATGTGTCCGTGCAGCACAGCGAAGGTTAGCGCTGCCCACTGACGACTGTCGGGATGTACAGAGGGGTGCTTTGGAGAGCATGGTGGAACCTGCCAGCACAGGATAAATCAGTGTCACAAAGATTATACTCTCAGGATAAAACACACATCTACACAAAAAAAAATTGTGACACTGGGTGCTTTAGATTAGATTTAGCATCTGTGTCTAGCACATAATGTGCGGCGTTTAAATAAATCTCTCCATCTGTTGAAATTGTTACAGCAGGATATATACCGCCACGTCAAGGTTTGCCCCGGCATCGATCAACATCTGGACTAAAGCCTCATCTCCAGCTGCGCAGGCATACATCAGAGGAGTCATTCCCTGAGAGAGGAAAATAAAAACAGTTAAATAGATAGATAAAAAAGATATTTTTACAGTTTAAATTTATTTTAAGATGGGATTTCCAGTGACTACAGCTGCATATGTCCACTTACTGTATACCACATAAAAAGACAATGCCAAGGCAATGAAAAGCAATTCTTGTGTAAAATATTAAAGGCATCCAACTTATGTACAGTGTGCATTAAATGATTTTGTGCTTTAGTTTCTTCCCCCATTTTTCATGTTTTTGTCTACCTGTCCTTTTCTATTATTCTCCCATTGAAATAGAAATTAATGACTGACTTTCAATACCTGGTCATCCATGCTGTTGACGCCATCTGGCCCCAGCAAATCAATAGCTTGGCCTATGAGGTCTGTGCGCCCACAGTTGAGCATCCGAAAACCTAAGTCTAGATGGAACTTGTCTGTGGCAGCTCTGGAGTCCAGGCGTTTGAAGGAGCTAAAGCAACACTCAGGCCTGATGGACACAAAGATGAAGCCAGAGTAAGGAAAATAAATAGCTCTCCTTCAGTTTGTGACTAATGAGTGAATGTTTGAACACATGATTAGAAAACATAAACCATGACACGGAGCAAAACTGTGTTTCAACGTTCATGTGATTCAACGTTCATGGGATTCATGCATTTTAAATATTTTCAAATGACGGTTTTATGTTAGAACTGATAGGACGCTTCATGAAAAGGGTTTAAATTAACCAACATTTGGACACCAAACACTGTACGAGCACTTGCATGTTTCTACAGCATAAGTAAGTAATTACACTGAACTCATAGACACACGCTGTTGACATAACACTGACTGGAGTCAGAGCTAAAATTAGATAGAGTTTAGATATAAAGTAATCATCCTGGTACATTCTGTAAGAGCCCATATCACAGTGCGTACTGTTATGTTGCCATGTCCAGTTAGAAAACTCAGCTTGACATTCCTTGCGGGCTCATATGTGGGTGTGTGTGTGTGTGATCTCATTTACTTCAGCTGTCTGGGTTCACAGTCCAGTCCTGGAAGGAGAAGCCGCGCGGTCTGCCTGACATCATCACTGTCCACCAGCAGACTCTTGCGATGCTCAGCGTGAACTATGGCCACTCTCATCCACTCCATCAGAGGTGGCAGCAGCAGGAATGGCCTGTGAGGAAACATGATATAGGCCTGTAATTCAACATCTATCTGCAGTGTGTGTGTGTGTGTGTGTGTGTGTGTGTGTGTGTGTGTGTGTGTGTGTGCTTGGTAGAAAAATAATCTATTTAATCAAGCACACATTTGAATTCATCTGTACTGTAGGAATACACATCCATTTAAGTGAGTTCACGCCAGTATGTGCGTGTATATGCCCTAATGAGAGTCTGTGCTGAGAGACAGATTTCTTCGACGCTTCTGATTCAAAGGGAAAACCCATAAACTGTCTTCAACCAGATGACTTATGAGTGTCTGGCAGCACTCCTCCTTACACTGACCACCACACAATGAGTCATTTTTAAACACACCCAGACACACAACACATTCAGTATTGTAAACACTGCGCAGAGCACCTCACCGCTACTAGTCACACACACTTGCAAACTTTTACACACCATATATAGCCCTCCAAACACAATATGTCACACTCAGTCAGATAACAGATGTGTGCATGTATGACTAATGAATGTTGATGCGTGGGTTGCCAGGTTGTGCTTTTTGACATCATCTTCATTTGCCTGTGAGCAATGACTGAATATGAGAGCAAAGCTATGACTTCATTTCCATTGTGGTTTGATAAACAAGATAGTGAATAATCATCTCATTTATAAACTGTCAAAGAAGGGTTTCTATTATTTGATCAGTCTATCTATCCATCCTCAACAGAGCTAATGGAAACCAAAAGGTCCATATAATGATTAAGAAAAACAGAACATAATAGAACATTAAATAGAGAGATTCAAATGACATAAACCTCAGGAAACAAATGGAAAATGTGATTAATCAAAGAGCAGCAGTAAAGACAAAAAATTAGGTCTGTTGATTGTTCTCTTTTCCTTCCTTTTTTTTTTATTTATTTACTCTTTTCCCACCTATTCATCTAAATCCCTTTAGTGACCGCTGATGATGTGGTCATCTGCCACACCATGTCTAGTCGGTTATCTGGTATTAATCCCTTCTTGTCTGTGCTTTTCTCTTACCATATGTGCATGGAGTGAGTCTTTAAACAATGACACATTATTGTTAGTCTTTTAAAGCCATCAAGCGTCAGTCAGGAGGCAGCTTTGTTTGAACGCTGTTATCATGACTGTCCCCTGCTGTGATGTTATTCTTGACAGTGGCTTCTTGGCTCCACCTTTGTTCTGAGGAGATGAATACACTCCAGTGAATACAATGAAGACCACATGGTTGTTGTAGTGGTTAACACTCTTGCCCGGGTTCATGACCTGGTTGGAACATGGGTCTTTCCCCATGGAGTTTGCATGTTCTCCCCGTGTGTGCATGGGTTTTCTCCAGTTTCCTCCCACAGTTGTTTGTCTATGTGTGGCCCTGTGATGGACTGATGACCTGTCCAGGTTGTACCCCACCTTTTGCCCTATGTCTGCTGGGATTAGGCACCAGCGCCCCAACGACCCTCATGTGGAGGATAAAGTGGTAGAATATGAGTGAGGGTGAATACAAAGAACAGAGATGGAAGCAAAAGCTTGTGCAGTAAAGCAGTATAGCAGCATGCAGTACTGTAGAGTTTATATTATAGGCAATGTAGTTACTGTTAATGACCACTGGGACCCCTGCAGTGCCATTTATTATCCTCATTGTGTTTACTTTAAGCAGCAACCTGTGGTTTCATACAGAACTAGTCCTTCTACTCAACAGCATGCTTTAGCATTAATCAGAGTTTGGTTAATAATAATAAAGTGGATATAATGGTTTTATCTAAAAGTTTCATAAAGTCAGAAATTTTAAAGGTCCAGTAAGTTCACAGGCTGAGAATGTGTGTATAGGTGTATAATCACATTAAAATAAAAAAGTGTGTGGTTTTCGTAGCCATGGAATGATACTTTGATGTGTACTTTAGGCAAGGATCATGCACTGACATCTTTTGTTTTATGAAGGCCACTGTTATTCCTTTTAATAATTACCTTTTTTAAACCGAGCAGAGCTACTGAAAGTATAAAAATGTAATTAACAAAAAGACTACTGTTAAATTGTATGTTAATAAAACTGACTTTATTGCTAACATTATTTGACATTAGCTGCAGACATTTTGTTATATTAGTCACAAAGCCTTTTTTTTTTAATTTATGAGCCTGCTGGCCACTGTTTGTACTCTTCTATCTCTGAGTTATAGTCGCATGTTGCTTCAGTGCTTTGTCAATCAGTGATTCGTCAGGTCACCTGCTGTCACCTGTCACTCAGGTGTGAGCGTTTACAAGCAGACAAGCAAAGGATAATTGGCTGGAGGAGGAGGAGCACAGTGAGGAGGCAGGAGAGGGAAGGGAGTTGTGTGGTCAGTTTTGACTACTTGTGCCATGTTTGTGAGGGAAGGAGGAGCAGTAGGTTTGAGAATCAAAGTTTAGACCTTTTGCTAATGGCTTCCACTCAACAAAAACTGGACCGAGTGTGTCTGCTTGGTAAAGTGTGCATTTGTGCAGGCCCCTGTGTCTGTCCTCCCCAATGCCTGAAGGCAATCACACTGCTGCTTTACAGCACACTTGGTCCCAGGCATGCACACAGCACTGGAACTAATTCACAACTGAGGCAGCTTCAGTCAACCATGTCCAGCTTTTAACACTTAACGCTCATTGATCTGTCAGAGGCATTATTATTTTATCTTATCTTTGTGTGTGTGTAAGTGCTATACACAAATTTGTCAGTGGCTCTCCACTGCAGACAGACGGATCATGTCAATACCATGACCCACAATTAATCTCTCCTCCTTTCCTCCAACTTTTCTCCTCTGTATTTCACTCTCTCTCCCCCTTACACCTCTCATGTGACCCCTGTGTCTGGGTTATGCCCTCAGTCTGAAACACAAACTTCAGCTTTGACAGAGAACGAGTGCAGCATCAAAGCCGAGACGCCTGTTACCACTGAAACTAGATAGTACTTTTGGCTTGCCTACTGACCCGACATGTTACGGCTACACACCAAGAACAGATACACACAGCAACCCCCCCCCCGCTACCACCACCCCCCCCCCCCCCCCCCCCGCTACCACCACCTGGGCTGGCCATAAAATGACAAGCAGCTCAAGTTGTAGTCAGGTGTCCTTAAACTCAAATTTAAATTCTAACCTGCTCAACATGAAAAGCAAATGGAACGTCACACGTTAAAATGGCCCCAATGTGTTCTGTGTGACCTTTTACATTATAAGGAACTTCAATCAGGTCTCAAGCAGAGCCAGTTATGGGCTGCAGAAGGTCATGGTTGACCACTAGTATAGAGTCAGATTATTATCATAAAGGCTCCTTACAGCGGGCTGTAACCATATCTGGTATATCTGTGGTTAAAATGAGCTCCACTGGCTACTTCTTATCACAGTAACACATCTATCCATTAGTGCTGGCTTCCATCCGCTGAAGGAAGCAGAGTAGTTGGGAGTGGTCTTTGTGGAGGAGGGTTTGAAAATGCTCCATTTTGGTGGCAATTGAACATTAAAATAGGTTTAGAACTTTCAGCATTGATAAAAATACGTTTATACATCGCATAAAAAATGAACACAAATGTAATGCAGTGCAGACAGGAGTGGTTGCCCGCATACACTTTATGCAGTCTAATACTCCAACACAAGATCATTACTCACATCCAAGTAGCAGCTTAAAAGGATCGTAACAAAAAGGGCGTGCTCTTATATTCTCAAAGATTTTGCAATAACACTCTCACCACCAGACTCCTTATAATGTCTGATGATGTAGCCCACACAGATTTGGAGGTTTTGAGTTTCCACCAAAGATTTTTTTTATAAAGCATTCAATAGAGGTTAAGCCAAAGAGATGGAGAGGCCCCAATGAAGGAGAGAAGTCGGTGTCGTTACAGGCCATTCAAATTGTAATCACTACCAGCTTTGCACTGCTACCACCTTTGTGCATAGTATGCAGTGACACAGAGACAGAGAGGCAGATTGCCAGCTGTCAAGAAAGAAACCCAGAGTTGCTGCGGATGTTCAAAAAGGTACATGTTGCTAGAGGATGCTAAATCATTTTACCCTGCAAACATAAACCAGGATGATATATAGCCAAGATTGAAAACATCTGAGGACTAAGGGAAAGAGAGGGGAGAATATTTATTGTTCCTTTCTCTTTGATGCTAATGAGGAGCCCACATTTGCTCACTCTCACTGTGTCTGCTTATTATTAAACATGCTTGTATATGGGGCCAGCTGGTTCTCTGTGTGCATGCATGCATGTGTAGATGTGTAGACGAAGATCCAGATTATGATCATTTAACTAATGCTGAATACCCTCAGTACAGTACAGAATACTTACAAACACAAGTTTAGATCTGGAGGTTCAAAATAATTGTGGGGCAAACATTCCAAATTACCAAAGCTAATTTAACACACACTTGAAAGCTACATTTATTCATTCAAAATGTAACTAATAATGTTTTTTAACAAGTTACATACAACTTATTTACAATAACTAAAATATAAATGTGATATGCTGTGTAATATTTTCAGACTATGCCCACTTTTTTAACCACTTGATCATAATTGCTCTGCACAAAGACCATCCAAGTAAGATCTGAGGAGTCCCTACCAGAATTACAGGTCATTAGCACTTCTTTAAATACCTGAAAACCCTAGTCTTCAGCCTATTTCACACTCTGAGGGTGCAATTCACCCTTCTGTCACACTAACAATAGCACCTGGAAGCTGTTGCTTACCTATAATTTGCCTACAGATAATTAACACTAACACTTCAATGACCAGGGGGTTAGGAGTTAGCTGAAAAAGACTGGTGGTTTGCAGCATTTACTTGATTAGAAAACAGCTGTTAATTATTTAAAGGTTGTTGAGTGTTTGTGTATTTGAGGTTCATGTCAAGAATCTTCAGCCAAATGAAATCATGTGTCATCACAGATGCAATCAACTAAACAAAACAACACTCTCAAGTAGCTCAAATTAGATCAGTAATTTTAATGTTACCCTTATTTTAGTGAACATCTTAAAAAGTTCATGTGTTGTCATACAGGATTCCTACCTCTCTTTGCTAAGTGCCATGCGTGGGGGATCAAGGTTCGGATTCTCCATGGACTCCATTTGTGGGCAGCGCAGGAAGTAGTAAAGGGTGTGGAGGGCATCGGGTGACCAAGACACGGGCTGCTGGGGTCGGGTGTGGCGGGATGGACTCAGCCCCGGGCGCACTGAGCTCAGACGCTGCATGTGGTGCATAGCACGGGACACCAGGTCACCTTGAAATAAAGAAAAAAGTTGAGCAGATATTGGTTATAACAGAAAAGTACAATTTACTTATTGCATTGTTTCAACTTAATAACAAAGTGAAAGAGCTCAGAAGCTTCCTGGGTGGCATCAGGGGTAATCGAGTCCTAACCAAATGACAAGTGGCATTTAAAAAAAAAAAAACTAAAACAAGATCTACAAGCTCAATATAAACCCTGTGGGCTCCCAAGTCAACTGGATTTCCCCTTTTCCTTAACCACTTACATCCCACGCTCCTTTACTAATTCCTCTTGCTCAGTGTCTCTAGTGGTATTTGCCATTAGCACTGCCATTATCATTAAGCACAGCCAGACAGCCAGTCTAAATAGCCATTTATCTTAAATCCCTCTAGCAGTTATAGTGAAACAAACAGTTGATTATAGACTCTAATGAACTGTTCAGCTGTTTTCTGTATCGATGCTGTTCAGTCAGTTTACGCAGCCTGGAGAGGTTGGAGAGGTGAGTTATATGATCAGATTAAAAAAAGACACATACGTGTACATCAGCAGTCGCAGAAATACACACAAACTTATATAGTATATAATGTGTATGAGCAATTACTTTAAATTGAAATGGATTGACGGAACACAAAAGTCTGAACTCAATGATGGATGTGAAGGCAGAGCAGAGAGAAGCAGCGTCAAGGAGGGAGACCAGGGTGAACTTGGGATCACGTACATTAATTTAGCATAATTATTCCTGGGTTAATTTCCAGATTATTGTGAGTAGGAAGCTGCACAGAGGCTGAGGCTGGTAATTTCAGTAGGGTCAGTGTGTATGTGTATATGTCTCTATTAAGGGGTTTGGGGCACTTCAAGGAGGGGGGGGGGGGGGGGGGGTGGATGGGNGGGGGGGGGGGGGTTAGATTGGAATAGCCTTCCCCAAAACAGACCCCACTTAAAGCTGAAGGGGCTCCTTTGTATTAACTACCACCAGCAGTTCCCCCAGGAGGTCTCCAAGGAATTCCTGCCCAAGATGAAGAGCCTCTCCCAGGCTTTCCAATTCCTTATTGTGCCCTGAAGCTAAAGTGAGCTCCAAGAGACATGAAATACTAGATTACAGCTGATACCTGAGTGCCAGTGAAAAACTCAGGAAAAAAAAAATCAATTAACTCATTAAAAATGCATTTTAACAAAATGTTAATATGTTATTTGTTGTATGGCCAGCCCATACAACAAAAACATGTCTACACAAGTTCTTAGTTTTTAGTTTTAGTTTTTTTCTGACCCCAGATTTGTAATTGGCTTTTCAGGCTTTAGCACAAAGCTAATTTTATTATGGGTTTGCAGAATCCAGATTGCTAATGTTTCCTTTTGTTGGGTGGAAGGTCACACAATCACAGTTTCCTGTGGCTGGAGGAAGACCAAGGAAAGATGAAAACGTTCAGAGTTAGTTTATTGGTGATATATTTCCAACAGTTTTGAACTTGTGCACATGTGACATGTGCTGCATCCTGCCATCCGTTAGCCATCCTGTTCATATATGCTGTGAATTTGTGTGTCTGGCCAAGTCCATTCTAGGGATCCAGCCAAACTGAGCCACTTCGTATAGTTGCTCCTGTGTCTGTCCGGTCTCTTGGGCTCAGATCACAGTGCCAAGCCCTTCTGTGTTTTTGTTGTGAATACATGCCTGAGTGTGTTTGTAGGCATGAATGAGTGTGAAGGATGCCAGCCCTGTCCAGAACAGCCCGGCTTCACACCACCACAGAGATGTGGCATAAAGAGGCCACTGAGCAGGAGAGAGAGAGAAAGAGTGCGACTGTTTCAAAGTGTGTACACACTTTCTTTAAGTCTCATTAATGGCGGTGGTGTATGAAGGTGGCCTTGTGCTGGCGGAACAAATGGCAGAGTGTTTGCTCATTTGAAGGAGGAAACTTATCCCTGCTCTAACCAACACTAATCTCCATCCCTTCCCCTCTCACCTTGCACTGGCAACCTCACTCTTCACCTTCGTACATTTTCCATCATTTCCCAGGAGTCACCAGCCACACACACACAGCATAACTCAGTATTACACCACCAGTCTGCTTTACCCACTGATAATCATTCTTATATCATTTCAAACTGTTTAGTCTGACATAAATATGTCAGATTAAATAAATTAAACACATAATGTGGAAAAGCCTTGTGAGATTAAGTATGTCAAGGCAGAGTAACACACTTTTTTGTACTCACTGAGTTCAGAGATGCTGCCCACACAGGTAGCAAGCAGGGACTGTTCCAATGTCCTCAGCTCCAGTTGGGCATAGGCATCCTCCCTGCTGTCTACAGACGTCTGCTGGTTCTCTGTGTATGGACTGAAATGGGCCGGAAGAGACAAAACACCTACAAAGACAAAGACACAGAGATTTAATGATATTGTGTTATTATTATAATACATTTCTAGACAAGACAAACAAACCTTTAAAAAACGTCAGCAAATATCAATTCACACTGCTCCTATGCAAGTCCCAAAACAATTGCTATGGTGATATTTACTGTGTGTATTTATAAACCTGGCAACACATAATTGACACCGCTGAGGGCAAATAAACACATGGGGAACATGAGCCCTGCTCCCAAAACATTCAGGAAAATAAACACGAGCACACAGTGATGTCAGGATAATACAAACATTCAGTGCATTTGAGTCCAGCTGTCTAAGGACAGATGATGTCACGACTGTAAAGCCCACTGAGGAAAACTATGATTTAAGAATTTGGGCTCTACAAATAAAATTAATTAATAATTTTATTTGAACAGTGTTCATATTCTGCATATCATTAATCAATACACTTGTGAAAGGAACGAACACCAAGAGCAGCTCAGGGTTCAACTGATAAACAAACAAACAAAAGTTTCCAAGGTTGAGTTTTATATTTTGATTCTGGGTTGGAAAAACTGGATGTAAATAATAAAACAGCATGTTTTAAAGTTACCCATTTTATGAAAAAGGTAAACCACTTCCAACATATGAGCACATTTATATCAGAGAATTAAATAACTTAAAACGAGCAGTGAAGTCTGGGATGAAACCGCCTAGATCCTACATTCATTACATGTACTGTCCATCTAAAGACATGTGTGGTATTTCCTCTTCAAACAGACCCCCTGGAGATTCACTCAGCCCAACAAACCAAACCCTAGGTTTACTGAATAAAAGTCAAAGCAAAATAAAACAAAAACTTACAGTCTGACAGAGGAGTATAAATTGCTCAATCAACAAAAAAAAACAGAAATACAAGACAAAGTATGTTGTTACAGTTTACAGCAGGTCAGCATGGTTATTCCCCACAACAGCCAGCTGTAGAGAATAACCATTGCAGAGGAGGAGATCCTATCACTTTTACATAAATGAAAGACGCCCGCCCTTACTTTCACCACTGTGTCCTCATGTTAACAGTTTTACAGCAATGGAGCCGACTGCTGAAAGCTGACTGCTGGAGGGTTTTATTTTTGGCGGGACTTGTTTGTTTGTCTGTCTGTTTGTGTGTGAGCAGCATAACTCAAAAAGCAAAGGGCATGTTTTGAATAAATTCCCTTCTATCCCTTTTAGGATAGTGGACTACATTGACACTAGAGGAAACTGATCAGCCTTAACTGAAGTGTGCACTTTCTAAGTGCCTTTTTCCTAGTTTATTTGCATATGGGGCATTATGTAGTTGTTTAAGAGTAGAACATCCTATTACTACTCTACAAATAGAAGAGAGGAAGTTAGCTTCTCTCACACTGTCTCTCTCGCTCTCTCTCTCGCTCTCTCTCTCTCTACCATCTGACATGTATAATATGTGCTGACTCCCAGGTCCATCACAATGGAAATGGCTGCCTCAGACAGAGTACGGCTGCTACAAAGAAAAAGCACATCACATCACATCAGACAAGCAGCCTGTACCAAACAATCATGCTTTGAAATGCCCCTGTTTACCCACTATATCACAAAAATATCCATATCTGTTAATAAAGCTACATAATAATATCTGCATAAAGCTGGCAACATATTCTTTGATATGTCATTTCAGGTGTTTTGTTGATTATGCTGAATATTTTGCTTTTGTTATTCAGCCTGTCAGTCATTCCTTCATTGGGCACACATTACTGTGGCAACTGAAGCTTTTTCCATAACCATGGATGAATCCCTGCTGATTACCATCTGAAGCTCTTAGTCCTTTCGCAGAAAAAAATAAAAAAACATAGAGGAAGGTTTTAATGCTGATGGCTGCATATTTGAGCCACCTCTTTCCAACCTTTTGGTGTAAACTTTCTCCCCGTCTCCTGAACCGCCTCACTGTGTACACGGCCATGGTTTATGGCAACCATAACTAAAGTGGCCTCCATGAAAGAGAAGTAGGTGTTAAAGTATGTGACGCATAATGTGAATAGATCATTTAGCAATGGCTTGATTTAAACTCGTGTCAGGGAAACTCATGCCTCCTGAGGTGCAGGAGCCATTTTGAGACATTCTGCCTCATTAGTGTGAGTAAGGGTGCGTGAAAATGAATGGATTGTCGGGGGTATTTTTAAGTATGTCTATATGGAAGTGAGCAGTGAGGTACAAATTAACACACTGACTCCCTGTTGTCATGATTCGCCAATAACCTTAACCTGATATCATGATTATCTTAAAAATTATAACGTAAAATAGAAAACTAATAATAAACTAACCAAGGTAAAACGTATTTTGCAGAAAACAAAACAGCAGGTATTTCAATTCACTGCTTGTTTATGAAAATAATATACAGTATGTCTAACAGAAGGGCTCCTGATGTTTCCGTTACTTTTATTAACATGAGCAGAAAATCAGTGGAGGCGTCAATACAGTTTGAGTTGATGCTGCAGTATTCTTTCAAAGCTGTGGCAAATATTCACACACCACCACAATCTCAGAAGTTCCCGCAGTCCCACCCTGTGGCTTTCCTCACCGCCGAACCCCAGCCTACGTCATTTGGGCCTGATGCAGGTCTGTAAGTCGACCAGTGCCTGTCCCCACCACCACCGCAAAGCATCATGAGCACCAGCATCTCTGGCACAATATATGCATCATTTTTCTTCAGCAATGACACAGGCTCTGGATAAGACAAAGAGAAGGCGCAGGGCTCTAATGGGAGACTGAGTCATGAAGAGGAGGGATAGCACTGTAGAAGAGCTCAAGAGAAAGACCGGAATATCTGAGACAGTGAAGAGGGTGGGGCAGGGAATACAAGTGGCACAAGAGGTTCATTCTTCTGTGGCCATTATGGCTCAATTTCTGAGGTTGACCCTGCAAATGTCAAGTGAGAATCCCGGCTACAAATCACAGCTGAAACCACAAATTTTGTTGCAGTCCCCAGTCGATCCAAACTACTGTGTCCCTCACAGCTACTACAGCTCCTCCTATCTCGGGTAAGCTACCACTCAAGACAAGATCAGGCAAATTCAAAAATTACCTATTGTTATCTTGAAAGGGAAAGAAACTCAGTGTCTTTATGTGTAACGTTACTTTTTTACATTATTATTATAACAATGCTGGGCTGGGGAACCAAATTTCAGTCTAAACCAAGAAATCAGAACAATCACATTCTCATTATTTGATAAGTCACATTATCCCTGAATGCCATTTATTGCATGCTTGTGAGGAGTAGAAAATATTTAGTCTATGAAGGATGTCATAGCTTTTAAAATCTGTAAACATTTGTAAGATATTTTCATTTTACCTTCAAAACCACACACAAAAACAGCTCTAAATTCTCAGACCATGGCATAGCTACATCTCTGTCTATCAACCTTGGATTGCAGAATCAAACTTTTTATCAGTTGAAAAACATTATAATAAACTGTCCTAAACTGACCAGGAGAGGCTAACAACTAGTTACCACTAACCACTAACCTCATCTCTGTACTGGTCTTGTCTATTATATCCAGGTCAAAGCAGGTCAAAAGCTGTGGAACCTGCACAGCTTGACTTGGCCAGTTGGAATCATGTATTGAAGTATACGTGTAGAAGTGACTTGACTCTCAATCACATTATCTGGGAGTCTTAGACTTTTAAAAGCCCGAGTTTAGTCGCACAAACACAATAATTTGGTTATTTATATATAATGTCATGTAAACGTACTGAGTGAGTTCAGTCATTTCAAGTCTGACATTATCAGCACAAAATAGTCAAAATACAACTATCTATTAACTGATGCTTTCAACAACTTTTACTTTTGTCTTCCCATGAGCTTGACCATGATGAAAAGTACACTCTCAAACCCTAATCAGTGCGTGTGAGGATTTGTTTTGTCTACCATGAAGATTGTGTAAAACATAGAAGGGCACGATCAGTTTCACCCGTGCTGCATGCTCCTAGTAAAACTCTGGGCTGTCCATGCTCAAACAGTCCTAAACACACAAATGAACACCTGCCTCCTCTCCTTTAACAGCCTCTTCATTCATTATAAAGAGGATGGATCAGAGAGTCAGGATAAGGCTTCAAAGCCACTTCCCCCCTACCCAGAAGGAGCTCTCATCCTGGGCCAGGAGCCTACATACTTGTCCCTGTGTGAAGGCTAAAGAGTGGACATTCACACAATAGTATAGTGTTTGACAGGGCTATTAATGGGTGTGTATCACCCCCACAGTCTCCTGATCTCCTCAGTCATTTACAGAATCTGCCTCTCACACAACAAAAGAGACGCACATGACATGTCATGTCAGTGGAATCCATAGGCCAGATGTGATCCTTCACTCATAGGACAGTCTTCTCGTTTTCCACTGTTAAAAGGCTCCAAACACCTGTTTTTCACACATCCAGTGTCACCCACACACCACACATTCCTCTCCCTGGTTTCAGGGATTACAAGCCACAGCAATTGAGATACTGAGTATGATTTTTTCAATGGGCAAGTGTGACATTATGAACAAACTTACCCAATATTGATGAAACAAAGATATTCATGGGATGGGATGTAGGTTATGGCCTAAATGAGAGATGATATTTTGGTGGTGATTTATAACTGTTAAAGGCCCTGTGACATTAAAATCAACATTTTAGTGCTCTAGTCATGTAAATGTTGCTTAAAATTTCACCTTCATGTTTGCAACCAAATAACACAAAGCATTTTTCTAATATTCCTATTGAATTTTAGAGGTTACAATGGCCTCAAATCTACTACTGGGAGTATACTAAGTTTTATGCACTACCTAATCTACACCCCAATCAATATGGCAATAATACTAAACTTAGGCCAATAATTAATATTATTGTATTTTGCGCTATTTGCCGTTATATTCTATATTTTTTCAATATCGCATATGAACACATTTTCTGACTTTTATTATAAAGAAAATCCATACACTTATGCAGAGAAACAGCAGACTTGGTTTGTAAGAAGATAATCCCAATTTGGCAGTATTTTGGCTTTAAAACTGGAGAAACAGGAGAGCTGCAGTATTTAAATAAGACTGTGTGTCGTCTTTTCTGCAACATGCAGTTTCACCTCAGAATCCATCACCCAGCACACTTTGACTTCGCATTAGAAGTAGACATAGGCTTGGAATCACTGTCTGTCTGAAACCTGTTCCCCCAAGTTTTGTCATATAGTAATTGTAAGCAACTATTATTTGTCTGATTATCTTTGAGATAGAGATGTCCAGACAGTGACTCCAAGACTGCAACTACTTCCGGTCCATTGAGCTGTCACTTTAAAACTCAGTAGCCAATCAACAGGCAGCTTCCTAAGGTCCATTCATGGTCAGAATTGCAAACAAATTCCCAGGGAGTGCAAAGAATATGTCTGGGGTTTCAAAGAGTCGGCACAAGCATGATTCTGATCGTTGCAAACAAAATTTTTATTTTCAGACAAATAATATATGATATTTTGATTTTGTGGTTCTTTTTATTAGCTCAATTCATGAAGTGTTGTTTGCTTCTTAAAAGGTGCTTGCTTTGTTTGATAATATTGACAGAAATCTTATTCCATACCAAACATGCCCTCTATCTCAACCTTCTGAGATAGAGGAGTGTATTGATACTATGGGAAGCTAAGCTGCCTTGGCAGAGGTTTGAGCACTCTGGGTGCTTTCTCTGTTTCAGCTATACTTAGTTTCAGTATAAAGGGTTGAAAGTATCCCTGCATTTCTTTGCTTTGGTGTACACTCATCTTGATCTTTTTGCTAAACAGAGTGGGACAGAGGGGCATTTAGAAGCTTAAAGTGGTCTATTAGTACTCAGGCTTAAAATAATCTGACCAGCGGATCTGCCCCAACTTAAAAAAAGTCTTTCAAAAAACAAACTACATATGAAGAGTTGGTGGGCAGACAGAGAAGCATTCATAAGCTTAAGCTGCTTACAATTAATATTTCAGTTTGGACTGAAATGACTATTTACTTCAAAATGTGGAAACAGGTCAAGATTTCTAATTTAAAAGTTAGAGTGCTCTCTCACACACCAGCCTGTCAGTGCCTGATAAATCACAGACCATGATAGGCAAGTGAAGCGGGGCCTGGTCGATGTCCCCCAACACCTCTGGTGACCCCCGGCTGCAGTGGGTCATGGGTCAAATGTAGTGCTCAGCTGGGGCTAAAATCGGAAGTAACCTTATCAGCCGTGTACGGGGGGCTTCCCTAAGTCATTGGTCGAGGACACCCACATACATCATTAATCACTGCAAGACACAAGTGATACCAAAGATGGAAAGCAAGGAAAGTTTCCATATTTGGTGACTGCAAATTAATTAAATATAGTTCAAATGTTGGGTATCCAATATGCCTTTGTTACTGTCATATATCAGATTGTTTGTACAACAACCACAAAAGACATGTTTTGAAAATGTACAACCTGGTCCTCCTTCCCACAGACTGAAAGTGAGTCACTAGACGTCTACCAGAAATCCCTGTGACCATAAAGATTAAATAGGACTCTCTCTCTTCACATATGCTGCATTTTCAAAAGGAGACAGAGCTGAGAGTATTAAGACACATAGATATTACAACAATCATAAGCTAGCAGCTATTTCCTGGATTACATACTTATGTAGCATAAAATAAAATGGTCTTGAGTAAATCTGAGCTCAAGTTCAGACACTTTATTGGAAACATTCAATTATTTAAGTGCCACAACACTTTACGGGACATTACATAAACTTGCTTATGACCACTACTCAAAAACTCAAACTCAATGATGACCACTAAAAAATCCCAATTAGGGATATTGCCTTTGTCCACAACTGAACAAGCTGCTCTAAATTCACTAGTCTTCGGTCGGTCTGAAATGTACTCTCAAATGTAGTCTACAACACAAACACACATGCACACACAAATTTGGGAGTGGTAGGATTTGAGCGAGTTTGGTTTCCCACAACCTTGAAAAATGTTGCCATTAGCTCGTCTATACAACTTACCCTAATCCTAAACATGACTTCAGCTGCGCCCCCCCCCCCCAAATCCCCTCCTTTACTCTCTCTCTAATCATGTTTTATACTTTGCATTCCAGGCCAAATGTGGAGCCTGTGGCTATCTAGTCTCATTCAACATTCCCCAATTTCCATATGTTGAACCACTTTACATAGTGTGCTGCAAAGGGACACTATGGCTCCACTGGTAGATGACGCAGTTTTATGGGTTTCACTGCCTTATTGTTTAGTACTGAGGCTGAAAATATGAGAAAACCTCCAAATACACCATACTGAGGTTTTGTTTTCCCTAATGAAACAGCAAAAATGTTTTGTAACACAGACACTAGAATAACATATCCACATAAACATGTAAGCTCAAATCCACCCTCTCATAACTGAATCAAGTTCTACTATTGAGATGAGGTCAGCATCCAAAACACTGGAAGGTAAGGCATGTGACAGATACAAAACAGACAGGGGGAGTAGAACATGATGGTGGACAAGAAGTCAGAGTAAGTATGATCATGCAGTACTGGACCTCACTGGCTAGAACAGATCAAAGGTTTTGCTGTTTTATTCACTTATTATAAACAGAACCCTCCCTTTAAGAACAAGTTCCCCTCTATTCTGCTCCCTGACAAATAACACTGTATGGTAGCAGGCTGCATGGGCAAAGGAGTACAAAGTGGCTATGTGTGCGAGTGTACAAAAGTGTGTTTGCACTAATTGCCCCCACTCTGTGTGTGTGTGATCAGCTCATTTTCTCACAGCTTGACCGTCTACAGAGGGAAAACAGAGAGCCAGTCAGTTTGGATGGAAGACAACACACTCATTGAGAAAAGACCTGAACCCTCAAGCGTGTGTGCACACACAAACACACACTTAAATTCTGTTCAGTAGAGGGAAATCCAGTTAATTTGAATTTAAAGTGAACAAGATGCATGGCAGCACTTCTGCATGTGTGTGTGTGTGTGTGTGGGGTGATGACTGCTTGAAACCAATTTCTACCAAATCAACATTGTCTGGCCATTTGTTAACAATCAGATGTTAAGTCTTTTCATAATGAAATGCAATATTTAGAGCATGTCAGCTTATTAAGTGTTTGGATCATTTCAAAAGGGAGGTAAATTAACAAAAAATTAGAGTAACAGAATTGGAAAAGTACATGACTCCACCTTCTTAGTGACATGAGACTTCCAAACATGTCTTATCAGCTTTTAATTTTAACTTGATTTGCAGATTGATTGAATTTCATGTGCTCCATACCCATTCACTGAAACAGCTTTTAACAGCATATTGACATTTCCACATCTTTGAAGTGGCATTGTTTCATTATCACTCCCCTCCCTGACTAACATCCATAAAAAAGCATCTTGTGAGTCATCATCACTGATTGAATTAGGCTTCCAATTCTAATACCCTCTCTGCCTCTAAAATGAGCATTCACACATTAACACGGACACTGATTAACACTCTGAGAGAGCCATCCTCTCCTTTTCCTTAGGCGCTTCACTCTCAAAAGATCAAGGGTGTAAATTAACAAAGACAAAGTCATTCCCAACTTCCCTCCTCAGAAATAGAATTTCTCAGCTGAGGCTTGGTTCTCACAGTCCTATAAGCTGTTTTGATAGAGAGGCTTAGGAGTTTGATGTTTCAAAGCACTGAAATTCCCCCTTGTAAATCTGAAGCAGCTTTCTGCTGATTAACATTCCGTGTTGGGCTGGGTAGAGAGCAAAATCATGGCAGAGAACAGAGTGAGTCAAATTGGAGGAAAAAAAGAGTGAAAAAAGGGTGGTGGTGGGGGGGGGGGGGGGTGGTTGTTTATGATTGGATTATGGGTCTGGGGGGGGGTTGGTTGTTTATGATTGGATTATGGGTCTGACTGTAAAGTCAGAGATGCCCAGGAAAAGGAAAGGCAGTGGGCAGCCACTAACTGTTGTTCACCCACACTAAAATATACTGCAAATGTGTTGTGCATTATGACTTTGTGTGCGCCTGTAAAAAAAGGTTTGGCAAATGCTGGCATCAGCTCAGAGACAGAAACTTGCACAACCGGCTACATGAACAATGAAGGCTATATTTATTCATTAAAATTTGCTAAGATGGACCCTTCTGTTCAAGAAAAATATAGTATATTTGATTTACTGATTGTCCATAATGTCCCATACCTTAATTTGTTTCATATTGTTAAGATCAGAACAGAGGAACTATTGTTACTTACTAATGTTACAAAATTGTTACTAATAAACAGATAAAGTGAGCCCTATATACCTTATAATATTGAATATTTAAATTAATCATGATAAATCATGAGGTCCTGGAATGACAGACTCTCTCTTGACTTTAAAATAATCACTTAGAGAGTATTTTGTTGAGCTAGACAGTATTTTCAAATTACTTAAATTAAATATTCATGATTTTCTCCATTAATGATCATCCTGATGATGGAAATTTACCATGATCAACTAACTGCAAGTGGTGTTTTATCATTTTAATATTTTATAGTATTGTCTCATCCCCAGAGACAAGACTTTTCTTTATTTTAATACCATGTTCCAATTAAAATTGCATTACAAGAGAACAGCAGCCCCCATAAACAAATTTCACTCACTATAACCTGCTGTAGCTATAGGATGAAGAATGAGTGTGCATTATATTTCATGGATATCTCAGCAGTATTTCTCAGCAGAAGATAATATGGAGAAGGGCATTCTTTTGTCAGCAGTAATGAGTTGGGCTGGTCCGTTTGTAATGGCCTGACTCAACTGCTGCCCACTCCATTGTTGACAACAACTGTCCTCGCTGTCAAAGAATGGACAAGAGATGAGATTTCTATGCTGTGGGCATAACATGGGATTGAGAGTGGACAGATTATCTTATACAATTAGTCAGGAAATCAATGCCACTGTTGAAACGTGCATAAATCAATGGACCACCCAACCTCCCACACACATGTTCACATCCACAGCTTGACCACACACATATCAGCCAAAGAATTGTATGCACTGAGCTCTTAAGTGTCATCAAACGCACAAATCACATGGTCGTGTGTCAGTCTCGGAGATGACAGCTGAGCTGAGATACAACAGCTCTGTCATCTGCATGTTTGTGGTCTGGGTGTGTTCGGGACCTGCAGGGCGTGTCGGGCTGTCCACCTCTTTAACGGGAGGCAGTAAACTACCTTTAACCAGATCAGTCACCTCATGCAACTGCCTGTATGGCCCATCTGACACCCAACGGGGGTTTACAGCTCACCCCTGACCCTCACACACAATCATCACAGAGGGAGTGTCCACACCTAAAGAGAAGCCTACAAAGAAGGACCCGTCCTCTGGTGTAGTTATGTCACCTCTTGACCCCCCAACTCTTCACATGCACAAAGTCACACACTCACATTCATGCAACCCTCGTCATCTACGTCCATGCTGGTCAGCACTACGGGACACAAGAGTTAAACAAAGCCTCATTGTGCATTAGACAATACATACAAAACAACCTTGAGGACAATAGGTGTGATCCAGGGGGTCATCACCTCCCCAGTGCATCACATGTTTCAAATGATGATGATAATAAGACAGAAGAGACTCAATTGCATGGTCTAAAATGGTTTTCTTGTTTTACCATCTAACTGATATAAATGATATCAAGGTTCAACATATATCATGTTTATTTACAGTATGTACTGTGCAAATATGCATGTAAGCCAGAATTGCTTTGGATTTGTAGAAAGGTTTCTGTGTTAAACAAGTACTTCTGTCTATTACGGAATTTAAAAACTAAGAAAGAAAGAAATAAACAATCACTCTCTGGTAAAGCTGCTCACATCTCAGAAGTATAAAATTAAAGATTTAATGAGAGTTTTAAAGAGGACTGACTCATTTAATCTAAAACACACATGTGCACACATTGAATATTGTGAGCTCAAATTAGTAAAACTTTACCACCTTTAAAGGAAGAGATGCCACTCACGTATCCTTTTTTTTCAAAAAGCAAATAACGCAGGAAGACAAGTGCCAACATGTGAGTGTGTGACAGATTGCGAGCATGTTTGTTTGGCACTCCTGTTCATTTTGGCCAGTTCAGAATAATAAAAAAGAGGATGATTAGTTTTTGTCACATTTCTGTTGGCATCAGTGTGTTTCTACTGATTCTGAGCTGGCTGCATCTGTTAATCCTTATAACTTTCCTGCCTATAAATCCTGTCTCAAGACTATTATACTCTATCCTTCATCTCGGGACGGGTTATCACTATGACCTTACTATGAAATGGCTCATGCAGGTAACCATCATCCTGAATCACACTACTGTCGTCTTGTCTTCATACACAAGGCGCGCAGTAACGTGACTATGATACAGACGGTCACACCTGATGTGATGAGTGTTTCCTGCTTCTTCTCTGCAGGGGGTAAACATTCCTCAGCCTGAGCACAGCAGCAACACAAATACAAGTTGTGGGAGGTGAGTTGTGTGTGTGTTGTGTGTATATGCTCAATGAGGAGGGTGTTTGTTACTGTTTGTGTTCCCAGCTGTTCTCTTTGCAGGTGCTACAGGCAAGCTTGACTAAGTATGTGTCACTGAAAATACTTAATTAGGTCATCTCAACAACTTCAGACATGTCTAATCTCCACATTGGGTTTTTATGTGTCCGTTTGTGTGTGATTGTGGTTCTGTGAACGTTTGTCGGTGCATATGAGCATGTGTGCATGTGTGTCAGTTTTGCAGGTCATGAGAGACTTTGGTCTCTGTGGACCACCCACAAAAGCCTTTTCCTCTAAGCAGCAGATGGAAAAAGAAAGACAAGGATCGGAGAGATGAGGAGAGATATCACCAGAGACTGTTGCCTTCCTCTGTCTCTGCTTTCTTCCATCCCATCATATTTCTTTTGACGATAAAACCAGAGCACTTAACAAACGGCAGTGGAAGAACAAGGAAAGCCAAAGACCATTTGCCTTTTAACTGGGCAGATCTTGTGTGTCTCTGTGTGTGTGTGTATTAATGCATTTTTTCCTGAGACCCGGTCAATTCACTTCAACTGACTTTCCCACGACTCGTCCCAAAGCCACAACAGCTACATTAAAGCTGACAGTTCTTCCTAACACACAAACGGACATAAGCTCATACCCTGGCACACACATACATTTTAGACTGGCCACACTGTATTTTACCCAATACAGCCTTTTAACAGAAATTAATAAAATCTTTGCCAAGCAGGAAATAACCAATAAATTGCCAGGAACATCTTTTCAGTGTGAACAAAATCAGGGAATAGGAGATTATGGAAAAAGTTTGCAAAATGTTGAATGGGTGACCAACTCAGACTTGTAATATGTGCTGAGTGTCAGGCTCTGACCACCAGGACCATTGTTAGTAAATTATGGCTAGTCAAAGGTGCTAGCCACATCCTGACCACACACACTAAAACACGAAAAAGCCCTCTACCCTTCCTACACAGACTCAGCTGCCCAGCAGAGACCCTCTTAAGGTGGGGTGTGGGTCTATGTGTGGGTGTGTAAGTGGTGACAAGGAATGTTTGTGTGTAGCAGATTGGGGGGGGGGGGGGGGGGGGTCTTTTCTGGGGGGGATGACTATTCTTGCACACAGACACACAGCTCCTGTACAAACAGCGAACTGAGTGACAAATCTGTTTTCATTCTCTTTTTCCCACTGATGGGTCTCTCGGGGTGTGATGGTGATGGCAGTGCATGTTTGCAGGTTTTGCTGAAACCTTACCCTCCTCTTACATTTGTACCATGTCTGACAGATTTTCACTTAACAAATTCTCCTTTTTTTTAAATCTTGCTCCTTATAGGCCTTGTACTTCCTGCCTCGTTCCAAGATAAACAGCCTCTGCTTTGCCCGCTTAGGAAACCCCATGACCACGAATGGCTAGACAGACAGAGGAGGCTCATGGGATATTTCATTCAACTACTAGCCAAGTGTTCAGAGTTGGGGTTTCGACAACCCAAAGACTTAAAGTTATGAAAACACACACACACACGCGCTCAAACAGGCTCACACTGCCATGGAAGAACTTCTATTCTCCAATTTCAGCCTGCAAAGTCTCAGAAGTGATTGCAAAATGTGCAGGGTGATAATTAGCTACTTTTTACCTTTTGTCACTCTGGAGAAACAGAACACAGACCAAAATGTAGACAAGAAGCTGGGGGCAATTGGTGTTAAGAAACAACTCCACATGAAAATACCAAAAGAAAGAAGACAATTTCCTTGGTCCCCTGCTACAAAAAGAAAAACAACAACAACAAAAACATAGTGTATCCCATCAGTCAGCCTTTCACAGCGTGAAACCCAAAGATTACTGAAGATTTTTAAAATCAAGCCTCCTGGTGTATGAGAGGTTTGTGTGTGTGAATATATGATTCCTTTTCCAGCCATTGTCTCTGAGCCTTAGGTTCCCAGAACTATAACAGCAGCTTTGTGTGGAAAGTCTCTGGCTGACCCTTGGACCAGTGAAGACCTGGCAGGATACTCCAAGCTGAACGAAAGACAGGAAGAGCAAGAGAAGGAAAGTGAAAGTTTGGAGGCTTAAAAAATGGAGAGGAGACAAGTCTTCTCTTTGATTAAAATTTCAGACTGCGGTGGCACGTTCACCAGCTCGCAGGCATGCACGCACTCATATGCAACAAAGACAGACGAAAGACATTTTGTGTTATATAGAGAGTTGCACGTAGAGATGAATGAGCCAGTGTATGAATAGTATTCCAGCTAAATGCTGACCTCACCACTCTCTAGCAACCAACACAAGTTGGTCAAAGGGTAATTATGGCCTTCAGAGCCGAAGTGCACTAGAGCCAAGAACCATTAGGCAGGTTCATTTCTTTCTCACTGTTTTTCCCCATGCTTGTCATTGTACTCCTCTTTTTCCAATTTGTTCTGTATTTCCCTGTATTTGTCCACTGACCGACCCAGGTATATACCTTCAACCTGCTGTATCTTCGACACCTACGGGAGTCTTAACTGCTACACATGACACTTTTCTAAAAAGACATTCAAAACATTTCATGCTCGAAAAGCAGCAGGTGCAATATTTTGTAAACTCCCCAATATGTCAGCTGAATTTATTATGAAATCAAGACCTGTGTCTCTTCTCTGTTAATCAACTGTTATTTACAGGAACTTGTAAAACTACTAAACTACTACATGCACACATAATATTATGATATTGGTATTCTCGCACTCCCCTCTGCAGGAGGATGATGGCATTTCAAGACTTGTGAGTGGAGCACAGGGAGCAGCAGAACAGTTGAGGAGGGGAACTAAGAATAAAGTGGATGAAGCGATGAGCGAGGGATGAAGGGAGAGCGGGAGGAGAGAGCTATGGAGCTCCTGGGGCGTTCCAGTGAGGTCAGGCCTAGAAGAGAGGCCTTTGCTAAAGTTTGTCTCTCCCAGCATGGGTCTGGTGATGATTGTTATTCATGCAAGCAAGAAGGATGCCCCCGCTTTTATTTTTTTATTCACAGCTGATAACACACAGACATCCTGATGAATTTGAGAAACATCACTTGTGACACCTAATCCAGACATAATGGCCACTGAATGCTGATAGTGTAAATTCCTTTTCTTGTTTTCCTTTGTCTGTTTACTACAACTCAGTCTGTGTCTTTATCTCAAGTGTTTTTTTGATTATGAAGTGATTTGAAGTGTTTGTATGCCGGTGCTGTACTGCCTGCATACAGTGCATCCGGAAAGTATTCACAGCGCTTCACTTTTTCCACATTGTGTTATGTTACAGCTTTATTCCAAAATGGATTCAATTCATTTTTTCCCTAAAAATTCTACACACAACACCCCATAATGACAACGTGAAAATTTTTTTTTTGAGATTTTTGGTGAATACTTTCCGGATGCACTGTATGTTATCTTTGTCTATTCAGAGCCAAGATTGTGCCACAATGTTATCAGAGTCACAGAGACGCATCAAAACGTCTCCCTGTGTTTTCACATAAGGGCTCGTCTCTCTGTTAACTCACTCCATTGTTCTCCTGAGATCAGATCGTCTATGCCTTGGGTCCTGTCTGCAGACCTTATGTCAAAACAAAGATTTTTGGCAAAGCAAAATTAAACAATGTTGTCAAAATGTTCTTAGGAAACCACAGCAATGAAAAGCTGCTCTTACTTCACAATTGGGCTGGCGTTCAGCTGACCCACTGGGTGGGTGTTGCAGTATTTATGACTTGCTGACCCTTTAGCCGACTCCCTCCCCCCAATCCAACATAAACTCCTGACTCATCTGTGCTTTTCAGCCCCATCATGCAGACACACACCACATTTTAGCACCTGACAGGAATGCTGACGGATGTCTGTTATCAAATCATGCTATATTGTCTTTTGACAAAGCACCCAATGCTTTTGCATTTGGTCATCAACTGCAAGGTCTAATGACCTCTCCAATTTCACAGTTCCCTACTTTTAAACATCCATGTAAAAATTTTACAGGACCTAATATACTGTATATACTTAGGGGTGGAAAAAATATTGACACACTTAAATATTGCAATATTTAATGGTGCAATACTGTATTGATTCTTTGATGCACTGTACTGAAATATTCTTGAAAGTGATTTTCCAATAGTGGTTTTGTCTTGTATTCAAGCCCCCAACCACTATTTGGCAGCAATCTTTACACCATTTGACTCTCTTTCCCTTCTTTCACTCCTACACACACACACACACATTTTTACTACGACCATACTTTGAGGGTGCCTTTACTACCCCTTTTATCAGAAACAGCATAAGGCCAGGGCACTGACACGTGTATGAACAGTATGTGCACAATATGGACTGTGACCTGATGTTAAACACATGAGAATGTTCAAACAAAATTCAAGATTATGCACACTGGCATCTGTAGGCCATACGATTGGAACACATGTCTAATTCTATTATGTCTAATAATCAAATTTGGATTAAATTGTGTTAAAAAGAAACAAGTCTGATGAGCTGATGAACACGATGGAATTGTTGACCGTTTTTGGAGACTGTATTTTTCTCTTTGAGGTGGAGAAGTGAGGGATGTATAGAATGGAGCACCTCATTTAAGCTCTACTCTGTTTAATTGCTGTCTGACTAACTTCCTCTGAAGTCTCATCGCCTCTGCATAGACATAGGACTAACAAGAAGTCACTCAAGACATAAATAGTACAATTCATATTCATGCAAACAAAGCGGAGACAAAGCTGCAGAGGAAGTCAGATCATACAGGGACAAATGCAAATGACATTTGAAGAGAAGCATCATCATCATCATCAGTGTTTTGCACTTTGACATAAGTGGAAATAAAAGGAAATGAGATTCTCTTAACATGCTCAAAGAAGGCGTCCTTCTATCAGTGTAAAATTTCACCACATGCCACCCTAACTTCTCCCTCCACCTCTGTAATGCTCAATAGGCAGATTATCACAGTGCTGGAGAGGAAACGTGGCTGCCAGTGCTGGAGTGTATCATGTCCAGTGCTGTCTGGCTCTGCAGTGACACACACACACACACAGTCCAAACAACATTGAGGCAGAGCAGGAGCAAGGATGGTCAGCTGAGAGAGAGAGCCACAGTAGATGTGGGTGAATAGACCCCACTCAGTATGTTTCCATGCACAGTTAATTCAGCTCGGGTTGTAGCTTAACTATGTCCTTTTATTTGACTAATATCGTTGTCTCAGCATGGAACCATTCATGGGAAATCAATTTATTGAATCAAGTGTATCCACCCCCGCTACACTATGTCCCTTTTTGGCTTGTTAGTATTCAACGGTTACCGGTTTAGGCGGCAGATAATTTTTAGCACAATGAGTTTCATTCAGAGCCTTCCTATTATTCATGAACTTGGAGATATTCAATTCCTTAAGATCTCAGAGCATATAACGGGCCCCTTAGTCACACCAGCAAGCCTGGATTTCTCCATGTTTTTGTCTGATTCTTCTTTGTACTGGCTTCCTGTATCATTTCCAGGTATTAGCCAGGGATAGGAACTGTGCCCAGGCCAGCTTGAGACTAACTCTGGTCCAATGGTATGATCTGAGAGTTAGTCTGCCTTTGAGAAATTAAAATTAAGTACCATTTTAGTTGGACCAACACTTTTTTTTTAAAGGTCCAGTTCAATTCAGACTAACACAATAATTATTTTTATTCAAATGTCATGTAAAGCTACAAAATACAATGTTGAACACAAACATGGATACACAGCCATGCATACAATGCAAATGTCTTGTTTTCATATCTTCGAGAGATATGCAGTCACACAAAGGATAAGTTCAGAGTTTCATAAGATTCTCCGTGCCACACGAATGCAACATAGACATAAATCCAAGCACCTTAGCATTTCTAAAGAGGAAATCAAAAACATGGCGATTATGTGCAATAAAATGACTGTTCCAGCTTTATATGCCCCTCAACACTATCTAACCCAATTAAAAACCTTAATCCTAGCCTTTATATCACAGTGTGTGGCAGGCATGTTTAAAACCACACATCCACCTTAATGGATGCCTTTTTACTAATGTTTGCTAAAAAGAAAACCCATCCTATTTGGGTTCCAAACTGTTAATTCTGGTCACAGAAAGAGGTCCACTTACTGTAGATGTGCTTTTCAGATCATATCGACAGAAAGAGACTAAAAGTTATTGCCATGGGTGTCCTGTCTTTACAGTGTGTGCTTTCCTGTGCCTACATGTGTTCTCCATATGGCCCTGCTGTGTATGTTCTCCTTCCCTCCACTAACCACGAGGGACTTCCAGGAAGCCTTACTGTACATGGTTTTGGTCTAAATGTGCTGTGTGTGCTGCTGTGGCTCTTTTAATCATCATGTGTCTGTCTGGGGGACCTTGACCCAACAGGTGATATGGATTTGGAAATGGCATTGGTTGCAGTGTTGAATGTGGAAAATTTGCAGAAAATAAAATTTAAATGTACTGAATACTGGCTTTTATGAAGGCTGGAGCAGAAAGAGAAGAGTACTGACCTCTTTTCATTTTGGGTTAAGAACAACCAATAACAATTTTGCAAAGCCAGAGAAAAGGAGAAAGTCACAGGGTCTGTGACTTGGTAATCTGTTTTCAGGGTCTGAAAACAGATTACCATGTTTAATGGCACATAACAGGAGAGGCGTGGTGACTTTGAATGACTTCCGACTATATACTGGTGTAGCTATCAGCAAATTTTGACATATCTTGCCATGTAGGCAAGATGAGATCAAGTCACTGAGCCTTGATGTTTATATCTGTGATGTTGCAGATGAAGCTGCAGGCTTAAACAAATTCCAGTGTCTGCCTGGGACAGTCAACTCAGTTGAGACAGGAGTAGGTGGTGAGAGAGGTAATGAGCATTGTGTCTGCTCATAGTCATGATGAAAACTAAATAACTCTGCATCCGTTACTGGACTTCAAGAAAATGAGGAAAAGCAAAACACTCTCAGGACTGTGTTTTTGTTTCAGAGACAGCTACCTCTCTCTCCGGTTTAGTCAAAGTGGACTAGACATCCCAAGTCTCCGCTTATCACTCAGAGTCAGCTGTCACTCAGTCAGCCCTTAATCAACCATATTGACAGTAAATAAATAAATAAATAATTCTAGGCCAGTGTTACCACAAACATATATGTGTACACGCCACAGTCCTTTTCAGAAGGCTGCAGTGGCCTACTTATGTCTAAAAGGCAACATACCAAACGCACCATGCACCGCACACACCCCTCAGTCAACCTGTCATGGTGGGTATTTTGCCGAATAAGGCTGGCACTTACTAACAACCTTGTCATGAAAACTGCCGTAACCTTTCCAGTCTCCCACTCAACCTTTCTACACTGTCTCTTCAATTTCTCCCTCTGGAAAACTGGCTGACTGTTTCCAAACATCAGACAAAAAGCTGTAAACTATTGCTCAACTTCTTGATTATAATTTGTGAGGCAGAGGCCTGATTTTATGAGGCAGATCTCCTGTATAAAATATGTCAGTTGCTCTTACTAATATATATTTTAAGTTAAAGGGCTTTTAAAGCAGACTGGGATGGAACCAACGTAAAGAAGCAAGAATGCATGTCCTTGACAGAGTGTCTCTTTCTACTGTCAGTGTTTGCTCACTCCACCCTCTGTACACTTACAAACTAGACATGCAACTCTCAAATAAAAGCATCTTCTTCTCTTTGTGTGCACAAGAGAAGGTAACCTTGTACCAATGGTTTTATAAGGTGTGACAGGTTCTCGTTGGCTTCTGCCAATTATTGTGTATTCAACTTTATGGTATGTGACTGATTGTACAAAGAGAAAATGGAAAATAGCTTCATCTTTCTTGTACCTGTCTATACTGCCATTAAGAATACAGTATAGTATCTTTGGCAGTCAATATGTGCCTTTAAAAAATGAACGTGTACAGAGGAGGAGGGAGTCCTGTGTATTTATTTTTCCAGAGTAATAGAGTATTTCTATTTAACTTCCACACACTCAGTGGCTCCAAGTCCAATGGACAAAGAGGCAACTGACAGCGTCACAAAAGCTCTTGCAGCCCATTTACAAAACAACTAGACTTGAAAGGAAATAAAGTGGAAAAAAATATTCACTTTCCTAGTTTGGCTGTAGAAAAAACAAAAGAAGCTGTGGCCCTTTTTTGCACTGCTGGCAGAGGGAAATAATCACAACTCTCCCTTCCTTTGGCACACAAATATAAGCACACACAAACATACGATACCTCAGCTGCAGAGATTTGGTTATGGTCAACCTGAACACATATAGTAGATCCCAGTCTGAGGGGATGTGTGGGATTACAGCTCCATCACTCCCTCAGATGCTTTCTATCTCTCCGTCCTTCCAGCCAAGTCAGTATGAATCCAACTGATTTCAACATAGAAGTGAAGACAAGGAGGTATTATATCCAATCCCTGGTCAGACAAATCTGTTTCCATTTAAACTAAACACTACCTGATGCCCTTCCATGCTCTCCCTCCTCACCCCTCTTCCCCCTGCCTGCACATCTGATCTGTTTGAGTGTAATTAAATATTACAACCAAAAATCACTCACAGAATCCTTATGAATTGACTGCAGTAAATTGCTTTTGTTTTGCTGGAGCACACATGCAGAGAAGCGAATGCATGCCAGCTAATGCCCATTAATAATTCTGGCACCGATTTTTTTCGAGGGTAAGGAGCAAGAAAACGGATAGTTTTTGTGGTTGGACACATACTAAGTGGGTTTTTGATAGTTTGCTCAGTGAAAAAGCTGTGTAAAGGTTTCAAAGAAATGTGCAACTGAGCTGTACAGCCATAGGAACAAAAATGAATGGAGCACTGACTATGTCTTCTTGTAGGCAAACAGAGTTTTTAAATGTAACACTAAATCAAGCAAGTGAAATAACTAAGTAAAAAGAGCTGTGCAGTTAATTGTGGAATGGCTGTTATAAAACTACTGCACAGATATATAATGCATATACAGTAGTTTATTTTTAAATCACAGTTACAGTGTACAATGTGCTACTTATATAATTTCTACATACTGTATAATTAGGTAAATTCACCCCCAATTTTTTTGTACTTCTGCAACAGAATGCTTCATCACACTTGCAGTTATACCATTTTTATCTTCTAAACCCAGTGTTGAGTCATTATCATCATCATAATGCCATTCAACCACTTTTTATTTAAGGCTGGTGTTGCTATAGCAAGTTGGCAGGATGGACCAAAAAAAAAAGTTGGTAACCTGTGGCAACCAAGGCCAGTGTGCTCCAAAAAGCATACAGTGACAGCATATACCTGTTTTTTTCTATCAATGATCATTAACAGGGTCAAATGCCTCCTGCCATTTTGGTGCCTAAAGTGAGATTGGGATTTGGTTCACAAGCTGACTTTAGCAATCTGGTCTTCCCACACCAGCTGATGTAAATTTTCCAGTGTTCCATGAACAGAAGCCAGCAGAAAACCTGTCCAGGCCCACATTACATACATGTATATTCATGTTTTCCACCTATTTTACAATTTAATACAGGGAAATGTATCTGAACAGGCTTCCTTTCATTGCTGTATAAAAGAGAATAAATTGTATTTAAATGTAAGATAAAGTGGTAGAAAATGACTGAGTGAGTCAATAAGGGATGGGACAATATAATGGAATGGTCATAGCCATATTCACTTTTTTCTCTCACCTTTTGACTTTTGACACCTAACACCCTAATGCCAAAACTTTTCCAGACACCATCACAGGTGCATGTGGCAGCGCTATTTCCAAGCCAGACTTAACAGATGTGATCCACAGAGGTTCCTTTCAACAAACCCATTGCAAACAACTCAGCAATGCACTCGTCCAAGATTCCAGCCTCGTCCAGCCAGTCCTCCTGCTTCCATCATTAGCTACATCCCCAGGCTATCATGCAAGATGGATTCCCTCAGGAACTATGGGCAGGACTCTGTGGTAATGCATGTGACACACTAGCTGCAAACTTTCCAATTTACACAAGCCAAATAAGCAATCTTAACTCCACAATTCAAGACAGAATAAAGACTTAACCATGACTCTTCAGGATTGTGATTAGAAAGAAAGACGCAAAGGCACAAATGCGTTAAACTTCACTGTCAACATTTCTGTGTCTCTATTTGCGTCCAGAGCATTTTATTCATGACTATATGTCATCTCTACCTTTCTTTTTCTTCCTCTCCGTCAGTGCTTTATACTGTCAGGAATGTTGATAATCATGACTCATGCTGCTGTAGTGTTATAGGAGAAGTGTGGCTTGAGATCAAAATAATGCCTGTGAAGAGTGGAGCAAGTAAAAACAGGTTACGCCCAGGGGAGTACATCTCTTAAGATGTTTAACTGACCTTGTTAATTAATACATTTCACAAACTAAGATTTTTTGTCAAAGTGAGGCATACTAGAACACAAATTCATGCAATAAACAGGCAAATTGTTTTTGGTTTCATATCTGTGAAAGCATTACTCATGGTTTTCTAAGAATAGTCTATAACCACACAAGCACATATAAGCACCCGCTTAAACATGTGCACACCAGTACTCGAATGTATTAATGTTTTCACAGCTGGTACTGGACAAGAAGTAAGTGCAAACAGTGAAATTGACCATCAGTGCGTTTGTGTGTAGCCTGAGGTGGTACATGCACCATGTAACGCTTTTCACCCAAACATAAATTGTAGTGTTTTGTGAAGGATTATCTCTTATTAAACACTAAACCCTGCCTAAAATCATCTGTACACTCATGCAGGTCAAATACAGGCCTTTTGTTAAAGGCTGGGCAAATATGCTGTGTGCCAAACAGGCATGCCAAAGATGAACTTAATTCGATTTCACCATAATGTCCTGATATGTTTTCCAAAACTGTATTTGATCATGCTCCAGATTTGTGGAGTGCTGGTTTCCCCATCTGTGTGACCACAGCGCTGGGCTGCTTTCCCTGTATCTTTCTGCCCACTGTTCCCACGCCTCTTTCTGGGCTAAATACATATTTAGGGAAATACTGAGCAGCAAATCATATGCCCCGTTTTCTTCGGGCACCCAAAACCCATTACTCATAGCCTCTTTACTACCTTTAAACATTATAAGCAAGAAAACAAAACTAACATTCATCTATCCATGTTACATTTGCTGAACATGAACGCACCCATTCAATTTGAATTTGCTTCAGGTTGCTCACTTTCAAGCCCTTAAGCATTCCTTTGCAACCACACAATCTTCCACTGCTGACCACTGCAAAGCTTGGCTGGAGCTGCTGAGAGAGTTAAACGGACTAGTGTCAACTATAGTCAAGGACTTGTCACTAGTTTGCATATTCAACTATTGGACTAAACAGGCTTTAAATGGAAACAAATGCAACAAAGTTTGAAAACATTTCAAAAGAAACTCAAAGGCTGCATAAAAAAAACGTCTGTGTGCCAGTCATGAAGATCAATTATTTCATAGCTACTTCCACTCTCCATTAGTAGAGCTACTACTCTGCACTTTAAAATGCCCCAACGTACCATCAATACAAATTACACCAGGAAGAGCTTGCTCATATTATTTCCTTATAAGAAATGAATGACAAATTGATTCTTTGGTATAGCTGTGCAATGTATTGAGTTCAGTCAGTGCCATAGTCTTTTGAATGCATGCAAGGCAGACTAAATAGGTTTCAGGAGCTGTGTGCACGTGAACATGCTCACACTAGTGTGTGCATGAGTAATGAATAAGATCCTGGCACAATGCAACAGAGTTCCTCTAATACACTCCCTGTAGACGAGAAGAAATAAACAGATAAAGATGAAGTGGACATAAATGCAAACGAGAGAGTGAGAGAGTGCTAGAATGAGAGTCAGCAAGGGAAGGCAGGAGGAGAGGAAGGAGGGAGTTTTCAGAATTGTTATTGGAGCCAAAGAAGTCATTTCTGACTTAAATAGTTCCAGATGTGGGCCAGCCTCTGAGAAAAGGAAAGAATTGGAGAAATGGAACAAAATCAAGCAAGAGGGAGGGGTATTTATCAGATGGTGCCCTTCCACATAATCAGTAGTGATACCTTCTTATTCTGAGACCAGTATGATCTTCGCTTTCGTGTTTAGGCCCAGTTGATGGTTGTGGTGCTAAAATAACTTTAGTGGGATTGGTGGAGGGCTGAAAGCCAGGTTTAGGGTATGGGGTGTCAGGTGGTAAGGTGGTAGAGGGGCATGTGGCTTGCAAGGCCTGGTCTTGGGTCTATAAAAAGCTAGGGTGGTCAGAATAATGGCCTGTTGTTTCTTACACATACATACAGGACTTTTTCAAAACCAGTGACTGAACTCAAAAATAGTCAACCCAACCAAAAAGACATCTGGTTAAATACTGGGACAAAAACTGGTCTTTAACTTATTTTGCAATGAAACAGCTCCAACCAAAGCATATGGCAGGATAACAGACAGTCAATGCACTGAGTGCAATCCTTTTAGCGCTTGCAAGTTTAAATTATGATTAAAATGCCAACTGATGCAGAAAATATGACATGCAAGAGTGATCGAGTGAGAACAAGTGTTGACTAACCTCGGGTATTTTAGAAAGTTGGCAGCATTCACCTGTTCTCTACATATTGCCAATGCTTGCACTGAAATGTGCTCGTGCATGATAACATCTTAACTTCGATCAGTAGTGTCCCTTTTAATTGCAGCCATATAATAATTACTACCTCCATTTATTTTCTCCCTCCTTCCCTCCCTCTCTCTGTTGTGCATTATGCTCATGGTTGTGTGCCCAGCTTCTCCAGCATTTGTTTTCACTCCCTCCGCATTGGGCTAAGCTGCACGATCACACAACAAAGGGCCATTGTGCACCAGTTAAAAGCTCGGCTCCAGGGAGCTGGTGGTGGGCCACAAACAAAGGCTGGTTACATAGTCCCAACAGAAGTTAGTGTGCAGAGCTTCAGTGTAACACTGGGCTGCCAAAACAGCCATGTAAAGAGTGCCGTGAGTGTGATTTTGTTTCACAAAAGAAACAGGAGAAAGAAGAGGAGGGATGTAAAGGTGGAAGAAGCAGGTCAACAAGGAGCAGGATGCACATCTGGAGCCGAAGAAAAGATCCAAGATATGTGGAGACGGTGCTGGGTGTAAAGGGTTGTGTCCAACAGAAGAAGAGAAGGGGAGCAGGATGAGGAAATGGAGTAAAGAAAAGATTTTAAAAGGAGTGCAGCCAGCACAGCAGGGGAATAAGAGGTGAAGTCAGCGTAAACAGAGAGCTGTGTCAACAGACAAGCCTCCTACATGGGCTCTACAGGCTCTGTGCACCCCAAAATCACAGCAGCAGAGCAAGTGACATATGAGGACTCAATCATGCAAGTGATGAGAGTGAAGCAGTTAAAATCAAATTTGGCACTTCAACACAGAACCAAGAAGCCATTTCTCAAGAACACGACCTTGGTTGAGAAGAGAAAACGCTTCCTTTGTTCGTATCAGGGGTTATTTTCCTATTCTGACACGTTTAATCAGCAACAAATCCATCAAATGTCAATGCACAAAACGCTGCTTTTGTATCCAACAGCAGCACATGCCACACTGCACCTTTTCCAAACATGTGGTCAGTGAGGAAGTGGAAAGTGGTGACCACCACTGTAAAGGGGATGTGTCTTAGGACCTTTTTAGCCAGAGTTTTTCAGGACTTTAACACCTTGCAGGGACCAAAGTGGGAAGAGTTTAGAGCTATCATGTGAATTGGGTTTATATTGAGTTCAGGATTAGGCATTAACTGTTATGGTTAATGTTAGGGATAAACTTTTGGTTAGGCTGTGTGCTTATTTGTATGTACTGTATACCTTTGTATATAAACCACAGGAAGCAAAGACATTTGGGGAAAGTGATGACATTTTGGCTGATTCTCTTCCTGTCACACCAATCATGTCCTGACCTAGAATTAGGTTTATGTCAGGATGAGATTAGGGTTAAGCATTTAATTGTGATGTTAAAGGTATCCTGAGAAAGCTGTGCAAAAATGTGTGTGTGTGTGTCAGGCTACATTTGGTGACGAATTTCAGATTAAAAGTAGTCATCTGATGACATTTTGTCAAATTAAAGTTGAGCTTTTGCTCAAAAGTTGGGCTCAACAAGTACTTCTACTTGGCCACTTGCCCTCTGATTTACCTTCTGCCCAACTAATTGGAAGATAGTGCGGAGTTCCGAGTGTGTGATAACTAAATACTACCCTTGTCAGGATCAATAGTCTTCATGGAGACCAAAACCTGGTCCTAACAAGGCAGAACTTCATTTCTGAGGAACTGATTAAGTTTACAGATTTAAACTCTGTTCAGGTTAAGATTAGGATTAGGCATTTACAGGCTAGGGATAATGTTTAAGTGAAAGCAGTGTCCAGAAGAAATGCTGCGCAAACCTGTGTGGATGTGTGTGACAAAGATAGAAACTTTGGGAACACTCAGCATTGCACACACAAATTGCTGTTCTTTAAGCACTGAAGGGGTTGGGGACTCCGAAAAATAAGGAAAAAAAAATTACCATTGGCGTTCTTCCCGCAGATCAGGTGTTCATACAGCTGCAGGACTCCCCACAGCTCCGCGTCATTGTTCACCACCACCTCCAGAGCCTCTGCGCTTACTGAGGCGCAACCTGACCCTGAATCCGGACCCGCGTGACTCCTCTCGGCTACAAGCACCCGAGCTCCTATCTCCTCCACCAGAGCCTCCATGCATGCAGTCAGACATATAGCAGCGTACTCGTGGATGCGCACGGAGATGCGGGTGTCCACCATCCAGCGGAAGAAACGCCCCACGGAGAAGGAGAGGCCGCACCGGGCAGATTTGCCCTTCCTCAGCAACTCCCCGGCGCTCATGCTGTACATGGAGATGGCCTTGACCGTTGCGGAGACGCAGTGGTCGGCCAGGGCCCAGCTGAGCACCAGCCTCATGGCGCTCTGCACCTCAAAGCGTGTGCAGCGGCAGTGCATGACGCTGAGCCGCTGAGCCTCTCTGGAGATGCGGATCAGAGCTCTGCGCAGGAGAGCGGACAGTCGCCGCACAGCCTCCGGGGAGAACACAGGTGTGTGTCCCGCTTTCATGCTCACACTCTCGGCCACTTTTCGCAGGATCTTGGCTACCTCATCCTCGGTCCAGGGGAACTCTTCCAACTCAGGTAAGCGGGGACACTTGGAGAAGATGTCCTCTGGGTCCTCGGGAAGGACAGTGTTGACCGTGTCCCAGCTGTTGTTCCGGCTGTTCATGGAGCCGGAGTAGTACCACCAGTTGCCCCGGTGAGGGGCCGTCATGAACGCCTGCGAGTTGGACTTGGAGGAGGACAGGCTGAGGGATTTGCAGGAGTCCCCGGCCCCGTAGCCCGAGTCCAGCGTCAAGTCCTCCAGGGTTTTCATATGGACATTGCTAAAACCAGCCATTATCGTGAAGCGGCTTTTTACACGGAGGCGCTTTGGCAGAGCGGTTTTAACCTGGAAGTCCAACAAACAGAAACTCCCTCAGAGCTGGATGAACTGGTTACACAGCGCAACACTTGTCTGACATGCTGCATCACAGAGTTCACGTAGTAAAAAGTTCACAGCACAGACGTGTTTCTGAGACCAAAACCGTCTAATATTGTTGTTAAGAAACGAAACGGCCGGGAAAACTGAGGTGCAGCCGTCTCACCTTTCCTCCCTGACAGCGAAGGGATTTAAACTTTCCTTCACACGAACGACGAAATGTCTCCCCGCTCCTTAAACAAAACAAGACAAGTCTTCATTTATGACACTGAGAGCAGTTTAGCCGCAAATCCGTGGTTTCCATAAATATCCCGTGGAAGAAGAAACTCCGAATTTACTTCATCGCTCCTCTGTCCACGCCGCGTCGCCAGGACTCAAGAGGAGCAGCCTGACACTCAGAGACACTCAGTTACAGATGTGTGAGGGGCGGGACTTAGTGCTGACTGATTACACGGAAGCACCAATGGGGAAGCAGCAACATTTTGCGACAGCCAATCAAAAGTAGGACGTATAAACGGAACTTGCTCTGTCCCAAATCTGAATACAACAATCTAAAATCTTGACATATTTTTAAAATGTTCAGAAGTGCATGAAAGAGTCATGCAATTATTACATATTTTTAACATTCTACATATTTTGTGGTCATTTATGTATATACAGTATGTATTTACAGTATTTATGCATTGTATTTTTTTAACTTTGTTTTAAACTCTTCCAGTTCTGTCTCTGTGCTGTCTTTCTGTGTTGTGTCTAAATGTCTCTGTGAATTTATCTTTGTGAATGAAAAGTGCATTTTAAATGAAACTGCTTTGCCTGACACACAGGTGAAGGTGGGGTCCAAATTCACTTTTCCGCTTTTAATATCACCTTTTTAAAAATGTTTCCATAATAGCAGGGTGATTCTTCCATATCTTATTTGTATTGTTTAATGAAATAATTTAAGAATATAATTGCTTAATTCTTTTCTGTTCTGTGTCGCTTCTTTTTCATTTTTTTATTGCTTGTAAATCAAATGATTTGTAATGATTTACAAATCATTTTGTAAATCAAATTGTTTAACTTTGTGACCTAGAGTACACACACCAAATTACTTTGAAGCTCCATTTTGTATTTATGATGTCCGTGCTTCCCGTTTTCATGTCAAACTGAGATTACATGTAAAAGTGAAGCCTATAATCAACTTTTATATTCGTGTGTGGCAAAATTATTCTGGTGAGTTACCTGGAACCAAAATGCACACCAAACAGATCCCAATTTTCTCCTTATGTTGACTCATAAGGAAAACATGGCTTTGTGCCTGCACGTCAGCTAATCTCTCACTTGCAGCCTGTAACCAAAATTTAATCTGTAAAGCTTTTGGTAATAATGATGAAGAGGTGGAGAAGTGTTTGCTTTGATTTGGGGTTTTCACTGAAAGGCTTATGTGGGATTGCACTAAAGACTCAAGAACAGTAATAGTGTGGATATGCAAATGTACATTTCTTCATGTTTTTTTAAATCTTTGGTAACACTTAACATTAGTATGATAATAGCATGGCACTTCAACATGCTGTAGGAAAGTAATATTATGGAAATATCATCTTATTTCTATAATCCCCAAGTAACAGCTTGACAGTAAATATATAATTTAAATGTTATCATGTGGTATTTCATATTATGCTAATTTTGATTCACAAACATTTACTAAGCACATACACAAACATAATGTGAATGTATGTAACAGTTGGTTAACTGGTTCAGCAGAGGTATTGCCTACAGCAAAAGGTAACCAACATTGCACTGTTTGGTTCATAGTGTTGACAAGTTTGTTGATCCTGCCTAGGTGGTGCAACATGCACGAGGCAAAAATAACTCAATCGAAACATTCTAAAGTGTATCTGTAACTCTTTGCTTCTCATCATTCTGCACTCACAAAGACAAGGTAGGGTGTGTCTCCATAGTGCAGTACGATTACATAATGGGTTTATGGCATGGCACGGCACTTGTACTGCATGCCTGTGAGCCTACAACACATTATAAAAGTGACATTTCTGATTGTTTTCCTGTACACATAACGACTTGTGAGTTACAGGAAATTCTACACCGTGTATTTCCTTTAAGTGGAAAGCCTGACCTTCCAACACATGTACACATCACACATCATGATCTATGAATCATTCAGTCAGGGGAACTGAAAACAGTCAGCCTTTCAGTCTGCTTTACCTCTCTCTATATTACTCTGCTAGTCACTGCTTTCAGAATACACTCCCAGAGTGTAGAGGAAGATCACAGGAGGTTAGTGCTTAGCTCATCCAAACCTCATGTAGCTGTGGTGTAGACAAGGCTTATTACCTCATGGGCTCTCTTTGTGCATGCATGTTCAGGGCCAACATCAACGCAGCCACCCTCCCCCCCCCCCAACACACACACACACACCCCAGCAAAGTGACACACTGGGGATTAACATTTCACAATAAAACACCCTGCAAACGATTAAGTGTATTCTAAACTGGACAGCTTTCCAAAATATGTCAGTTTTGTTCAAAGTGTTAGTCTCTTTGTGCATGCATGTTCAGGGCCAACATCAACGCAGCCACCCCCCCCCCCCCCCCCCCCCCCCCCCCACACCCCAGCAAAGTGACACACTGGGGACACACACACACACCCCAGCAAAGTGACACACTGGGGATTAACATTTCACAATAAAACACCCTGCAAACGATTAAGTGTATTCTAAACTGGACAGCTTTCCAAAATATGTCAGTTTTGTTCAAAGTGTTAGTTTCAAGATTGCCTCATACTTTTTTCCCCTTTCACTGCACTGATCATAAAACTAAAAGAATGTGAGATTATGTCAGCTATAAATGTATAGTGATGAGCATGAGCAAGGTTTTCAACAGATCCCATTACTTCTGCTAAGAAGGTTTTCACCCACGTTGGTCTGTTTGTTTGTTTGTTTGTTTGCAGGATTAAAGAAAAAAACTACTTGACAGATTTTCACAAAACTTTGTGCAGGGTGGGAGTGTTGGATAAAGAAGACTTCATTCAATTTTATTGTGGATCTGAACAAAAGTTCAGAATTTATTAGATGAATAAATTTACTTTATTGATCCCCAAACAGGGAAATCTTTTAATTTTTACTAGGCTTGATAGAATTTAAGAGGACTGATGGGCCTTGACAAAGGCTTGTGCTCTAGTGACTGCCTTTCTAGCGTGCACTTTTTATTTACAAGTTTCTGTATTAACAGCCAATGGATAAAATTTACACTATATATTTATACCGAACATGATGCCATCCATTGTTGGGTCAAAAACCTTTCAATATTTGCAGAAAATAACAGTTTTTTGGTACATGTGTGGACAGATGAAACTTTGATTTATTTTGTTCCACCGTGCACCAGGTTTGCATTTAGAGTATTTTCTGTAGTTCCCTGTGCTTCATCTCATTCAGCTTCTGTGCTTTTTCAGCTACTGTGGGTTTGGAGCACCACCGTGTGGCCAGTTAGGGAGTGAAATCTATTTTTCAAAACAAAAGGTCGCTGAGTAAGAGATTTGAAAATGAAAAACCCACACTTGGGGGGGGGGGGGGGGGAGGTGTGTGGAAGGGGGGGGGGGGAAGCTGTGGATATAAGCATAAAATTTTATTTGCAAAAAACAACAAATGAAAATCAAAGTACAATACATTCTTAAAACCTTTTCTCTACAAAACAATTTCACAGAAATTACCTTGGAATGTATATTCCTATTTTTCATTTTTATGTTTCTTATATATATATATATAGTCTTATTATATTTATGTTTTTTTTTTTTCACTTTAAATAATTCCATGTCAATGTTTTCAGCAACTTACACTATAGACCTTTTTCCTGCAGAGGCAATGAAAGGGTCTTGGAGGGCCTCTTGTTTTCCTTTTCCTGGACAATCATGTAGTCAATAAGAGATCATTGGCTCTCATCCATATGTTTGTCCAGCCTCGAGCCCTCCAGCCACTCCCCGCCAATGTAAGTACCATGTTGTATAAACAGAGGCATTAGGAGCTCGGCTTCCAGCCAAACTAATGGGAGCAGGAGATGTCCTGCCGAACAGCAGCTGCCACTGAGTCTCCATAACACCTCCTTACCCCTCAGTAGTCATTTAAACCAACTCTGTCGATTTCATCAATAAGAAGAACTGGCTCACAATAAACAAACCCTCTCACTTCTAAGTTTATATGATAACAAAAAAGACAGACACAGCTGTATTCCATTTATGATATTAACCATTGACCATATTTCCTTCATTTACAGTGTAAATCGAAATTTACAGTGACATTACAGTCTTGTTGATAAATAAAGTTGTATTATTTGTCTGTCCCTGCCCTCTTCTGTCATAGAGTCATTAATAATAATAATAATGATTGACAAAAAAAAAAAAAAAACTGCCTGCAAACCCCGATAAAGGCACACATTTGTGAAACAGCCATGCCTTGCCACATCGTGTCCAATACATGAGCTGGTCTCCCTTATGCTGGAGCTTTGTAACACTCAAAAGAAGATTGTCTGTGTTCTTTTAAGTTAAGTATTCCCTTTGTATGTTTTAATTCCCAATTCCAAAAAGTCCAATATTTGTTAGCAAAACCCAGCTCAGAAATTGCACAGCAAGACAACTTTAAATCAAAATGTCAGAAAATAAAAAAGTCCTTAGTGATCCTCCTTTGACATGTTTTATGTTCCAGTTGTCAGTGAGGTTAGAGATGTTGAAGAAATGTAGGTAGAGTTTAAATATGTAAACCATCCATACAAATGGAATTCCATTTAAATAAATAAAATAGAAGCGAAAATGAGGCAAAACAAACTTTGTTAATAACAACTCATGACCAGTAGCTACCATTGATCAGGGTTAGTAGTTAAAAATATTGTTTCATGAGATGGAAGATAAAGTTAAAGAAGTTAAAATAATAAAGTTGAAATAATAAGAAAATAAATAAGAGGTACAGAGGGAGAGAGAGAGAGATAGACAGAGACCTAAAGATGATGTTGTCTGTGTCTATTTTATTTTTTTATTTTATTTTATTATCATTTTTTTTAAATTTAAAACTCCATGTTTCTTAACCCCTTAAATTTCAGCACCTTGATCATTCTGGTTAAACGATATTCAACAGGTAGTAGTCGATGTATTTAGAAATCCTGCCACAGCCACAGTTCCTCTATTTGAGCTACACCGCTGTGTCTGATTCTGTCTGTATAACACGTTGACACATTCAATTAAGCGCCCATGTGAGGGCGTGTTAGAAAAAAAAAGATCTTACACTGTTTCACATCTCCTTGTTAGAAAAAAGGTGCTTCCTGTCATCGTAAGCACACAAAAGCGACAACACCCCCCCCCCACAAACGCACACACACATTCGTACAGTATACACACACATACTCAAAAACAGCTGCTTTCCAGTCTGTCTGAAAACATTGCACAAAAAAAAAAAAAAAAACAGGCAGAGAGAAGGACAACAAAAACAACTGTCTTCTCCCTGTACAGTAGTTCAGTCAGTGAGGCAAAGTGATGACTCTTGGTGTGTCTGCATAAACAGCTCAAGTTCAGATTCCTTCACTTTCTCATACAGCAAACAAGCATGAAAGAGGGGCCGATGGCGAAACAGAGGCATCAATGAAAAGAGCCTGGGTTCAAAGAAAAGGCAGAGATCAGGCAGTGAGCGAGCTACCAAAGGTCTCTCCCTCTCACACACACACACACAGTGAATCTGCAGGTTGGTTTTGGAATCCTCCGACCAGCAGGGAGCACTATCCCTTAGGAGTTTTTTTGTTTTGAGCGTTCCACATCCCTCGCTTGGAGTGGTAGTAGTGAAAGAAGTTCCTCAAACGAAGTCTCTCTACCTCCAAACCGTTCTGCAACACCCTGAAGAGAAGAAGAGGCGGAGAAACACTGGGTTTAAACCTGTTCGGAGGGTTTCTGCTGACTTTTTGTGTTACTGGGGGGAAAAGCAATATAGCCTAACACTGTTATCAGGGTCATAAGAACAACAAAATAATATTAAAAAAAAAAATAAAAAAATAACCAATAAGTTGTAAAATTCCCAGCTTTTATATATATATACATATAAGACAAAGATACTAAGTGGCATAAAACTGACAGATTCTACATTTGCCAAAGAAAGAGTTGATCCATTTGAACTGTGCTCTTAACAACCCAAAGTTTTATATTTTTGCAACTTAAGTAATGTGAATTAAGAGTGTAAAAATCTTTTTTCCAAACCCTCTAAGCCTTGTTTATGAAGAAACCAAACTTTATAAAACATTTCAAGGTTGTAGAAGTTTTCTTCTTCATCTTTTATTTAGCGAGAGATAAAGGGATCATAGAAATGGATCATGGTAAGCAGGGTCTGTCTCAGTCCGTCTCTTTTTTCTGTATTTATCAAATGGTGAGCTCAGGGTCAGGTTTTGAACCAGCCATCTCCGAGACTTCTTCCTTCCTGCAATGCATTTGAAGCATTGAAACATGAAACAGAAATTTAAAAAGAAAAGAAATCTAGCAAGTACACATCCTTACAAAGCGAATGATGTTTACCTCCATCTTAAGAAGTCACCACAGATTATAGTTAATTCACCATCTCCAGGGTTACCTGTCCAGCAGCTCCCAGTCCTCTCCACCCCAACGATCTTTGAATTCCTCTGTATTCATTCCTCCAATCTTCTCAAAGTCTGACTTGTAGATTCCAAACAGACCAAAGCCATTCACCTCCCAATAACCTGCAGATGATTAAACAAATCTTTTTGTATGCCATTGCGTTTACAGTGATTATAACATGCATGTCTGATGCCATTATATGTGCAAATTGAACATGTGTATTACGATTTCATTGTACACTCACAGTCACTTTATTAGATACACCAGTTCAACTGTTTGTTAATACAAATATCTACTCAGCCAATCACACGGCAGCAACTCAATGCATTCAGTCATGTAGACATGGTCAATACAACCTACTATGGAGAAGAAAGGTGGTTTAAGTGACTTTGAAGGGGACATGATTGTTGGTGCCAAGCAAGCTGATCTGAGTAGTTTAGAAACTGCTGATATACTGGGATTTTCATGCACAATTGGAGCTTACAGAAAATAGTCCTAAAAATGCCAGAAAGTCAGGGGAGAATTACCAGACTGATTCAAAATGCCAGAAATGCAACAGTAACTCCAAGATGAGCTACAGCAGCATAAGACCATATCAGGTGCCACTCCCCATTGTACCAAGTGTCCCGTGTACCTAATAAAATGGCCTGTGAGCATAGATTACTGTAACTGGAGACTGAATTTGAGATGAGCCCAGATATGACGGAATGCGTGTGTAACTGTTCCCATGTGAGCACAGTCTTGGGCCTGCCCGCAAGCACGTAAGGTGTGTCTTTTTGCGTGTTACCATCGGGCTCCTGTGGCGAACTTCCACAGCCGAGTCTCATGACGATGGGAGCAAAAGCAAGGCGTCCCGCGACGCAGTGCTTCCTGATGCTTTCCAAGATATTGAGAGGGAAATGGATGTGGAGATCACACAGGAACACGATGCTGTGACTATCCTGCAGGAGGGAATACAAAACAAACGGTTAGATATGAGCACATTAATCTTCCTCCTGCGTTCAATCTGTCTAATCTGTCCAGTTCAACAACTTTCCTCAAGGCACAAATAGAGCAGATTTTTATCCTTTATCTAGCATCTAAAAAAATTCAATTGCTCATAACCACTTTCACTGAATTTCGAGTGGTTTAATAACTCAGTCACACATTTGCTGTTCCTACCTAAAAATTATTCAGTTCGAATTCTGCTGGAGCAAACTTTGCAAACGGTGTATTTGAGTGCGTGTTCATATGATGTGACTCATATGGGAGTTTAGGATTAAAGAGAGTCTAAAAGTCTTGGTACAGCAATAGGTTGTCATGACTCCTAGAGCCTGCAGGTCATTCAGACATGAGTGACAGGCCTGTCATCTCACCAGGACAGTACTGACACTCAACTGACAGATTGAGTCTGTCCAAATTTCCAGCCGCTCCACGTCCCCGTGGCTGCGTGTCTGATAGAGAGACAGCCAGAGAGAGGGCGTAAGAGCACAGCCTCACAAATAACCTGTGAAAAGGAGTGGATGCGACAGCTGTGGCACACACATGACAGAGGAAATGCAGCTTGCTGTCTAAGCAATTCCTCGTCATCCACAGCTGGGATCTGTGGGTGATGAGGCTCGGAGATAAGTTCCACAGCCAGAGACAGACAGAGCTGGGCAGCGATGCATTCATTATGCATGAGTATACTTTTCTGTCTGTCCATCAGCCATTAAAGGTCATGTGGTCAATGTGAGCGGCTGACCTTCAGAGAGCAGCTTTTTTCCTGCCATCTCACATATTGCCGTCTTGCCTCTGTGTGTGTGTTTGTGTCTCTGACCTCGATAGTGTCCACTCCCATCTGCAGTCCTGCTGAGCGTTCAAAGTTCCCCTCTCTCCTAAGATACTCATATCTGTCAAAACAGAAACACACACATGCATAAATCGCTACAAAGCTGGAAATTTATGATGAAAGTTATTTCACTCAGCTGAGCATGACACACAAACACACACGCAGACAGACCTTGGCACACTGCTCTCTCTAAGTGCCTGCTCCACGTCCATGTCTTCACTCTCAAAGTCGACAATGATGATGCTGAAGTTGTCATCCTTGGTCTGGCGATGAAGATTCTCCATGTCAGAAATAAACTGCTGAACCCACCGAGCCTGATTTTTCACTGAGGATCAGGAAGAACATTTTGATGATGTTAATTGAATAAAGCGGTAGAAAATGTTGGAAGCGGTTGGAGGTATTACACGTGGGCCTCTGACAGGCCATATAAAATGATCAAAACATATTGCTCAAAAGATGTAAAGATAAATAATAAAATACTGTATGTCTCAAAACTAGGGCTGCAATGACTAATCATTTAATTGAATACAATTACAATGGTCAACTATTTTGATAATCAATTAATTATTATTATTATTTTTTAACAAATTAAATCTGATTTTTCCACTTCTTTGTGAATATTTTGTGGTTTCTATGCTCCTTATAACAAAGAAATCGTTAAAATGATAATAATTTTGTTTTGTGGACAAAACAAGACTTTGGAAAACATCATAATTTCAAGGTTTTGGAAACACCAATGCACATTTTTCAACATTTTGTAGAACAAACAATTAATGAAATAAACAAGAAAATAATCAATTGATCGACAGATCAATTGATTATGTAAGTAATTGTTAGTTGCGCACTACTCAACTACTCAAAACTTTATTTTACCACTCAAAATAAAGTTACAAAGTGCTTCAATAAAAACACATGTGCATACATAAATAAAGACACACTAAGTCAAATCTGGAAATGCAAAATGATAAAAGCAACTGACTTTATCTCTCATATTTCACATTCCATTTCTGATATATATATATATATATATTTCTATATCTCTGACAGATACTGTTTACAATAAATGATTCAGTTGTACTAACCTGGCACCACAAAGTGCACCATGACATCTCTCCTCCATTGCAGCATGACTGGTTGACAGAGCAGAGGCTTAGCAAAGGCGGTGCTCCACGGTGTTGCTCCAGGCCGGACGGGCGACTTGGTGGAGGGAGGGGGCGGTGGAGTGGTGAGGCTGGATGTAGCGGTGCTGGGGGCAGAGGCTGGTGCTGAGGCTGGAGCAGAGTCTGTGTTCTCCAGACTTTCATCCCCTTGCCTGCCACGGTGGAGCAGCAGATAAATGTATTCTGACAAACGTACAACGTTGCGGCCTCTCTCCATTAGCTCCAGCTCCACCAGGTAACGGTTCCCTCGTGCAGAGTCACGCCGCTTCTCCACATTGATGATTCTCAGCAGGGTGTAGATTCTGAGGCACAGATGGGGAAAAAAAGGTTTAAATATACAATTTTTATCGGACACAAAATACATCACACAGAAAACCGCATTTCCTGTGTCATGCTGACAAGTGCATTAATTCTTGTAGGCAGATCTTTTCAAATGCTGCGACTCATTATCCATGGTGCTGCGAAGCCAGCATGGCGTGATGTGGGAAGAAAATGAAAACAGAAAAAAGTTAATGGCCGAGCCAGTTCACACAAAGAGAAATTGGGCTTTGTAATCAATGCTGCTGGAAATGGTAATCAGTGCTATATAGAGGTCTACTAACAAAAAGTCAAATCACAAACGCATGACCAATACATTCCGATTGAAGTTACATGATAGCTTGCACGAGGAACCACATCTTTAATGTACAAGGTTGAAGCAGAACATGAGCCCCCTCACATTACTCTAACTCCCTTATTCTGTATCCTTACCCTCCATTGCGTTCATTGAGTTTCTCCATATACTGGGCCAGAACGTCCACCACCTCACTCTCTGCCAGCTGGAGGTTGCCGGACACATTGCAGCGCAAGTCGTTCCAGTCTGATCGCAGCAACTCAAAGTCCATCGGATTGACAGAGAAGGTTCTCTGCCAATTGATGCTCTCCTCTGCCCAGCCTGGCCGTGCCTCAGCTTCTTCATAGCTATAGTCTGACATCTCACCCTCTTCTGCTTCTGGCTCAGGGTCGGGATTAGAGTGGTTTGTATCCTGGTCAGGTTCTGCTGGGTTTGGGTCTGGATCTGGTTGCTGTTGGGACTCTGTGATCTCGGAGAGCCTGAGGTAAGAAGTCACCCTTGACTCACCTCGGAGTGAGTTTTCTGTGGAGTTCAATGTTGTCATGGTAACTGCATGAGGGGCATGGTGATGAGATAATGGGTTTGGTGGGTTTTCTTTACTGGATAAATCAGCTGTGGCAGCACTCTTTAAATCCTGAAGCTCCTTGTTCCTCTTGTTTTTTTCTGATTGATTTACTGTAGCTGCCCTTCTCACAGACTTCTGTACACTTTCAGTTTTGATGCTTCCATTATGAGGAGATATTTTTCCCTCTTTTGTTGGGGGGTAGGGCCAGAGCTGAGTGACACTAACAAGGTTTTTGCCTCCTGTTACCCCCCCCAAAGTGTGTCCTTTGGCACCCAAGTTGACCAGTCTTGTGGTCTTCCCAGTTTGGTACAAAAAGACACCTGGAAACACCTCTTTAGGGTGTCGATACAACCTCTCCTCCCTCCTCTCTCGACGCTGCTCCCTCTCTCTCTCCCTCTCCTTGGCAGGTCGAGGCCTAGTAATGTAGATCTTGTTCTCCTCCTTCTTGCTTCCAGCAGGCCGGTTGGTGTTGTCGTAAGTGTTGTTGCTGTGGGCAGAGTTGCTGATAATCTGCTTGGCACGGCTGGCAAGTGCAGCGAGGGAGGACTTCTGGGGGAAAATGAGAGAAGACTTGCTCAGTTTAGGTGGAGTCTCAGCACCTTTCACTCCTACTCCTCCTCCACCTACACCATCTGTTCCTCCTTCCTTCGAACCAAGTTCCTGCTCTACAGGATCAGCATGGATCCAGGACAGGGAGCGACCCTGGACCACACTGTCGGTGTCAGACTCAAGCAGCCTAGGTTGCGTGCTGTCAAGTCTCTTCCTGGAATCCCGTCTCATAATTTCCCTGGTATGATCCCGTCCCCAGCTTCTTTCCAGATCCCTATCAATATGTCCATCCCTGTGAAAAAAGTGTCTCCTCTCTCTGCGGTGTACGATGCTGTTGACTGCTCCCTCCTCTTCCTCGTCAGGCTCCCTGCTTGCTGGTGTGGGTCCAGGCTTTGAATGATGATGAGAGGGGTTGGAGGTGTGGCTGATGTGGCTGGGATGAGAGGGCTTCTTGGGCGACATTGTGCCAACAATCTCGGCCTCATCCTCAGCTTCCACCACTTCTTCCTCTTCAAGGAAATCTGAAGGCAAACACAAAGTTGATGGAGGGAGTGTGTGCGTAAATATGTGTGTTTGTGTCTGAGTGTATGCAGGAGTGTGTATTTGTTCATTTGTTAGTTACCATCTGGGTTAGGGAAGAAGAACGGTCTGTCATCTTCCTCCTCATCCATTTTCATATATTTGTAGAACCCAAACCTGGCACGTACACAAACATAGGGCATCAAACTTTAGGTTTTAAAATTTCAATGGAACTTCAGTTTGCTATCAATTTCACAAACACCGGAGCACTTATTTTACATAACTACTTTCTCAAACTGTACGTACAAGACAAAGACAAATGACCCCTCAGCTCTTTTAAGAGATAAGAACAAAATAGTGTTCTTACTTCTCCAAGTAGATCGGAGACTCTCTGTAGAAACACTTGTTCTCTCGCTCCATGTGGGTGAGACGCGTGAAGTCATTGGGGTAGACAAAGGACAAATAAACCTGGGGAAAAGTTTAATGTGGAGAATAAAAAAACACTGTAGGAAACACTGATTCAGTAGTAAATTCTCATTTAGGAGTATTATACGAGGATAATAATCCACCTAGTTTATAATACTTTAACCTATTATGGTGAGTCCTGTCACATTTTAATGGATTTACTGCGTTTTCATGTTTCTAATTTCCAGGACATCACTTTAATCAGCAGCTGCTGCAGTAACGTATATTGTCCTACAGAGGGGAGCAGTGCTCAGCAGTATCTACCGCTGCTCTCATTGTGTGTCACTACACATTTGTTCTTCTCAGCTCCTTTATTCTGTAGTTTGTCTGAATGTGTTGGACTACTTTTTTAAGCAGCTTAAGAGACTTAAAATTTTGACCAGATGCACTACTGGTGGCCTCATAGGTATAATTTTGGCACAAACTCAAATGACACTCACTAAAGGAAATTAACATTACATATATTGAATGGCAGGTGTTTCTGTCTCCCAGAGGGATGGTGATTTTAAAAGACTTACAAACTGCAGGCCCTGGTATCTGGCGATGGGAAAATCCTTGACTACATAGGTTGGGGAGTAGAGACAAGCTGGCAAAACATTTTCCAGGTGGGAGGGGTCGATCATTGGAGCTGAGGACAGAGACATAGAAAAAAAAACTATCTGAGACCTGGGAGAAACAAAACAAACAAAAACTCAAGAGCCAGAAAGCTTGAATTCAGTAAGAGGAAAAAAAGGAGAACAACACACACAAACAACAACACTGCCAGACAAGATGTGAGTACAGCTGGAGTCTGTGAGCTGGAGACTGTAAGCCAGATAGTCAATCAATCAATATAAAAAGATGAGAGGCCAGAAAACCAGGATGAGGACAGAAAACAGGGACAATATGAAATAGTAGATTTACTGCTATAAAAGGTATCCCTTGGGTCTGGCTTCAGCATATCTGCTCCATGCTGCATGTTGCTGTCCTCTTCCAGGCCCTGGGGCTGGGACTCCTCTGGGAGACGGATGTGACTAGCCAAAGTCTGGGGGATATGATCCACACTGTTCATCTTCAGGGTGGACTCATCTAAAACAGACAAAGCACTAGAATGAGGCATAAATGGTTGGGCACAGTGGAGGGCATGAAAATGGCTTATAATTGCATTGCATTTTGATAATGCTAAAGGGGATATATGTGACACATTTATTATATTAAGTCATAAAATGACTATGATGTGTCATCAAGGATTATGGAAACATGGTAAATTGAAATTCATTTGCGGGCTGCAAACATTTCATTTTGGTTTGATGTTCTGGTCTCTTGTGCCACCCAGCCATTTATGCAGCACGTTGCATTTCAAACCATGTTGCCAGCAGAGTAACTCAAACACAATGAGCTGCAGCTATGGGTGGGAAATGGAGAATGTTACTAAACCTAAAAAAAAAAAAAAAAAAAAACATTGTTGGCCAAGGAAGAAAAACCAAGGGTATGCAGTGGAGATGTGTTAAAACATAACCTGCTGAAAGTGGAGAGACAGGGAAGCAAAACAGGGAACATCATCCAAGGTTAGGTTTCGATCTCTCGCTCTCTCTCAAACATGCTGTTTGTGTGAATATTTTAAGTGTATAATCTTTTTTACAACCTTTTTTTTCCATGCACTTTCAATGTGGGTTCAATGTGCGATAGTTATGTGTAAAACCGGGTCAGTGCAGCTCCTTGTTTCCGTGTCTCTTAAACCTTGGCGGCCACACTCTACAATGTTTTAAATTGTGATAGCAGGAACCATTTTCATTGCTAAAGGTTATACAACATATTTAAAATTTCCCCTTTATGTGATTATATCAGTTGGAAGGAAAACATTACGCACAAGATCTCTGTTATCATAAACCTTTACTGACCATAAAAGGGAAAAGACAAGAGAAAAAGACAGGCAGAGACAAAGGGAAAGCCGAACTGAGCAGATCAGAATCAAAGTTAGGTGAAAACTGAAACAGAGCAGAGTCATAATTATACCAATCGATAACAGGGAAGGAGGAGAGACCATGTGTGATTAATGGCATGTCAGGAGCAAGGCCTGATGGGAGAAATGCTTTATAATTAACAGGGTGGTCACCATGATTGTTATCCTCCAGGGGAAGGAGTGTGCACATTCATTGGGCACATGCCATAAGGAGGGGACTTTTTTTCTTTTAACAATGACAACATCTGTTGATCACACAAATGGTTTCAACTGCACACAAACCCTGCCAAGAAAACTTAATTACCTATGTTGCTGAAATCCACAAAACCGGCATAAAAAAAAAAAAAGTTTCACACGATTTAGCTTCTTATAATAAAAGTAGAATATTAAATTTTGTATGGCACAGATAGTCCCAAACCACATGGTGGTAACACGCAAGCATGGGTAAAGTTAATGTTTTTCAGACGTATAAGCCAGTGTGAGTGTTTGTGTGTGTGCATGCGTGCGTCCAATAAGATGTATTATCACACAAATCAAGAGATGTATTTGGCTCAAACTCATGAGAAATGATGCTGGGACTCTAACAAAACAATAAAATGTTAGGCAATATGCCATGAATAATTAGGCCGACAAAAGAGAGGCTAGTTTCGTTTTTCAAATACACACACAGAAGCATGCGCACACATACACACGAACAAACAGTTTGGCGTAGTTACATCAAGACTGAATGAGCTGAACTTTTTTTTAGGATCACCTCTCACCATCTTATATAAAGTGGCTACAGTTCAATCAAAATCAAGTTGTGCGCAACTACAATGCCCTTAATAAACCCTACGACTGATATATGCATTCGATTGAGAGTCACCCAGAGACCTAATTAAACTGAGTGACATAGAGAATAGTTCAAATCAAGAAAAGCCTTTCTTTATCAAAGTGGAATGAAAGAAAACCCACTTTCACTTGGAGTCAGATGAGATTCTTCAGTTATAGCCGGTACTAGAAGGCCACACTTGGCACATTGAACACTGTAACTCTGGCCAAAATGACAACTCCCACATATCATTTCTGTGTGGCTGGCATTTTCCCTGTTAAAGATACTGAATCCCTGTGACACACTGGCATTCTTGGAGCTACAGAGGTTAGACATCCATTTAAGCTAGAGCTCTGGTCTCTGCTGTGCATGAGACATAAGTAGTGCTGTCTCAGGCTGTCAATCTTTGGTGTAGGATAGAAGAAAACATTGCATGTCAAGACTATGAATTTGAGTTTGATGAGAGCAGAGCACATCGTGATAAAGACATAAAAGACAGACTGGAATAATTCAGCTGTGTTTTTATAGTATCATTTCTACGTGGCAAGCAAAACAAACTATATATTTCCCTCATTAAAGAGTCCCTTCTGTAGCGTCGTCACAAACATCAGAAAGCTTAAAAGTCATTTTCTAAACTGCTGATGAAATTTATTAAATTTCACAGAATAACTTACCATGCAATCATGCATTAGCGGGTCAGAATAACTCTTACCTGTGTACAGTGAAATGTAGGCTGAATCTATCACCTCATATTTCAAACCAGGAAGGAATGGACGCCACTGTGTGTAAAAGCAGAGGAGGAGAGAAAAAAAAGCAATTGATTGAAAAGAGTAATACCAAGATGTGGAAAGCAGAAATTGTCATTAGTGTTCGCAAGCTAAACTCTGACACTGTGTTATTGATCCCTGCGACATCACAGGATCGATTTGAAAAGGAAAAAAAGAAACAAAAAAAGTGCACCACACGGACAGAAACATGTTAATGTGAGGCCACAACAAGGAGCGAGGAAGGAAAAGAGGAATGTGTAAACAAGTGCAAAAAAGATCTGAGAAAACAAACCATGAATGGGGTAAAAAGAAAGCCTTGGGAATTAGATGGCGATGAGTAGGTGTAAAAAAGGAAGATCTAATGACCTGAAAACAAAGAGAGGCATGGAGACAGAAATAAAAAGGGAGTGAGAAAAAGAGAGAGAGACAGGCTACAATTCTTTTAAATAGATTTCACAATTACCATGTCACTTCTGGTTACCCAGCATATAATCACAGGAGACAGGTCATTTTCCAACCCTCAGGTTGAGAATACAAATATAAACACTCTGCTTGGGAGTCGTACAAATGCCTACACTTGCCTATGTTAAAACCAATACATGCAAATGCTCTTGCTTTGTTGCAATGCACGTCTTATCATTTTTGTTGTTTGAAAATTTCACAGCTGCTGATTAAGTATATGCCAAAATCACTGAATGAAAGTATTTGAAAAAAAAAGCAAAACAAAACAAAACACAAACGCTCATGTGTAAAAATGACAAACAAGGACACATCATACAACGACATGCTGAGCAGCAGCAGGAGCAGCTCAGCAGGTACATCTGATACTTCAACATTATCTCAGGGTGACTGTCCTCAAGGTCAAGTCAAAACACTGTCACTGTCTGATGCAAGGAAGGACAAAAAGTTGGGCCCACAGTTGGAACATAAAGGTTTAGTCCACACTAATCCGCCACTTTATTAGGAACAGTAATGTAAATATCTAATCATCCAGTTAAATGGAAACTGTTGATCTTCTAGGATTTTCACACATAAAGGTTTACAGAGAATGGTTACAAATGCAAATTATCCAGAAGCAGCAATTCTCTGGTCAAAAAAAAAAAAAAAAAAAATAATAATTTTGATACAGCAACAGTAACACACAATAGTAACTCTACCAGTGATTACAACCAACATATACAGGAAGCCATCTCTGAACACACAACACATCGAAACTTCACACCAGGTACCACCACTGACGTTTTATTAGGTGTCCGTTGTACCTAATAATCCTAATAATTACAGAAACCTTTAAACACAGCAATGTCCTTGCACTTCTTCTGTGGTGTCTGTGATGAATGAGTGTTTTGTAACGAACTTAATTGCAAAGAACAGTAAAGATAATTGTAGTGAGGACAGCGACAGAAACACTGGTATAGTTTTAAAATACTGGATAGCTTTAAAAGTAAAACAAGCTGTGTTCCAGTATAGAAATCTGTTAATAAAATCAAAGGTTTTTTTGATAACTGTGCCCACAGAACATAGCACACCAGGAGAACTGAAGCAGCTCAATGTAACTCAGCCATTATTAATTCTGTTTCTGACACATGTGCTTGTCCTGTGATGTTGAAAAATAATAATAATAATAATAATAATCTGCTTTTAAGGTCTGATGACCCTAGACTCAGAATTCAACAAGAATGGAAACCTTTTCAACTCATCCGGCAAACCTAAAACCAAGACACCATTTTGTGTTAAGTATCATTCCTGACAGTGAAAAAAAAAAAAATCTGCTGGAAATTTGAATTATTCCTCTAAAACTTATTGGTGCGGCACACTGTTTAGGTTCAGTACTGGCTATGACTAATTATCTGCCTTAATGCAACACAAACCTAAGAAAAGCCAAGGATGTATTCTTTTGCAAAGAGAAGTATGCCTCATTAACAAAATGTAAATGAAAGTGGAGCGAGATTTTGGTCAAAATGAGAGTCACAGACAGTTGTTGCTTTGCTGTTGGAGGTTGTTTGTGCCATGTTTCGGCTGCCTGTGTGTGTGTGTATAGGGACAGGGTCAACACAGGAGCCTTCATTTTCATGCCTCAGTGGAGCGCAACACTCTGCTGCTGTCACATCAACGCGAAAAGCACAAATCACACAAACACACAAACACTTGAAATACTGCACGTATGCCTATGTGGCCTATTTTACAGCCTTGTGGGAATTTCTCCTTTTTTACTGTCTGGACCCATAGATTCTCTGATTAATTCCTTCAAGGGAAGCATTGATCTATTTGTAGTGTCTCTGTGTGTGCGCATCTGTATATTTTTTGTGTGTACAGGTGAAGAAGCACAGACTCGCTTACTGGCCTAAGTTGATCAAAAGAGAGGAAGGAAAAATAACTCAGTAGCTAAGGGGAAACAACAAAGCAGATATTGTCGAGCAAAATGGCAGTGAACAGCCGGAGGGTTCTTTTCCACGTTCCATCATACATGAACCACTCAGTGACATATGAGAGTTGGATATTGTTCTCCGTTGTGACCAAAAAAACTAGGTCTTACTCCAGCTCATAGTGTGTGGCTTGATGCCCACTGAAATGACACACTTACACGCGCACACAAAGGTAATTTGTCTCTGGTACAATGAGACAAGAGTTACTGTTCATCCCTTGGTGATCAGGAGTTCATTGCTTCTGAGAAAGCAGACTGCTGTTGTGTTGTTGTGTTCTCTTCACTACAAATGGCTGGTCCAAAGCCCGAGGCTCTGTGGATATGAACTTATTTTGTTAGTGCGCCACATAAGAGGTAATAACAACATAATGCAACTATCAGACCTTTTCCAGGTCAATCCAGGTTTGATGCCTAATATAATTAACAGAGAGTTAACACTTCCACTGAGAGGTCTCACAGTTCTTTCCTGAATTTTCTTTAGTGTTTTCCATACTCAAAACTTTTCAATGCCCTCCCAGTATCTCTCAGTGTATTTTGGAATAACAGACCAGAGAGGAAGAAGGAGGTCAGTTTGTGCTGGACAAAGACTGTATAGCTGTCATTCATTGCCTATTTTTCACTAGATGACTGATCGGAGTGTTTTCTCTCCCATTCTATCTTAATCCCACAAACACATTTGGTACAAACTGGTTGAGTAAACTCAGTGGCAGTGTATACTGTACATTTTATTTTTTTATTTTTCGCCAGTCCCTTGGCCTTTGCCACTAGTAGTTAAATAGTAGTAGTTACAGTCTTCTCCTATGAAATGTGACTCTTCATCACGTAAGTAGACGTGACTCTTTCCTGCCCGAGACTCAAGTTGAATAAATAAATAAAAAGCCTCTCTTAGTGGTTTTTATGTTTATGAATCAATATGCACTTGTCTGCAGCAAAGTGGATACAAGTTTTGTTGTGGTTAGCATAGCTACAAATCTTGCAAACCAATATATGACCGTATTATTAGTTTCCTCCTTAATCTTATAGCCATCGGTTAGAAGTGCGTTTCTAAAAGAATCTCAGTTTAAAGGGCTCATTTGCCCTCATACTCCACCAACGAGAATGGGGGACACCCAACATCTACATGTGAATGTGCAAAAAGGAGTGATGGGTGTAATTGCAGCCGTTCTGTGAATTTATTTTGAAATGTGTGCTTTTATTTTGAAGTACTAGAAAAAACGGAAGATGTGCATGTTAGCTTGACAAGCTTCAAAAACAAGACCCACCTGTAAAGAAATTAGACCTCGTTAAGTTGATTTTTTTTGTTGCTATACTGTGCGTAGTTTCACTACACTACAGCGGAAGACTTATGTTTGAGGAATAACTGCCGTTGGTTGAGAAACAGGCTAAAGTGGTCAGTATTGTTTTATGTTTTCTTATCTGTATTAGCTACAGTGTTAAGCATGTTATTTTCCTGATGTACGTATCTCATGTTATTTATTATTTGTCTTTCTGCACTTTAAGTTCTACGGTGTGAACGGTGTGAACGGTGTGAACGGCGTGAACTCTGTGAACTCCGAATAAACATCAGTATCAAGAACGGGAGTCTCGCATTCAATCAATGGGCGGTATAGTAGAACACTTCTGCATCGGTGAAGGCTCCGACATGAAGACGGGCTAGCTGCAGGACACGCGCGGTAGAAGGAAGTGCCACATTTTGAACTGTTCGTGTGAAGCCAAGGCGCAAGTGGACAAGGCTACGCAAGCAAGCACGTTGAGAAGGACGTATTGAGAGTAGCATAAGTACCTGTTGACTGCCATCAAGTTTCTATCACGGACGTTTCATCTGTGCCAATCCTTAAAGTAACGGTGGACTCTTTTTTCCCTGCAATTGATTATCCAGCAAGAATCAAAGAGATTAAGCAGATAAGTAAATTCACAATTCTCTTATTTAAGTCTTATTTAAGTTTATTAAAGTCAAAGATATTTTAAGTTTGACACCAAAGTGATGTACACAATTTCATACAAGTGATTTTTTATTTTTTAGACTGCGCCAAGGTTACTTACAATTTGTCACTTGCCATTTATTACTCATTGATTTATATTTGTAATTGAGTGTGTTATTATGATATGGTAGTGTTTGATGTGGATTTATGCAAAGGGTGAGCTAATGTAAGCAAAGGTGTATACATATTTACATTTAGTTTAATCTTGAACACAGTAGTTCAGTTTTTCAGTTCATATTTGCACATAAGAGAACAAAACAAATTTCATTCACATTTCAACTCATTTAACACCTTGTACATTTAAATATGTCATACACAAAGGAAAATACTGTTCTACCAACTGAAGAGGCCACCCACCGAGACTTTCAAAAACTAAAGCAAACTACCCTATCACAGAAAGCTGATGCAGGTGAGCAAGTTAAAGATGCAGTGTCAGACGCACAATCTCAGGTTGGTGCTGATAACACACACCTGTCTGTAGAAACTAGAAAAAGTGGACGCACACGAAAGCTCACTGAAAAGGGAAAAGCTCTGTTAGATGACAAATTGACCCATCTAAATGCGAGTTTTGTAAAGATGTATAGAAGGTGGAAGTATCACATCAATGGCTTGAAGCGGTCCATTAAGAACAATGATGCTGCTGACCTGATAGATGAAATTGCAAATGCAATCAACACCATGCAAGTTGACATTGACAATACTTACCTCGAAATAAGAGCCATCTCAAGTCCTGAACCTGACATTCGGAGAATGAATGACACATGTCAGGCATTCACTAGGATTGCAAATATAAAGGCTCAACACTTCTGCAGTGGTAATGATTCAGAAGACATATCTTGGCCTGATGCTAAGTCAGTGTTTGACAGCACGGTATCTAGTGTCTCCTCAGCTCAAACCAGTAAGTCAGAAACCTCTTCCAAAGTGTCCAGACACTCTTCCATCTTGTCCATAAACGCAAAACAAGCAGCAGCTGAAGTTGCAGCTACACAAGAGGTGATAAAGATAATGAATGCACAACATCAACAAAAAGAAGAAATTCAAAGACTTGAGGTGGAAGGTCAAATCTTAAAGGCTGAAAGAGAAGCTAAAGAAAGGGAAATTGAAGCAGAGAGCGCTAAAAAAAGAGCTCAGTTTATAGCAGAAAGTGCTGATAGAAAGATGAAGCTGGAAAAGAAAAGGAGAGAAGTGGAACGGTTGGAGGAACTTAAAGGACATGTTGCAGCACAAGCAAGACTGCAAGTTTATTCAGAATCTCTCCATCCACCACTTACACTTAACCCTTTAAGTGACCCATTTTTCCCCTCCCTTCGAGTACCGGCCTCCCAAGCTCTTCCTGCACAACAAGCCAAGCCCACCCAAGTTCCTGCCACTCAAGCAGTCACTTTTTCGACTTCTCATGAAGCTTCCAATGACCTTGTGAGAACACTCGCTGATGCAATCACAGCTAATCGAGTCCCAATCCCAGAACCTGAAGTTTTCCAGGGAGATCCTCTCAAGTATAATGATTGGAAGCTTTCCTTCTGTACTCTGATTGATCGCAAGAACCTCCCAACTCAAGAAAAGCTCTTCTTTTTACGCAAGTATGTTGGTGGCACAGCAAAGAGAGCTATTGAAGGACATTTTCTTGTAGGAACAGAAACAGCTTATCATGCTGCATGGGACATACTTGAAGATAGATTTGGTAATCCATTCATAGTTGCCAAATCATACCGTGACAAGATACATGCATGGCATAAAATTGGCCCCAAAGACAGTGAAAACCTTCGCGAGTTTGTGGATTTTCTAAGCAGTGTGGAATCAGCCATGCCATATGTTCAAGGTCTGCAAACACTCAATGACTGTGTGGAAAACCAAAGGATTACTGTCAAGCTACCGGATTGGTTGAGCTCACGTTGGAATAGAAAGGTCACTATCTATCAAGATGAACACAAAATGTTCCCTGACTTCAGATACTTTGTCAGTTTTCTCAACATGGAGGCACGGATTGCATGCAACCCCATTACATCGTTATATGCAATAAAGCCAACTGACCAAGAAAGATCAAAGCTGACAGAACGAGAACAGTCTAAGTACCAACGAAAGCACAACTTAAGTGCCAAGACTTTCACCACTAGTACAAGTGAGAAGACAAGCATCACATGCATTTTTTGCAAGAGGAAAGGCCATACTCTTCATAGGTGTCGTAAGATCATGGAAAAACCAGTTGAAGAAAGGGTTAAGTTTGTACAACTGGAGAAGTTGTGCTTTGGCTGCCTTAAGAGTGGTCATAACTCCAAAGCTTGTACATCTAGAAGTGTGTGTGACTCATGTGCAAAACGCCATCCGACATGCCTACATCAAGATCGTGGGAAGAAAGAGCAAGAACAAGAGGTGAGACGCAAACAAGAAAGGTCAAATGACGAAAAAGGACACAAGGACCAAGAGTCTGAATCAATAGAAACACCACAAGCTATCTCCAACCGAGTTGTTCAAGGGAAGAGTAGCACGTACACCTCATCTATTGTTCCAGTCTATGTCTCCACGACAACAGACCCAGACAAGGAAGTACTTGTGTATGCTTTACTCGATAGTCAGAGCGACACAACCTTCATCCTGAAGGAAGCAGTTGAAACACTGTGTGCCAAGAAAGAGCCAGTAAAACTCAAAGTGTCCACGATAACATCGAAAGCAAAGGTGGTAAATAGCCAAAAGGTGCGAGGACTACAGGTAAGAGGCATCACCTCTGACACTAAAATCAAACTCCCAACAACCTTTACAAGGGATTATATACCAGCGAACAGGTCCCATATACCCACAAGCACAACAGCAAAGTCCTGGCCTCACTTAGAACATTTGTCAGATGAAATGTCTCCCGAGCTCGACTGTGAAGTAGGATTGTTAATCGGCTATAATTGTCCCCAAGCCTTACTTCCCAGAGATGTCATCACAGGCAATGGGAACCAGCCATATGCGCAAAAGTCTGTGTTGGGTTAGAGCATTGTTGGCTACAGCAGCGCTGACATTGATGATGATCATGAGGATGAAATTGGTGTGAGCCACCGTATCATCATAAAGAAAGTTCTACCAGCCACTAAGTCCACTTCTGAGCTCAAGTCTAAGGTCCACTTTGTCTATAGAACTCAAGTCAAAGAAATGATCACGCCGGCAGATATACTCAAGGTCTTTGAGTTGGATTTCACTGAGAGATTCAATGAAGATGTTCCAATATCGCAAGAAGATATTAAGTTCTTGGCAAAGCTAAAAGAAGGCATCAAGCAGAAGCCAAATGGGCACTATGAAATGCCATTGCCTTTCAAGGAAGAAAGGCCAAGTTTGCCAAACAACAAAGTGTGTGCAGAACATCGACTCAGATGTCTGGGAAAACGTCTAAAGAAAGATGATCAGTATCACAAGGATTATGTGGCCTTTATGGAGGACATAATAGCAAGCGACGATGCTGAAAAGGTTCCGGAGACGGAGATAACCAATCAGAGTACATGGTATATCCCTCACCATGGGGTTTACCACCCCCAAAAGCCAGGAAAGATTCGCGTAGTGTTTGATTGTTCAGCAAAGTTTAAGAATACATCACTGAATGAACATCTACTCACTGGACCAGACCTTACAAATACCCTTGTAGGGGTATTGTGTCGCTTCCGTAAAGGACAATTAGCCATCATGTGTGATGTGGAACGAATGTTTCATCAATTTCATGTTGCACCAAGGGACCAAGACTACCTCCGATTTCTGTGGTGGGAAGGAGGCAATATGGAAGCTCCACCATCAGTGTTCCGCATGAAGGTTCACTTGTTTGGTGCTGCATCGTCGCCTGGATGTGCGAACTTTGGACTCAAGCACCTCGCTGCAGAAGGAGTAGGCAAGTTTAGTGAAGCTACAGTGAGGTTCATACAGCGCAATTTCTATGTTGACGATGGATTGATAAGTGTGGACAGTGAAGCAGAAGCTATCCAGCTTGTTAGAGAGGCAAGAGACCTCTGCAGCACTGGTAAACTCCGTTTACACAAATTCATTACCAACAACACTAAGGTGCTTGCCACAATTCCAAAGCAAGAACGTGCTGAAGGTGCAAATGACCTGGACATGGCCTTGGGAGAACAGAAAGTGGAACGTGCTCTCGGGGTTCAGTGGTGTATTAACTCAGATAAGTTCCAGTTTAGGGTGATGGTAAAGGATCATCCTTTTACCAGAAGAGGAGTACTGTCAACAGTAGCCTCAATTTTTGATCCTCTTGGGTTTGTGGCACCTCTCATTTTGAAAGGTAAACAGATCCTACAAAGGATGTGCCAAGACAAGGTCGGATGGGATGAATCACTTCCCGATGACCTCAGGCCGCGCTGGGAAGCATGGCTGCAGGACCTCCATAATCTGTCTAAGGTAGAGATACCATGGTGCTACATACCATTGACAGCCAAGGAAGTTCAGCAGTATGAACTTCACCATTTTTCCGATGCTAGTGTTTCTGGCTATGGAGTGTGTTCTTACCTCAGGGCTGTTTCAAAGTGTGGAGATGTCCATTGCGCTCTTGTTATGGGAAGGGCAAGAGTTGCACCAACAAAGGTAACAACAATTCCAAGGCTGGAACTCTCAGCTGCTTTAGTGGCCACAAGAACAAGTAATCTGCTGAAGAGGGAAATGGAACTGGAAGGCTTAAAGGAATACTTTTGGACCGATTCCAAGGTTGTTCTTGGTTACATTAATAATGATGAAAGGCGATTTCATGTATTTGTAGCCAACAGAATCCAGCAGATCAAGTCAAGCACAGAGCCAAGCCAGTGGCAATATGTTGCCTCAGAAAATAACCCGGCTGACCATGCCTCTCGTGGACTTACCACAAAGGAACTTGTAGAGTCTAACTGGTTTACGGGACCTAGTTTCTTGTGGCAAAAGGACCTCCCTAAGGAAGAAGAGATTAAGGTGGGAGAGCTCAGTGAGGATGACCCAGAAATCAAAAGAGCACAGGTTCATGCTACAAAGGCAAAGGAGGAAAGGTGTCTAACGGACCGCCTCCAGAAGTTTTCAGATTGGAAGAGAGCCGTAAGGGCCATAGCAAGACTTAAGCGTCGTGCAAAGGAAGTGAAAGGCCTTAAACCAAGATCCAATGAAGCCACAACACTTGAGGAAAGAAAGGATGCCGAACAATTCATAATCCGTGTAGTTCAAGAAGAAGTGTTCAGTGAAGAAATTAAGTGTCTAATGCAAAAGAAAGGGATACAAAAGAACAAGTCAACTGAGCTGTACAAGTTGAATCCATTCATGGATAGTCATGATATCCTGAGGGTGGGAGGAAGATTGACACAAGCAGCACTCCATCCCCATGTCAAACACCCAGCTATCCTCCCAAAAGGACACTATGTGTCTCGACTGCTGATAAAGCACTATCATGAGAAGATTAAGCATCAGGGTCGTGGAATGACCATTAATGAAATACGCTCCAATGGGATTTGGATCCTGGGATGTAGTAGTGAAGTGTCGTCACTTATCTTCAAATGCATTAAATGCAGAAAATTCAGAAAGTGTAATCAAGAACAAAGAATGGCCGACCTTCCACCAGAGAGGACGGAAGCTACCCCTCCATTTACCTATAGTGGTATGGACTGCTTCGGACCATTTTATGTCAAAGATGGAAGGAAAGAACTGAAGAGATATGGGCTACTATTCACATGCATGTGTTCACGAGCCATCCACATTGAGGCTTTGGATGATCTTTCCACTGATGCCTTCCTCAATGCATTGCGCTGCTTTATCGCTATAAGGGGCAATGTAAGTCAGCTACAAAGCGACCAAGGCACAAACTTTGTTGGGGCACGCAACGAATTCCAGGAATTAGTGAAAGGAATAGAGCAGGAACGTGTGAAAGAACTAGGATGCAGGTTTGTCATGAATCCACCTGCTTCCAGTCACATGGGCGGTGTCTGGGAGAGACAGATACGGACTGTGAGAAGTGTCCTCACATCTATCCTAGACCAGTCTACAGGAAAGTTAGACAGCTCTTCATTAAGAACTTTCCTATATGAAGTGATGGCTATAGTGAATAGTCGACCATTGACCACACAACATCTCAATGATCCATCGGGACCAGAACCCCTAACTCCTAACCATATATTGACAATGAAATCGTCAATCGTTGCACCACCACCTGGTGAGTTTGTAAGAGCAGATCTCTATCTTCAGAAGAGATGGAAGAGAGTTCAGTTCTTGTCCAATGAATTTTGGATCAGGTGGAGAAAGGAGTATTTGCTGAATCTTCAACAAAGAAGTAAATGGAACAAGGACAGAAGAAATGCTAAAGTGGGTGACATTGTCCTGTTGCAAGATGATATCACACCAAGAAATCAGTGGAAGCTGGCAAAGGTGGTTGAAGTCTTCCAAGGAGCTGACGGAAGAGTCAGAAAACTCAAACTGTTACTTAGGGACATAACACAAGACAGTAAAGGCACTCACACAACTAAGCCTGTTTACTTAGAAAGGCCCATACACAAAACAGTATTATTGCTTGAGGCTGAATAGGTTGTTAAGCTCTTGAATCTTTTTCTTTGGTGTATTAGTTTATTTACATCAATATCTTCTATGGTCCTGTTAACAATGTCAGTTTGCATTATAAATCACACGTTGTGTGATGGTGGGAGTGTAATTGCAGCCGTTCTGTGAATTTATTTTGAAATGTGTGCTTTTATTTTGAAGTACTAGAAAAAACGGAAGATGTGCATGTTAGCTTGACAAGCTTCAAAAACAAGACCCACCTGTAAAGAAATTAGACCTCGTTAAGTTGATTTTTTTGTTGTTATACTGTGCGTAGTTTCACTGCACTACAGCGGAAGACTTATGTTTGAGGAATAACTGCCGTTGGTTGAGAAACAGGCTAAAGTGGTCAGTATTGTTTTATGTTTTCTTATCTGTATTAGCTACAGTGTTAAGCATGTTATTTTCCTGATGTACGTATCTCATGTTATTTATTATTTGTCTTTCTGCACTTTAAGTTCTACGGTGTGAATGGTGTGAACGGCGTGAACTCTGTGAACTCCGAATAAACATCAGTATCAAGAACGGGAGTCTCGCATTCAATCAATGGGCGGTATAGGGTCCTCCTCCGGTTCTGAGAAGAGCCTGTTGCTGTTATGGCTGACATCTATGCCACGTTTCACCAGGTTCGGGTTCCACACAAACATGCTGACTTTCTGCGTCTGGTGGCCTGATGGAGATGTCAACAATGAGCCACAAGAATATAGGATGAGAGTGCATTTATTTGGAGCTGTATCTTCACCAAGCTGTTCTAACTATGCTCTAAGAAGAACAGCAGAAGACAATGCATGTGAGTACTCCCCTGATGTCATCAGTACTGTTAAATGCAATGTATCAAGAACGGGAGTCTTGCATTCAATCAATGGGCGGTATAATGGGGCTTAGTGTTAGGGGCAAGAGACGATATGGGATTGATCCAGAGACATACAACAGGAAGAAGACGTGGACAGCAAGTGGACAAGTCAGTCCCAGTTGACATTTGACAAGAAGTGCTGTGCACACTCTACCTGGACAGGTTCCCATTTGATCACATGCAGAGTCTACTAACCAGTCATAATTATATTAACTGCAAATGGGTTATTTAGAACCTCCTATTAACACTGTATATGCTGCCCCTGGTAGCTTTACTGGACTAAATTAATAATGAATAAATATGAGGAGCTATTTAGTGGCAAAATAAACCCGAATGTAAATAAAAACTGCCCCAAAACTGGCCCAAAAAGCAACTCATGCGAACAGTTTTAGCTTTAGGGAAACCTTCGCTGTGGCATCACTTTGATAAGCGTATGCAGTGTCACATTTTTAATCCACCATAGCATTACTTGTCCCCAAAGTTCTTGCATTTATGATGGAGCTGGGCCACTGTGTCTTCTCTGGCACATCCCAAATATTCTCAATGGGATTAAGGTCTGGGCTCAGTGGCGGCCAATCTATGTGTGAAAATAATGTTTCCTGCTGCCTCAACCACTCTTTCACAATTTGAGCAAAAATTGTGAGCATCAGCTGACCTTAATCTTGCTCAACATAGACCTGTGCAGATCATAACACTGGCCCACAGGATGGTACAGTGAGCACTAATCCAAATATTAGAGTATCTGATTTTTTTTCAAAAGTCTGAACCACAAACCAACTGACCAATTAAGGAGGAGACTGCAGCTCTAGTCATAATTCTCCTCAATGTGATCCTTCTGTGCTTTTCATATAAAGCCCACTGATGTTTATAAGCAGTTTATAAACATCACTTTCTGTCTGCCATCACTCATTTTGAGTCTGAATGACAGGCAGAAGAAAGATAGAGAAGTGTGAAGAAGAAGAGGAAGAAGAAAAGAGGTGTGCTCACTGACCTGATATTATGTTCCTGTCACCAGACAACTAATTGGCCACAGAAACATTGACTTCATTGAGCATGACATGAATTATGGCCTGTAGTCAAGTGCCAAAAACAAATGACATCTAACAAGCACATGGGAGAACATACCTTTGAGTGTTTGCTTGTCTCACAACAAGGTATTTCCATTTACCTATAAATTGTAATTACTGTATGTAGTATCTGCAGTTTTTGTGCAGCATTGTACACAGCTAGGGGCAAAAATCTCATTTCAAAAGATCTAATTTGAAATCCAGGTAATTGTAACTTTATAGATATAGTTTTTGTTGACCATGTAAACTGGGTCAGTGTCTTTGCAGATGGTCAGCTGATGAGTGTATGAGTTGTGGGGGAAAACATTTTCAAAATATGATTTTCTTCTCCAGACCAGGTAGCGGCTATAGTAGTCCTATGCAGAAGAATGCAAAGTTCTGTCCAAGTGGAAAAAATGCAGTGCATAATTTTGTATTTAAATAATTTTCACATTATATACAGTATTTAGGTTATTGTCATATGGACACGCCTTAGTAATAGTATAGTATATTAGTGTTTACAGACATGCTAATTATATTTAGTGTAATGGGCTACAAACAGCAGCATATCTGAGTTTGCAGTTTCCAACATAATTACTGAATTATTAAAAGAATATTGTGACATCTTGGTAAATGTGCTTCAGCTATTTGCTTTCTTGGTGACGATTAGTTGAGAGGACTGCTTAACACGTCATTATAATGTTTTGTAAAATGCACAAACCTGAAAGGCTGCAAGCACAGATGAAGTTTGCATAGAGCTGACTAGTCGAGACATTGTTCATAACTTGATTTTTATTTCTTTCTTAAGAATATAACACAAAAAAAGGAGAGGTTACAAGAGACAGCAACAAAACATTCAATTTTCTGATGGAATACAAGAAAAGTTATGACAGTGTGAGTTTTTTTTAAGTTCACTGCTAATGTAAATCCTTTAGTATGGTGCTATGGTGCTGCCCACAGACGGGTGCCTGCCAGTAGTGAATCAAGGACAGACTCCTGACAGGCTCTGAACCCATACCTCCCCAACAGAGCATAACCCATAAACCACTGTGGGTGTTTTGATGCTTTGCTGATATTGTTGAAGAAAGCTCACACGATGAAAGCTGACAAGGAAGTAGACAGCAAAGAAAAGCCGCAAAAGAACTTATATTGAAGGAAAATGCTAACCAAAAAAATTCAGCATGGAAACAAAGACATGCATCACATCACATCACATCACATCACATCACATCACATCACATCACATCACATCACATCACGCCTTACCTGGGGACAATGGAACACCATTCAAAGGGAGATAGGGTGTTTGATTCTCTTTGTTGAATTATAGATTATAGTCATAATCTGACAGACCAGACATTTCACAAAGACAAATGAGTCCGATATCCATTGCTATTACAGGTGTATCATAAGACAGTGTGTCAGGACTGATGTGTTACGTGCTCTGAGGGGAAACTGACACTCTCACTAGATTTAAATCAAGTGGGGTTTAGATGAAAGCATTATGTTCTGGTATGTTTCTTAAAATCCCTTGTGTCTCCACTTCAGTCAAATGGATGAGATTTTTGACCAAGGCGAGTAGTTAAATAAGAAAACAAGAACAGTTTGAACTGAGAACACGCAGAGATAAAATACAGTCAAATATCTGTGGTGTTAGACTAAGTGAGAATGACATCACAGGCCTTAGAATAATATGAGAATAAGAGTGTTGATCAGAGAAAGCATTTAGAAATTGCTAACGTCTGCCAGGCTGCTCTATTTCTGTATCTGGATCACCACCAAAATCTAATAATTCTTCCTTGGGCCATAATCTTTTGTTTCTGTTAATCGAAATTGAAATTGTTAATCAAGATCTTTTGTTTTTGAGTTATACTGCTTACAGACAAACTGGCAAATGTTTTCAAAAACATAACCTTCTTAGCAGAGGGAAAAATGCCAGAGAAAAATATGAATCCAAATGTGCCAAAATGAAAACTATGAAGGTAAGAGACAGGGAAATAACAGGCTGATCTAATGGCAATTTCTAACAGAAATATTAGATACTGTGGAACTACATGCCACAGTTATAATATTTAATAAACAACTAAAGTTGCAATTTCCATTTCCATAAATAACATACAAATGTACATTTCCATAAATAACATGAAAAGGACATAATGTTAAATAATGTTATGGTATGTCGTGCGCAGCGCTGCTCTGCGGGATCATTCAAATAAAATCTACATAATGAAAAAGGGAAGCACTGGTGTGAAATAAAGAAAGTGAGATTTTAACATCAGCCCTCTAATTGCTTTAAACCCCTCGAGAGCTCAGAATGTGCAGATTCTTATACAATGGTTTTTGATTTATGAGAAGCGATTCCTGTTAAGAATTTATGTGCATGTCTTGCACTTTTCATCACCCTCACATAAAAGGAACAGCCTGGCTGATAACCCAGCAATCATTACAGTTATTACAGTATTGACTAGCATTTATATTGGCCTCGAGAGCATAAGAAGACAAAGAACCTGTCAGTTAAACAATATAGTGACATTAAAGAGCTACTGACAGTGAGGTAGCGGTGAATGCTATATAGTCATGTATGATGAAGCTTAAAAAAATAAGTGCCAATGAAGCAATATAAAAAAAAGTTATATGGGTGAAGTATCTTAAAAAAGAGAAAGACAAAAAACAAAAAAAAAAACTCCATATGTTGTTGAGCTGCTGAACGAGTCAACCCTAAAAGGTGTTGAGAGAAATTTAATTTATTTCCACCATATAAAGACACACACAATATAGTTTAACAGCTGGCTCCAGGTCGCCGGGACCGCTACTGATTTATATTGAGGTGGGAAGGCACAAAGCAGATGTTGAGAGGCCTCTGTGTGCACAGTTGTTCCCATTCAAATGTGGGAGTAGAGAGATGGACGTGCGTGAGTGTGAGTTTGAGTGTCTACATTAATTGGTGAGTAGTCGGAGACTTGGACTGGCAGGAGTGATAAAAAAGGGGCTATTAAAGTCCAGCATTTAAATCCTGCACCCCTGCCTCTCCATAAACTTGCCTTTACTAATTAAGTAGTGACTTTCTTCCCTTCTTTCTCTCGCTCCCTCCTCCTCTCAATCATGCTGTCACACGGCTGGCAAGAGACGTTTTTCATTAGGCCAGTGGAAAGGTCCCGTCTTTCACTGACAAGGATCCAGATGGCATTTAGGAAACTTAATGAAACTGCTGCCCACTAAATCTTCTTTCATCTAATGTAATCCATTTCAAAACAGTCATCACTCTAAAGAGACTTTTGAAGTTAATGGAGGGAAAACACCGAGGTAGGGCGTAAAGTACACTGTAGTGGAATGGTTCAGTCGGAGTGCAGGTTTGGTAACTTTCCTACTCAACAATCTCCTTATTCATCGGGCTGCTCTTCGTACATGCAAACGCAGTTGTTTCCATCCCCGTAGGGCAGCAACACTATTTTCCGAACTGTCGCTTCCTGTCATGAATTGCTGTTTATATTCCGCAATCCTGCAGCCTTTCTCCTTCATTTCTTTTCACAATGGAAAAGAAAGGGGCCAGGGGGTTGAAAACAAGGCTTCTTTCTTTCTTCTTTTTTTAACTTTGGTGCCAAATGGTAACATTCAGACTATGCTCGTGCAGAATCTCACTTCTTCATAAAAAGCACTGTCAAAGTTCAATAGCAGAACGCCTGTTCAGTTGCAATCAGTGTTTTGTCCCGTCAAATTGCTGAATGTTCATGTAGAATCCAGTTTCTTGGAATTTTCAGCCATAGTCCGACAATTTGCAACAGTTTTGCTTCACTAGCACTGGGTAGCTGTTGCACTTCCACCTTGCCTCCATCAGTTGTGACGTGAAATACAGAGAGAGTTGCGTGTGAAATAATTTGGCAATAACTTGAATGGAAAACAAATATATTCCCAAAGAAAGAGTCCATGCATTCACAGCTTGGCACAGGACACAGAAGAAATAGCACTGATTTCATGTTATCTGCTCTCCAATAAATGTGTGCCTGGCTTTCAGGGATTTATGTGAGCCCTGTGCATACACTGTTGTGGGTGGGTCAAAGTAAATCTGCTATTGTTGTCAATGTGTGAAATGCATTCAGCTGTTAAATCATACACTGGGCGCTTCCTACATTCCTGCACAGAAACATGATTTGCTGCATGACATTTATACACTTACAATTAAACTGTTCCTTGCAGAACAAAGCCACTTTCATGGCCTTGTCTATGGCTGTCTGAGGGAAGAAACTGAGAGGAGAGACAGAAAAACAGGAATGGATTTCCTCATGAATTTGATTTGCTGTTACATAATGACATGAACAGTTTTCTTGATGACTGGCAAAGTCAGCTGGGAAGCTGATGATGTGAATGAGAAGACTGGGAAGAACAGCTGAGTAGAGAGAACAGAAACACTCTGTACACTACTCACTTCTGCCCTAAATATTGCCTCCTTCATGTTCCAGCTCCTCTCTTGCTTTACAGAAGCTGTTTGAATTTGACTTTTGTCCTTAGATGAAGTGAGTGAACTCTGATTCCTGGAGCTATAAATCTTACTTGCAAGTTCAAAAAGATTTTTGGCTTTTTTGAGTTTATATGTCATTTTTTTTAATTTCTCCCACTCCAACTTTTTTTCCCTGTTTGTAGCAGTTACCTTATGACGATCAAATATCTGTTAAAGATGGAAGGGTCTGTTATTCCAGGTGCTGGTGAGAACTTTAACCTGAGACATAGGTTTCAACAATACTGTTGGGAGGAATTTTTGATGATATAGCAGTGGTGACTAAATCCCAGTAGTAAATGGATGCTCGACCCCCCCCCCCCCCCCCCCCCCCCCCCCCCCCCCCCCCCCCGCACACACACACACACACAGATATTTAAAAATCATAATGGCTGCTGCATTTAATCTCCTAGTTAAAAATAAAGATGACTGTGATGACTGATGACTATGTTATTCTCCAAAAATGAGACACCTAAAACACCCTGCTCTGCTCTGTGAAACATTGTTAAGGATTAATCATCCATTTAATAATATTAGATGTACTACTTATACATTCTAAATAGGTACTTAGTTGAAAATTAGAGGGATTGGGGATTTATTGAAATTGTTAGCCTGGCTATTGGTCTGTGAAGGCATGAAATATGAATAGTATATAAGAGTTAAAGTCGAAAATATCGAAAATATTCAAAAGCTCTGATAAACCTGCTTGTTCAGCATGAACGCTAATGTTGTGCTGCACAAACAGGTCACAAGGGGCAGGAGAACAAGGACAACAAAACACCGACAGGACAAAAACATAGTGATGGTGTATCACAGCTTCTATTGCATTTATGTCACCAACTCAGTGTGTTTGTCCTATCAGAGTCTCTCCAAATAAAGGGAATGTGTTTGTTTATGTCTGGGATGAGGCTGTCACAGACTTTAATTTATTAGTTACACTTGCACATCATCAGCGGAATATTCACACACACACACACATATCCACATCAACACACAATAACACAGCACCTGTATCGTACTCTCAGGAAGCAGCCACTAATGGGACATTTCACACTGCCTGTGTGCAACTTCAGAGAAAACATTTGCATGGTTACTTTCCACCAGATTGCCAATTTATCAATATTAAATGTTGTTAAAACGCCTGCCTTTCTCATACATCTTATCATAGAGAGTCTTCCACCTATGCCTAATTTCTCATCCAGTGCATGAAGTGAGCCTCCTGGCACCACAGAGCTATTGAGTTCAGTATAGTACTCCTGCCTCCTGTTAAACTCGCTCTTAAAACTGGCATCCAGAGGCAATCAATCTGAACTGAGCAGTAAATAAACCAAAGATTAGGGTTAGGGACCAGAGAAACACAGAACATAGTGTGTCAGCATGGCTGGAGAATGACTCCAGAGTAGTAAAGTGATGAATGGCTTGTGAGGGAAAAAGAAAATAAAAGGAAGAGACTAGTAAGAACTTATAGGAAGACAGAAATAAAAGTACAGGTAGGGTAGAGTTTTCAGGGATAAAATATCAAACAAGACAGAAGTGGGCGACGTCTAAAACTTTGGAAAAAGCCAGATTAATTTTTTAAACCAAGTTGCGCGTAGGGTTGTTCTTCTGTTGCGACCGTCGTTACTAAGTAACCAAAGCCTGGGAGCAGCTGAGATGACTGAAGCTGCAGCTTCACTGAATTAATTAACCTATTACATTTTAGAAAAAAAAAGAATCAAGACAGTAGATTACCAGTGGCGCTTTTCCTTCACCCCAGCTTTTCTGTTCAATACAGAACAAAAGAAAAAAAGAAAAAAGGCTTTCACCACATTATTAAAGCGCTAGAAGCAGATTCAAAACTTACTTTAGAGTTGAAAAAAAGACTACTACTTCCTCAGACATACTTCTTTGGTCTGAGCAGTAAAAGATGCTTGCTGTAATCCTTGCTGTAAGATATTTTTTATTGTGGTGCAACGGATGCACATGGCAACCGTATTGCTCACGTTTGTGAGTGCATAGGAGGAGAATTTCCAATGAAAAGTAAATGGAAGTTGAGAGCAATTCCAGCAGTGCTGCTGCTGCTGCTGATGATGATGATGATGACGATGGTCACCATGTTGACAATCATTCGGGGCTTGTTGAAAGCTTCATTCCCTTCACACATTAGCGATCTCCTACTCAAAATACAGGGCTACATGAGTCTTTTGAGATCTCACTTGAAACTTCATCTCAAAATTAAACCCTAGCGTTTGCCTCAGGCACAGAACAACAGTGCTGGGAGAGAGGAAACAGAAAGTCGAAAAAAGAAGTGGAGAACAATGACAGAGAGAGGAATGAGAAGGGCTGTAGGAGATGGAGTAATGACAGGTAGTGTAATAGGAAGAGAGTAGAAGAAAAAGTGAGACTTAGTGTTTCCCAAGAAAAAGCCTGTCCATTAAAAAATGGAGACAACATGATGTAAAAGGGGGATGAGCACGTCAAGCAAAAAAAGCCATTCAACAGTCAGTGGGGATTGTCTGACAAAGATTTGTACAATTTCTTTATATTATGAGGGAGGGAAGAAATGCCTTTGCTACAGTCAAACCCACATGACAAACTTTAAATTACCTTCCTACTTCAGACGCATTCTGAAAATCCATTCTAATAAAATGAACACCAAACTCCAGCACATGAAAGCCAGTCAGAGTAATGCAGGTGTGTGTGTGTTGAGCTGTGAACTGTGAAAAGGAGCAGCTAACAAGATGCATTCAGTGACCCTGGTAAATTGTATCATTTTCATTTTGCGAAAACATAGTCCAGAAACCAAATATTTGCTGCTCCTGCCACATAACTATTTTTTCTATCAATGTAATCACTGATTAAAAAAAAACATGTATTTATTTTGTTTATTTACATTAACTGAATATTCATGCTCTCCTTTCTCATCTGTCACTGGTGTATAGTGTTAAAAACAGTACATACTATAAAGACTGGGAGGAGATAGAGATTTAAAGAAAAAGGCAAAGTAGAATAGAGGAAGGCAGGCTCCCTTGTTTCGATGCATCCACTTACCCCAACCTCCACGTGATCCGAGCCCTTGTCATCCTGTTTGTGTAGGATCTCAAAGTAGTATCGTCTGGATGATATCAGGCTGAGGGGAAACATACCAAGAATTATTATACACTGATGAAAAAAAAGGATAATCTTTCACCAATGGGCCACAGCAACTCCTTCTATATTAGGATCATTTCCTAGTGCCTCCCACTTAAAACAAGGTGGAGAAGTAGCAGAAATATAACTGTATGCAATTTTATGACACCCAAAATATGTATGGGATTTTATGATTCTACAGTGGATTCAGGCAAAAAAAGTAAAACGTAAAAATAACACATCAGTTGGACAGAAACAGGTTAATCAGTCTAAAATATAACACTCAGTGCTACAGGCAAGATGGCAAAGAAGACAGCAATGAGCCAGGACATTATCTGCCCCTAGTCCTAAATTAAAACACTCCCTCTGAGTCAGGGAGGCCTGAAATCAATGCTTCACATAAATCAACATTTTACACTTTTACAAGCTCCAGTATTTCTCAGGAACTACTGCTCATAGACAGAGTAAAATTCTGATTTAAAGTTGTAGTGCACTGATGAAAAAGAGGCATGCTCCACAACATTGCTTTATTCTTATTAAAAACACATCTTGGATAATCGGGCGGCATCTGCTGCTAAATGTGAGACACCCGAGCACTGCTCCTCACGTCATTAACTCTCCGAACACACACATGCAACCAGAGTCTAATACACCACATACTTGTGTGTGGCAGTGAAATAAAACTTTCTGTGTTGTGTGGGCACATGCACAGTACACATCTATAGTGTGTAAAGACAGTCTGCTCCATGCATAGAAACGCTATTTCGTCAAGGATAAAATAGCATTGTATCTCGGAATGCCATTCACATGATCATCATTATGTTCCTTTTGTTTGCTGCAGCCCGGAAATGTATAACTTCATAAGCTTTGACACCAAGTACGTTAGAGTTCCGCCCAGTCTCTTTCTTGCCTCCAGTTTCACTCTTGAAATAAACACAAGATCTTCTTCTTTGAAGTCTTTGCTTTGAATAATTAAAAAATGCATAAAAAGACGAGGTAAAATGATAAATAAAAAGATCATGCAAAGCAGGAAAAACAGAAACACTACTACTGCTAGATTTTATCCCTGTTCAAGAAAACATTGCATATGCTGTACATGGGCAAAATACATGAAATCATATCATGTCTTTTGCAGTTCAAAGAGCTGAATGTTACATCCTAAAGTTGATTGTCCTAAAAGACAAAAGAAGAGATATCAGTGACTTTTTTTGTTCTTGGCTGATTGGATACTTGCGTTAATGAGCAAATTGAACAGATATGCCTAATAAAGTGGTCGATGAGTGTGTATGTGTATGTGTTTGTGTTTGCGACAGATGTGGTTGATTGAGTTAAATGGGAAGGACAGTGTAGGATCGTGTTGCCCTGGGCAAAAACACGGGAACATCCTCTGACTGTCCAGCGTTCTGTAACCACTAAATCATGTGTGCTAAGGTCAATTTCGCAAGACTAGTGAAGATCTCTGGAGCTGCTAAAATGGCATTCAGTGAATTCAAGTGGCACTTTCAGCTTCTGGCATCCTGCTTGCCCTTTTCAAACACATCGCCAATCCACACCAAATTACATAAGCTGAGTGCTGGTCATCAGGGTCAGACATGTCACTAATGTGGGAGTATGTGTGCCATCCACAGACATGTATGTTTAAAATAAAAGCATGAATCTGTCAATTATTTTAAAAGATCAGTATGTATGCAAGATAACAGGTATGTGTATGCATAGCAGTGTGACTCATTTTTGTTTCCACATTTATGTATAAAGTTAAAATATCAAATCTAAATAGCTTGCATGCATGATTATCATCCATTTGACAGACATTATTGATATTGGCATTGGTAAACGAGGTAAGTTTATAAATAGCAGTGGCACAGCCACCCTACTCACTGTACCTTGCACATGTTTAAAATAAAAACATGAATATAGGAACCTGTGTATTATTTGAATAGCTAGAAATTAATGCACAGTAATTGCATTTTATACAATATACAGTATATAGTATGGGGGTCCTTTGAATGAAAAACTTTGAAGACCCCTGGTTTAGACTATTGGAAACTTTAATGAATATAATAATATGCAATGAGTATTATATAACAATATTACATTCAGGCACAACTGGTTTTCAAAAAGAGGCAACGGAATCTCACTGTCCCCATTAATTCGTGTCTAGATTGGCATTAACATTTCATATTTTAATTGGTTTTAAACTGTTTGTCTGCTATTTTTGTTCAGATATACTATTTTATGCGTTTGGGATTTTATGCACCTCTGAGGTTGTCACAGAAGCAATTTTGTTGAGCTACACACAAGGATAAAGTGCTTGAGTCTTGAATCTTTCTGTCCCGCAGAGGCTAATGATTTTTAGAGAGTTTTAGTACATTTCCTATAGCAGTTCATCAGGTTGTCTATTTCAGGCCATAATCTGACTCCACCAGGGGGACAATCTAATGTCAGAGCTGAGAGGATGCAGTCTGTCACCATGGTGTTTCTGAGTCAGACGGGTAGACGACAGACATAGAGGACTACACCTTCAAAACACAACAACACACACACCCAAAAGGCTCATACAACATACAACATACAACATTTTAGCCGTCACAATTTTTAAAACACACAATGGTTCACTTCACTTTCAGCGGTGTCAAATAAATCTGTTTACCTGTTATATGATGCCAGATAAGCGTGTGCGTGTGCACATGCTGTATTTTGATAGCATGTGTGCAGAGTGAGATTGAAGCAAACAGAAGGCTCATGACACACTGAGCTTCATAAACAGAGGGAGAGGGCTGACAATGAGGTTCCGTTCAATTTGGTGAGTCACATGTTCTGCAGTTGTCTGCTCCTACATTTTTCTTGCGAAAGAAATTAATGAATAACTTCTTTGTGTCCATGTCTTGCATTTGTTTTCAGGTGGGTGTCAAGATGATGGATTTATTTGGTGAACTAAAAGTTGGAAATTAATCATAAACTGTCCAAATACAGACACAGAAGAAAGACACAATGAATAAAATAGAGATGCGAGGGGAATATGAACTCTGAGATCAATGTGTCTCTATTAAATCTGGAGAGAAAGATGGAGAAAGAGAGAGAACAACATAAAGGACAAAGCCAGAAGGACAGGGGTGTTCTTTGGTAAAGTTTAGGCCAATTGTGGTTAGTTAGATTAAATTTTGGATTAAGTAATAACTGGTAATGGTTGAGGTGAAGGATAACAGTCTCTTTAGGCTGTCCAAATGAACAGAAGTCGAGGCAGCGTCCTAAGAAGAGTAGCTGTGCAAACCGCTGTGTGTAGAGCTGTAAGTGGTAAAGACAGGCGGACAGGCAGGAAGAAAGATAGTAGGAGCGATAGCAAATGTGTTGAAGGCTGGGCAACATTGCAACACTCTGTGTACAACCTGCCAGAAATTGTTAGAATATTAGAAGAAGAAAGAAAAAGAAGAGAAGGAGGATGGATGGAGGGTTGAGGGGATGGGAAGAACTGTAGCGGAGAACTTCAAACTGTGGAGGGCAGCATTACTCCTCTCAGTGTACAGCCTATCAGAAATTTTTATTATTAGAAGAAGAAGAAGAAGAAGTGAAGAGCAAAACAGAAATGGAATAATACAGTACAATACATTCTGTATCTTGCAGGAAAAAAACATATAACAGTACACATCACTGAGACACGAGATCATATCGACAGCCACACCAGAAGAGAGGAGAGAAGGGAAAAAAGCCCAAGTGAGGATGAATGAAGGAGAATAGGTATTATCATGTGAGTTGGAGGATGAATACTGAATGGGAGCCTAATTGTCTGACTAATTGGAGTCTTTGTTTCCTGTTTCCCCTTCTTCAAGCTGAGTAGATAGAGATGGACAAAGAAGCTTGACTGCATTGCAAGACACACGTAAGGACTCTTGGAGCTAAACAATATAGTGAAAAAATATCCACTGTGCCTAAGTCTGCCGGATTTGAAATATGAAATATTTATTTGGCCTGAAAAACACAAAGAGGTTTTTTTCATCCTTGCTGCTGAGAGACAAAGTCCCTTCACAAGCATCTCTTGTGACTGAACACACAATAACTCACATTATTAACCTGGTCTATAGTAAGCAGAGCAGAGAAGAGCTGTATGATATGGTTAAAAATAATAATAATTATAAAAATAATAAAAAATAAAATCATATTATCATAATCTTTTTTTTTTTGACAAATGTTGAGATTGTAATATGGTTCAGAATTGGTGTGACTCATGATTTTGTTTGCATCTTCACTGATGATGATTTGACATTCCTTTTTGAAATCTGAAGTGTCAAAAAACATAACATATTTACTGATCTGGGGGAGGTACAGTGGGTTGCTTCACACAAGAAGGTGCTGAGACCTTTCTGTATTGTATTGTAGATACTTTATTGATCCCAAAACTCTGGGAAATTTGAAAAAAAATTCTGTGTGGAGTTTGCATACTCTCTCCATGTCTGCGTGGGTTTCCTCCCACCATCAAAACATGTAGGAATGTTAGACAAATTCAGTAAGGTCAGGTCCTAATCGTGATGTTGTTTTATTACACTCTTTTCAGTGATTCGGATATTGTATTGGTCGTGCTACAGTTCTGGTTATTTTGTAATTCATTGTGCAGCCTCAGAGCTGAGGTGACATTGAGTCAGTAAGGTTGGTAAACACAAGTCCACGTTCCCTTATTTTTCCTCCTTTGATCTGCCCACAGGCTACAGCAATTTCTCGAGTCTAAATTTCCGCTACATTTATTCTGCGTCCAACTTATACTTCTCATTGATGCTATCTGACTTGTCACCCAGTCCCTGTCCGTCTGATTCGCTTGCCCGACTTCTGCCTCTCCAACACCCACAGGTGGCTTTTAAATAAAAGACTCTGCCCAACGAGTGCTCTCCTCTAAATTACATTAATGATACCAGTGTTCGGGGCTGCCCCAAGGAGATGCAGAAATGTCACTTTTTTTTCTCTTCTATCACACTCCCTCCCCTCTTCACTCCACGTCTTATGCATTCCACTAATCCATCAGAGAGCTATCACGCTGCTCTCCCCTGCAGCCTCAATAAATCCTCTTTCTTTCATCCCTCATCTTCCCACCTCTCTCCTTTATCCCCTGCTCTCTCTCTCTCTCTCTCTCTCTCTCTCTCTCTCAGTCTCTTCTTCTGTATCATGTCTGTCCCTTTTCTCCAAAACTACCCACACCATCTCTTCTCCCCATGTCCAACCCCCCCCCTCCATATGTAAGGATCTAATAAACAGCAATATAGGATTAATACTTCCAGTGCTTTTTCTCACTCAGCTTGGTGTTATCACTCCTACTACACTCTCACTGGCCTGAATGTGTGGACATGTGAGGAAAAAAAAAATGATCACACAATTACTGGCTCTCCTGGGGTTTGTGTATTTGTGCCATACTGACACACAAAGAAACATATGCTGTTTCCATCACTGCAAAATCCAAGTACATTTATTACACTGCCTGAAGGTCAAAAAAATACTACACGTTGAATCCGACCACACATTAGCAGAGAGAGACGCGGAGATTAAAGAATAACCCTGGCAGTATTTTGTATCTTTTTAGTTCATGCCAAGAAAAAGAAGCATCAATTAATTCTTTCTTCTAACAGTATTATGTTTGCGACCATAACCTTAGATATTTTATTCCAGTTTCTAATTTGAAAGAATATGGAAGGATCCCATAGGAACCACAGTTAATTTTGAGCAAAGTCATGGTGACATAAACACTTACAACTGCATGTCGCTTAAGTCCTATATGCTACATTAAATATACTATATATTATTATGACTGGTTGCCAGCCTATATACAGATTCCATGCCATTTTCTAGAGAAGTAGGTCATGACCTATGAAGCTTTTGAGTGATGAAAAAAAATAAAACAATATATGTGAAAATCGGGATTATTATCAGAATTTTAGCTATTTTAATCATCTTGTCATCTGTTTTTGGGTTTGAAGCTGAACTTACAACTCATATACAAAAGGAATTTTGGATTCTACTTTTTTTATGCACTAATTAAGTCACTAATCGAAACATAGTTAATTTTGGTATTAAAGGCTATTTAATTCTTCGGACTAAAATGCAGAATGAAATTAGCTTCCTATAATATATATCTATATATATAATATATCCATAGAGTATGGATCCAAGACATGTACGTAATTATATGCATATAATTACGTACATTTTGTGTTTCTTTGGACTGACCAAACCCTATTCCTGTCTCCAGTCACAATTAGCCAATAATTGTAATGAAATACTGCCAACCAAACATCAGCTACCACAGTAAGGTGTGCATCCACACCCCATAGATATTCTGATTAAAATATAAGCATCTACACACAGATTTGTGTTTTAGCAGTCAGGCGGTCATCAAAGGCAGTGAAGGACTGTGGGGAAGAAAACGGGACAAAACTATCCCTGCAATTGCTGACAAAAAGCTTCATCTCACTTCAAATGTGCCCATGTGTCACCCAACTACCATGGCTTGAGTGAAGGGATGGTAGCATTAAGGATGGTGCTTACACTGAAACGCAACCGGGGACGCACAAAGACAGAAACACACACTCAAAATTGAATAAGTACCTGCAGTCATGCCACAGTGCAGGCGCTCACTGTAGAGCAGGTGCAGCATTCGGCTCATCCACATGCTTAATCAATATTCCTGTGATGTCACGAGGACAAGTAATATGTTTTCCTCGCTCGAAATATTTGGGCCTCCTCACCAACCAAAAGCCAACAGTGCTTAAGTGATTCAATTATAGATACTGAGACTATATGAGATCTAATGCTGAATTAACTGCATTCTCGCTCATTGTCAACTCTCTCATTCTAACACGTACTGATAGTTGAGTAAATGCCATTTCCTGGAGTTTGTGGCCTGAAAGCTGCACCTTTAAAATATCAGCTACAGCATCATTAAAAAAAAAAAAATCATACTGCATTAACAGATGGACACATGAAGGAAGTGGAACAATATATTAGAAGACACCAGTGCTTTATAGAAACATGTATGTCAACATGTTTTGCCTTATTCTGTAGTGACCCATTACTTTGTACCAGCTGCTACTTAACTCACCATATTCATAGTCACTCAGCCAGTGGGTGAAAATACACATATGAGTTTTTTTTAATTTTTAACTACCACATTTGTTAATTTTAATTAATTTTTAGAATTAACCATGCACAAAATCAAATAATTTTCATTTGTTTCATGCCAAATCACAATAAACATTATCTCAATGCACTTTACATAGTAAAGGCAGAAACATTTCATGTCATCATGGGTAAGCGCTTGGCATCAGTGGAGGAAAAAAAAAAAAGTCCTTTTAAACAGGAAGACATCTCCGGCACCATATTTTTTAATTCACTTTAGCTTTTTCTCTGTTCCATTTAACATTTTACTTGCTATGCTGTGTTCTTTCCTTTCCAATATCTCACAAACGACATATACTTCACTGATCACCTAACTGCCATCAGTCAGTCAATCAGTTTACACCCCGACCTGCTCAATATTAATCATACTATAGACTATAGCTCAGGATGCAACTCAGCAGTTGAGTTTGTTTATTCAGCCTGAGGCTGTGTTAGCTGTGTCAGAGAGGGAAGATAGTGTTGACGGGGTTATCTGGGTTCCTCATCTGATTATACCTCATTGTCACTCTGGGTGTTGTGATAGCACCTTGTATACACCATCACACCATCATTTCACAGGTATGAAGACCGACAGACAAACCTGAACACATTCAAACTGACATTTTGAAGCATTTTTCTAACAGATCAACAAATTCTAAAAGTATAACCATATAACTTTTTTCTCATTTTGATCCAGTCTAATTTGAAGGTTTTCCAGTTCAATTATTTTTTGATTTTTTAATCAGCTTCAGGGTACTTAAATTAATGAGATAAAAAAAGGCAAGTAAAATAGTAATAAATAATTATTAAGCAAATAAAAGTAGCACATAAGGATGGAGCTGATATGTTTCTTTTTGCACAAATCTAAACTGGTGATCAAGTTGATTAACATCACTAAATTATTCCCTAGTTGTTTCTGTCCCTCTGTTAATTACTATACAGCTACACATAATACTGTACAAACATGAGCAAGTCTGCAAAATGGGCAACAAAATATAGTCCTCATGGCTTTTACTGCACTCCTTATATAAATTCCAATGTGGATGATTTTTAACACGATGGAGCCGAAAAAAAAATGTTTTGCAAAGTCAGAAATAGAGAGAGAGGGAAAAAAAAATAGAGGACACTGAGAGACTGATGCTGCAAGCACAAAATACATCCTCCATCTTACAGTTTTATTCAGCAAAGTCAAAATTAGAACACAGGCAAAATAATCCTCCGTACACGTTCACCCACGCCGCGTAAACAGTGTGAGTCATTACTTCCAGGTGGCCTTAGCCAGGTGGTGTAGATGAACATGAGATCTTCCGAACAGGTGTAGGGTTCCAACTTTCCTGTCCTTCCCTTCATTTAAATTGCCAACTAGAATGGATTTTCACACATCAGAGCAAGAGAAATGCGACGCCCCATTAGTGGAGATGCAAGCATTTGAAGAAAAGCCAAATTTGGATAAACTTGTCTGCCCTTATTTTGGGGTATTTGAATAGAAATGTAGGACATTTACATGGAATTTTTCCTCTTTTTCTGTCAGTGTTTCCAAAATCACCAGTAAATTTCAGTTTGATCAGCCATACATACTATATTTGAACTATGTATGTATGTATGTGTGTGTGCTTATATGTGCGTGTGACTGCTGGTATCACTATAGCCTGCGACTGCATCACATGGAGACAAAAACAACAACAACAACAGACAGTGCAGTGCCTTAAGTGAACCCAAGAACAATATGCTTCATTCCCAGACAATAAGATTCAAGCCCACAGTAGCGAGTCACGCTTCACTCAGCTCTATATGATACTCATCTTCAACAAACCGAGACTTTAACTACCCAGAGTCCAAAGCATCAAAAAACAACATCAACAAACAGCAGCAAACCTGTGGATAGTGGGAGCTTCTGATGTGTTTCATTCTGCTCACCTATGTTCAAATACTTTCCTGAAGGCAGCGCTCTCGCTCTCTCTTTTTTTCTTTTTTTTTTTGTTCTGCGTCATTCAACCCATTCTTTGACACTCCATTTTCCTTTAGCCTTACCCTCATTTTGTTCTGTTCAGGGCCCAGTACAATAATAACTAGAAACGGTAGCAGTAACCCAGAGAGTGGGTTTAAAATGTAGTGTTGATCATAAATATGTGCAGAATTTAACAGTGTCTGAGTCTCTAAATGGATCAAATGGCCCTGAACTCATGCTCCAAAAACAAATTACACAAGAGGATCACGCTGCCAGGGGCTAACCATACTCCCATGTGCAATGACTAATACATTTTATAGTTGCTTTCCATCTACACATCGGGTGTAATATTCTAGAAACACCTAATTTGTTTCACTTTGCTCAAACATTTCTTTTTTTTTTGTTTCTTTTAATTAAGTTGAAAAATATCTTAAATTACCAGGTGATAAAATCTGTGTGATGACTGGTTATTAATCGCTCTGCATGAGCTCTGATGCATCTTTTTTTTTTTTTTGAAAATTCCATTCTGCAGTGCTAATTTGCTCATTTCATTTCTCTCTAATTTGAAGAATACCATTTTATGAATGCATGACAATGAATCCTGCCGTGCACCCAATTCAGCACACTCAGAAGCACATCAGCTTAGCTATAAACAGGCCGAGTGTAATGGTGTGTGAGGGATGCATGTCGCACAGTGTGGCAAATAGGCTGCCTTTGCCTTTGAGATGTTTGAATAAAGTCGTTATTGGATGCAGATGTGGGAGTTTAAAGTAACAAATTGATGCACATTATTTCATAGAGACATGTAGTTATTTGCATGCAAAAAAAAAAAATGTTGGGCTATGAATTCTCTTATGCTCGACCACATGCAGGGACATCAAAACAGATTTTGCCTAGTTATTTCAAGACTGACTTTCATGAAGTCTTTGATGCTGATCCCCCCAAATGCAAGTGATAATGTTTAGCATTAAAAATAAAAAAAAGAACTTGACGGTCGTTAGTCCTGTCCACTCCTAAAACTTTCATCATTTTCTCAACTGTTTCATCGCTGGTGCAGCATGTTTTCATGCCCAAACAGTAGAATCATGAAACACCCTAAAATATCAAGGTAAACAGAATAATTAGACTAGGAGAGAGATGAGTGAGCAACAATTCACGCATACATACTATAGTCATTTTCACAATAAAATGAGCATGTATACCCAGGATTTTTAAACAAAAAAGCAATAAACATCATCCCCATTGCCTGAGGTGTGTTGGTTTGTTTTCACCCCTACACCACCTGTGTGTGAATTGTGATTTCACAGATGTGCCGGCAACAAAATGAGTCAGGGAGAAGAAAAAGAAACCAAAAAACAACTCTATAGTCCTCAGTGATATTGTGAAGGTGGTTACTAATTTGCATCTTTTACTTCTTTTTCTCTTTAAATCAATAATTTAGATTAACTGATGAAGTAAATAATATTGAGCACAGTCCACATTTTTGAAAACATCAATGCTTTGTAGCCAAAAGGTGAATAAACCTGCGCCTCTGGCAAAAAAAAAAATAAAAATAAAAAAAACGAGCAGACAAAGAAGACATTAGTGTGTTCACCCGGGACAAAATACATGAACCATGTTATATTATGCCTCAATACTTGGGTGCTTTGTCATTCTGAGTTGAATAGAAAACAGTGTAAGATAATTTGCACGATGTGTCTTTCAAGTGAAAAATAGGATCTGCCAAGCAATACTATCAGGCCTGACTGAGTCAGACTGCTACAAAGAGTGGATTTTTATGAGCTTCTGAAACTTTTCATGGGCACTTCTTTCATGTTTTCAGTCATACTCCTTCCTCTTTGCAGCTGTACACACAGCAACACTATGAAACACAGAGGCCTGTGACGTTGACAGCCTTAATCAGCATTGTGTGACCAAGGTTTGAATGCAATTTGTTTGTATTTAAAAGTTACACACTACAGTTTTGAGTAAGTGTATGTACAGATTGGCTTAACTTTTTTAATTGTACACATGTTTTATTATGGGAATGTTGTCGACTCTGGCTAACAAGGACTGGTGTTTACAATGTTGAACAATTACAGATTCTTCAGTGTTTTGCTGAATGGCAAAGCGATTCCCCATGGGGATAATAAAACTACTACTCTACGTGTCTATGTGTACCCATTAAAAAGGTCAGACTGTGCAATAGTTGTGTGTTTTAGTGAGCATGAAGATGTCCTTGTGGTTTATGCAGCGTATGAATTCCTTTTCAGAAAGACACGCAAATATTTATGAAGATTCCATACATAATGAGGAAAGCAGTGAGTCAGACACAAAAGCCAAATTAATACATTTAATCAAAACAGAGGATATATTTATAGTAAGTGCGATTAGTATTTTGACACTGACATTTATTTTAGAGCAAGTATTGATAGAGCAAGTATTGATGTTCTGCATTAATACCTCATTTGATGCAATAATATAGATTTTGGTTATACCGTGGAGTTCAGATTCAGGACTATTCCATTAAGTTTTAATTGAAAACACACAGAAGGCAAATGGCCAGTGGGATATCGTTTTTTTTCTTTTTTGTGCATTTTAGTAAAAAAATTTCAGGTTGGGGCTTTAAAGACGGTATCTCCTCTGATCACACGTCTGCTCCACACTTGTATTAAACGCTTTGAAAAGCTTATTGATGAACAATTAATCTAGAATATGGCATTTATAAAACTGAATAACGGAGTTGTATTGTGACAATATGATCAGAGTAGGTTTGATCATATTTTTTTTAAAATCAATTATTCAAAAAAAAAAAGTTCACTCATGTTGTTATGGCAGTACTTCCATTTAGTATAATTTTCCATTAACACACAGACAGGAGTAATGATCTGAAGTTCAGGGCCAGTAAATAGCAATTTAACAGAACCTGTTTTTTTTCCTTTTTCATTGTTGTGTGTGTTCATTATCCAACTTATACCATTTACCAGTGTTAAAATATTGTGACTCTTCACTACAAACATCATTTAGTAGCAGTGTATATGTGTGTGTGCATGTGCGAATGTGTGTGAATAATTTAAGGCACCGCTCTCCAGTGTGTTTCATCCAATCAGGCAAATGTAGGAACCCAGCAGAATAGGAGCAGTGCTCTTAGGATCTCTTGCTGCATAATCATATCAATTTAACAATGACTTTGGAGGCAAAACTGACTGTAGATCAGTGCTCAAATTAAAGGCTGCTTTTATGCAAGCAGCCCCCAGCAATTAGGGAGAGAAATGTGTTGAATCTGACAAGTCATGCATTCAGAGAAAGAGAGAGAGACAGAGAGAGAGAGAGTGAGAGAGAGAGAGAGAGAGAGAGAGGAGGCCTTTCACCTGCTATGATCCGTCACTGTCTGGAACCCATTGAACCAATTTATATATGTTAAACTGCGGGTACAGCAGGGTCTAAAAGACCACTTTCATATTCCACTGACAGTACATACATGAACATTTAAGCCGTCGCTCTCCATCTACATGTAAAAGCCTTTTGAAACACTAGTGATGATCTTCTACCACTTTTGAACTTTTTTTTTTTTTTTTTTGGTGACAGATTATAATTTGCAGCACAAAAATACCGGAAGAAGAAAATCTAATGTCAGCAGATGTTCTGGGAATTGGACTGTGGGACAGAAATTAGCACAGATGATTGGGGAAAAATCTTATTACCGCACATGCAAAAAAGATATGTTGCTGGGCTATGTCTCATGAAACACAATTAAAGATTATTCAAATACTGCACGTTACCCAGTTCATTAGATGTAATTATGTATTCTGATTGTAGTATTATGTGTCCAAAATGTACAGTATGTCATGAGGAACTGCGATTGTTTCTACCATTGCAAATGTATTTCACAGTGTATGTAAGATTGAATGATATCTTAATTTATTGATGCATTTTCTATCTTTGTGTTGGTTAAGTGTTAGTTCTCAGGTGAAGGGTGAGGGAAAAGAGTGTGTATGTTCATAAATTAATTTAAATGAAATAGGATGAAATAGGAGTACAGAGTAGATGCACAGTATGTTTCCCTTTTTTACAGTTTTTTTTTGAATATTTTAAATGTACACTTACGTAGTATTCATAGCCTTGCTTTACAGACAGCACAGCATGCATTTTGAGTGACAAAGAAGTACATGCTTTCTGGATTAGGCCTGGAACAAATGTTTTGAACAAAATGAGATTTTCCTCCTCTGTTTTTAAAAATAATCTTGTCCACATTAGCTACATTAAGTTTCCGAAGGTTTCCAGGCAAAAAACCCACTGTTACCCACTGTTTGTCAACAGGTGGTAAAATAACTGTAACTGTAAAGCCTCGTTGGCAATCCGAAGACAGACAGATTAAAGCCACTGCTTGTTCCAGGGAAATAACAATGGTGCACTGCGAGAAAGGAGAATTGTTTGTTTGGACTGATGACAAAGTTGAGCAATTCCACAACTGGAATACAACGGTAACAAAGCACAGGAAAACAATGTCTGTGAAGATTCTCAGTCATCCAGGTCATGGTATCCAAGTGTAGTAAAAAAAGGCAACTGGACTTAGTTGAAATTTCTTGAAGACGTTTCACCTCTCATCCAAGAGGCTTCTTCAGTTCTGCTTGACTGGTGGAGAGTCTGGGACTTATAAACTCTGTCAGGTTCTTGGTCCATGGGGTGTGGTTTGGATAGGAAAGGGGTTGTGAGTTGTTAACTAAAAGGTTAGATGAGTCGTTAGGTCGTCAAAGGGTCGTTAGATATTGGCTATTGTCTGTTTTAGTTTCACCTGAGTCGTTAGTTATTGGCTTTTGTCTGATTTAGTTTCACCTGAGTCAACAACTGTATTTGACTTTGAGTGTGAATGTGTGTGAAACCTCCTGGGGAGGGAGTCCAGAACAGCACTGTAGGTGGCTGATAGCTGGTGTCTCAGCCCACCTCCCCTGTTCAAAGTTGGTTTCTCCAGTTTGGCAAAGATGGCTTCTTTTACTCCTCTTTCAAACCATCTGTCCTCCCTGGCCAAAATCTGAACATTACTGTCCTGGAACGAATGTCCTGTCTGGTGTAAATGTAGATAGACTGCTGAGTCCTGTCCTGAGTGGGTCTGTCTTCTGTGTTGGGCCATGCGTTTGTGGAGAGGTTGTTTTGTCTCTCCAATGTACAAATCGTTGCAGGCCTCACTGCACTGAACCGCATATACCAAATTGGTTTTCTTATGGTGAGGTGTTTTGTCTTTGGGGTGAACCAGTTTCTGTCTGAGGGTGTTGTCCGGTTTGAAATGTATCGGAATGTCATGTTTGTTGAAACTTTGACTTCAACAAACAGGAAAACAATGACTCGGAGTTATGCCAGTCCAAGTACCAAAACCTCTATCAGATATTTCCATGCTGTTCCATGTTTGCTATGTTTCCATGTTGCTCCACTGGCAATTAGGGCTACTCTTCCTAATAGGGGGTCATGTGACACAAGGAGACAAATTAGTGAAGGTCACATCATGGCCGACAGGAACCAATCAGAAGAGAGAATGCAGATAATGTTGTTTTCAAGGTTCTCTGTTTTTTTCCCATCTGTGCTAAAATGCAGCTTGTTTCACAGCAGTTTTCAAACAAAAACAGAGCCAGTAGCATTTTTAAGTTTCTCCATTATTAGAGCTCTAAAATGTGGTGGCAGTGTGGAGGACAGGCATATCAAGAGCCAAGAGCCAATGCATTTTTAAACAAAAACAAAGTAGTGTAATAACAGTCTGCAGCCTCACAATAAGATGTCACTAATTCTTACACTATGGATTTTAAACAAACTGTTATGGATTGTATTTTTCTACTTTGCATTGCTCCCTTTCGGTTCCTTCTGTATTGCTTTATCTCTCTGTACAGCACTTTGTATCTACAGTATCTAAATCTAAATGGTATGGTGAATCTAAATGGTGAATCTAAAGGTATGAAATACCCATGCTGAAACAATCATCACAGACCCTGGGTTAGGCTGCATATGTATACATATGTATATCCGAAAACAACTTATCTACAATTTGCTAAATACATTCTTTTAAATTGCCTTTCCCATTTGTTCAGCAGGTAAAGATATATGTTGGGTGATGTTCACATTTAAATGTCTGTGTAGATTCTCATTCATCCGGATCATTGTTATCCAATTTCGTTCACATTTTAATGTTTGTACTGTGAAAAATTTTGATGGATGTTGAACTGCATATTTATGTACGTTAATGCAGCAGCTCCTTTGTCTGTGTCACTGAGAGAGAGATCGATAGACACAAAAATGGTTGAAACTGTTAACATTACAGCAGAGAAAATTAAATTAATCTGTGCTTAAGGGGTGGTTCACTTGCAGCGCCTTTTGCTGGGTGCATTTCACGCACACATTATGAGGAAAAGCTGTTGTGAGGAATATGCAGTGCTGATAATACATTTTATTTGTTTCAATTATATTTCCTTAGTTTAATGTGCTTAACAATTCAGAGGGGCTGGTCATCTCTGCTGCTCCCAGGTTTTAGTTGCTAAGTAACAACAGATGCGACAAGTTCACGACCCTTCAGCACCTTGGATAAAAATACCTCTGGCTTGTTGCACCCATTTCTCAAGCATTTTTACACATATTGCACACATTTTAGGCATTGCATGTGAATGGCCCTTAATATTTGTACAATGCAGAGTGGATTCTAACAGCTACAGCCATAAGACCAATTTTAAGAGATGCTCTAGCTAAATGTATCAGGCTATCTGTTAGATATATGTTGCGTAGAACTCAGCTGAATCCCAAACTGGGTCACAAGCTAAATAAATACCTGTTCTATTAAGAAAAGTGTGTGTTGTCACTTGTACTTACTGCACAGACTTGGAGGACTGAGACCTGAATTTGCTGAACTCTCCTGGAGCCGTCCACTCTGTACCCAGCTGCAAAACAAAAGACAGGAGACACAGATCAGAAAGAGTGCATGTGAGACAGAGAAGGAGAGGAGGTGTCTGCACATATGAGAGTCTGGGATGAGAAAAACAACATGAGAAATGCTGAGGCAGGCTGAATTGTCTGCAACATCCTTCTTTGTAATCAGCACTGTAAGCCAACAGCTGCAGCCTTCATGATTTTTGGGTGCCTACTATTTGCAGACTGGCTGACGGAAAAGGGGTGAAGGAAAATGTGGATAAATTTAGAAATTGAACAAGTACGAAAGAAACTGAGATGATATTCCCAAAAGGATTAGGGGAGTCAATCAGTAGACGTTTGTGATAGGCAAAGTGAGCAAAGAGATGAGAGCTAATGAATATAAACAGGCAGAAAATGAGAAAGCGTGATTCTCTGCCAATACTGACTCTAAGAATCTGGCTCATTGGGAACTTCTGAGCCTCAAGTTTTGCTCTGCAGTCGAATCAGTGCCCATTCATTTCCTCTGCAAGCCAACACAACTAATTAGGGCCTCATGCTGCTTCTAATGAATGAATAAGACTAAGATCACACTGGGCATGCCTTTAATTGTTTGTGCTGGCCACACGTCTGGCTTTGAAACTGGTCAGGAAACATTGAGGCGCATTGTAGTGACAGATCACAAGAGCCTTTTAGCTTGTAAATTGCTGCTGATCCTCCCTCTGGGTACCACAATATTTTCATAGAGAGAGGCACACACACTGTGGCACATAACTACAGGATAATGACCGACACACATATGAAACGGCAATTACACAACAGCACCTCTGAGCATGTTTGCTGGCATGTGAAGAGAGCTTCTACAGGGAGAGGGGGGGGAAAAAAAACTTCAAAAACATACAGTTATGTCTGTCCAAAATCAACCAGGCCCCTGGCAGAGCTGATGCCTTTGAGAGTCTCTGTGAAGCAGTTGGTTGGACAGGAGGAGGACACAATGTGTGCTTCTGTGCCTTCACTCTGAAGCCCACAGCATGCTACTGCTACAGTCTACACAAGGCTTTTCATCTAGTCCTCCTCCGGCACAGAAGGGGAAAAAAAATGATAAGAGTACTGAATGAAGAATTTAGGAATTTAATATACTGTATATATAGTATATTAAGCTTGCTGAGCTCTAAAATGTCTCAATGTTTAAAGTGTTTAAATATGTATTGGTTTTGGAATATTTGATGTTGGCAAATGTTGATGTGAGAGTGTGTTCACCATGGTCATGGGTGGGCAGATTTTTAATTCCCATAATGGTTGTTAAATTTCATTGGAAATGGTCCATGGAGAACAGTTTAAGTCGGACAGTTTGTGGACCATCTGCCATCAGAGTGCTTCAGAAGAAGAAGAAGAAGTGAATGAATCAGGGTCTTTACCAAACTTTGAATATAATTGCTGGACGGCAAATATACAGAACAATTGTTATTTAGGAACATTTTTAGCTGGGCAGTTCAGGGATTTTGAAATGTGGTTGTATGATGTATTGACATTGTGTAAACATTCATTCTGCTGAGGGAGACACTGTTTCCGTGAACCCAACAAACTCTCACAAACATGAACACACGGCTCAAACTAATGTGGTTCTGACTAGGTCATTAAAAACCAAAAGTTTAGGTGACTTTAGGTCTTTTTTATTTATATATATATATATATATATATATACAGTAAAATGTTTACCCTTTTCTTCATCATTTTTAATTTAATTAATGTCGTAACGTTAATGAATTTTATGGAATAAATTGCTGTGCATGCAGCAAATAAATACCAGCAATAAAGCATAAAGGAACACATCAGCTGAGGACAAAGAGAGAAAAAATACTTTACTAAGCTTAACCTGTGCATTATACTGTAGTTTCAAGCAGACATAAGTCACAAAAAGGGTTTAAAGTCAACTTTGATGAGCAGGTTGACTTTAAACAATCAAAAGTCTCCACTTACTGCCTACAATGTCTGTCACAACATCAGTCCTCAACCAGATGGTTATATTATCTATATAAAAGTACACACTCTTGTATTGGTTAACCTATCTCCTGTTTTACTCGTCTCCTGATGACCAGGTACACTGGATATTCATGTGTGTTTGAGGAAAAGAAGAATTTTGATGTTGCCATAGTCATCTCGGTAATACATACACATACTGTACTAAATGTCTGCACATAAGATGCATGTTTGGGACAAAATTGTCTATTAGTGACCAATGATTTGAGAACTTCTGTATGCATTGTTGATCTCTGCTTTATTTTGTACAGTATATACATGTTTTGTTATGTTCAGACAACAATACTTACAATTGGATACAGTCATTTGCTGCAGCCCTTGTTTTCAACATAAATAAACGAGAACCGTAATGAGGTCAATCCCTTTAATAATGTTTCATTATGTTCTGTTCAGCACATTGTGACATCTGACGATGAAGTCTGCAGAAAGTAGTGCAGTAGAGTCTCATTTAAGTTTGTCTCCCTCAAAAGAATCTTCATTAAATAGTGCAGGAAGTGGGGAAAGGCAGCCACCCCGAGTGAAAGTTAAAGAGCTAACAAATCACAGCTGAATGCAGCCGACATACTGGCAGAGCTACAAAAACCTTTTAAAGCAGACAGACAATGAGGGAAAAAAAAATGAATGTTTAACATTTCCTCTGACTTTAAATGACAAACTTGAAAATGTCTGTAGCTGCAGGACTTAGAGGTGTTTAAATTCTCCCTGTGTGAAAACGGCTTTCTCCAAAATGGCTGTTGTTCTCTAGATGAAAGAAAAATGAACAGACAGCAAAGGCAACAGCGCAAAAAAATATATATATATTCATCTCTCATCTACCATTGGCTCTAAATTCAGTTGCTTTTTTTTTTTCTTTTTTCAAATACATAAAAGAAAACTATGTTTGCAGGCACAAACATCAGCTGCTCAATTGTTTCCACAGTAAAATATGAATTAATAACTGGAATGAAACTACAGTGGATGCAAAAGAAAATGGCTGCACCTCATTTTACAAGTCACTTGAAACTAAATGTCATCTCGATACAGACATTATTTAAAATGTTGGTGCCTTTTATAGTGGAAGAATAGCATTTAAATATCCTCTGAACCATGAATTTCAAATTAAAAAAAAAAACATTCATTTTGCTAAATGTATACAGCACAAAGTATAATACATTGCAGAGTATGTAATGTACTGAAGATTTTCAATTCACAGTTCATAAAAATGATTATACACCTATACTCTTTCACTTGAATGTGGCATTAATTAAAACAATCTCTGAACGATTCCTTTAGTGGAACACCAAGCAATTTGAATGGAAGGCTTTAAAATGCATCATTTTTGGACAAGCAATAGCTTTGAGGAGCAAAATAGAGGCATTAATATTTTCTGTTCCTCTCTTTCAGGTGGTTAATCAGCACTGTATGAGTGAAGGCACTGATCAGTGGCTACATTACAAGGACAAAACATGTGAAGTACCTTGGCTCGGCAATAAAAGTGGCAGATGTTCTCCAAGGTACATGTACCCGTGCAAGGAAGACATGAAAGGCACCCACACAAGCACAGACACACAGACCCCCACTGTGCATACACACACACACGGAACTTCCTATTGAACAGCGAGTCACTGCTTAGTGTAAACAGCATCTCCTCATCAGAGAAGGCAGGAGGTAAATCAAAAGGCAAATGGCCAAGTAGTCATGTGGGGCAACACACACACAGACATGGGTTTCCACTTCAGAGGACATTCCATTGACTTACATTAATTTCCTGGAGCCTTACTCTAACCTTAACCATAATTACTGGTGCCCTAACCTTAACCTAAGCATAATCTCAGCCTAAATCTAAAACATGTCTTAAATTTAGTAATTTATATTATGGGGGACTTGAAGTCCCCATAATGTGACTGTAAACAAATTTAGGTCCTCACAACATAAGGAATACCAGGTAAACACACACACATACACACACTTCACCTACAAAAGCTAGCACTAATACTGGAAATCTAACCTCGACCTAAAATTCAGTCCCAATTGGACAAAATATCCTCCTAATATGAGTAATTCAACATGTCAAAGCAGGTTTCCATCTCACACAAAATTAAAATGTTCAGAATACGCCCCCTCACTCGCACACTGTCATATTATGTTAACACTTCCTTTACTTTACATCTCCAGTAAACATTGACAGACTGCAGACACACACACAGTCCAGACATAACCTCACTCTCATTTTACTTCTTTCATTTTTTATGGAAACAAACACAAACACATGCACACTCTGTGGGGGCCTCACTACAGCTCGTTTTCAGATGGACAGTGGCCTGGCCAACACTAAACTGTGGAAGACAAGCCAGGGACAAGAAATGGACAAATGTTTCACTTTGTACCAACTCCTTTTCCTTCCTTCTCTACACAAAGAAGAGAGAAATAATAGTGGCACAGCCAGTTGACCTGAGATGTGCTGCATTCTTGATCTCATTCTCTCTTTTACATTTCAGTGTGTTTTGTGTCCCTTTGAAGTAACACGTACATTTTCTTTCCTCCACATGTCCAATTATGATTTTTTTTTTTTAGCATGTGCATGAAAACATGAAGGCACAGTATGCGATGAGAAGAGAAGAAGAAGCATGCATGTAACCTGTTAGTACATCAGCATACATGAAATATGAGAGAAGAAATTTACTGCAGGAGTTGCAAATCTTCTTCTCTGAATAATGGCCGTATTGCATTCAGCCGAGTCAGTGCCATGACCCTGGAATTGTACATGGTGGCACACTGACACGATTCAGTGATGCATTATTAATACTCTTAGGGATGAATTTCTTTCTATGGCAAGTGAAAATTCCCTCAGTGCGAGTGGCGTGTTGGAACTTGGAAAGCCTGAAATTAAAATATAAGAGCCAATTTTGGCTGTAGTCTCACAGTTGAAATAAATAAATCATCAGTAGAAAATTTAAAATGTAACGATAAAGGCCTATAACATTCAGACAACCATCCATCTCCTCCAAATCCAAGTGAAATGAATAACTTTTTTGACAATAACCACTGACACTGAAAAATCTATTTGTTAACTCTTAAAGAGATCACTATAGTAAAAGATTAAGAAAACTGATATGAGAAATATGTGAATGTTTGAAAACCAAGTATGCATACATTTATAAACAAGTAAGATATATGGTAAAATCACTACAGTTTTTTTATATCCTATGAAAAAAATATCTTGATTTTAGGCCTGGGTAAAGACAAATGGTTAATAATGAACTAATATTTAAGAACTTGAGTTCTTCCCTCTCTGTTTATGAAAACTTAAAACTTTGTGTGTTTTTTTTAAATATTAAGAAATGTCCATCATATTCAAACAATTGTCTCAAAGCTCTCTCTTTCTCTGTTCCCCTGTTTCTCACTGTTGTGGTGTTTAGACTTTACATCACCCAGCGATATACTCAAACTGCACACAGGAAGTCATTATGTCATGACGGGGGAGGCAACAGCAACGAGTATGAATGTATGTATGTATAAACAACATATTATTGCCATTAACTTGACATGAACAATGTGACATTCAGAGTGGTTTTCATTTGGATTGTAATCTCTGTGTCCTAAATCAGGACTAATTGGTCCCTACAAGGCGGATCATATTTACGTTGTAGATGTGCTGTGAGTCAATTTCAATGAATTGCACTGCTCTGAATGCATGTACCAATTTTCATCCATGTATGTTTTGCTAAAAAAATAAATAAAAAATAAATAAATAAATCACCTGTGGACAATTCGGACGAGCTGAAATCTGATAATCCATCACAATTATACTCTGTATGTCTGTTTTTATTGTTATCAAACCAAGATTACGAAGAGGTGGCTATACAGCCAGACAGAGTCATTTAAATCATATGTTCAGCACCGACTAATGTAACTGCGGCAAGAGTACAAGCAGACAAAGGCAGACGGTGATGGATTGCCTATTTCAAACAGGTTTTAAATTCAAATCTCTGGGGGTATCCATTTTCTATTTATCATGTTTTATTAGTTGTGGGCAGGTGTTGCTACTGGAAGATCCATCTGAAAACAGTGTGTGAAAAACAGCAGGAGAAAAGTCACGGAGAAAACGTACATTAGCGACGGCTGTGTTCAATTCAAGTCCCCCCAACAAACCATGACAGCATGACAATGAGGCAGCAAGCACAATAACATGGCAGATGAAAAAATGTAAGTAAATAGAACTCATCCATCATTCGTTTTACTTCCATTTTTTTCGTTTATGCTTTGTGGTATGTCAAAAAAAAAAGGTCTGATATAGAAAAGTATACAGAAAATTGAGTTTTTCTGTCTGTTGGTTATGATTAGTCAATATGGGAAAATGGTTGTTTTGCATTCAGTGGTGGCATAACCGTGACAAAACTCTAAACACTAATAAAAATTAAGTATATAGATAACCTTATACCTTTAGTGCCTTAATGTTTGCTTCAGTTGTGAAATAACCTGCTATTACCATAGTGACAATGTCTTGGCTGTGAAGTCTCACATTGATTAAATCTCTCGTCTCCAGTTCTGCGAGTGATTTTGTGTCTTCATTATGGAACAGACCAAGGAGGTATCACGGCATTTATGACACACATGAGTGCGTTCAAGTGTCTGCACAAACATAGACATGGATGCAAACAAAACACATAAGACAGGGCAGTGAGGTAACTCTGTGAAGCTGTACGCACATTCTGAGTGAAGAAAAATCTTATTACAGATTAGCTGTGGGCAAAAAAAAAAAAATATTAAGACCAAAGTGGGATAACAGATAATCCTCACTGACATTTAGTACACTCATGTGTGTGCACGAGTAGTTTCCCAGCAGAACATGAGTGTGATTTCACTGAGAGCTAACTCCTAACCTTAAAAAAAGGGTGAGAAACACACAGATAGATTGATTTTGTCTTTCTGAGAGAAGCAGGATTACAGGACTCAAGGGAAATCTGGAGACATCAGGAGTCATATTCAGTACATCATTCATCATACATTAGCTCCCCCCCCCCCCCCCCCCCCCACAAAAAACCCCCCCAAAAAAAAATTAAATAAATAAAAATATAAAAAGACTTATATAACAAGACTAAGAAGACTTGAATCTTCTCAGGAAAATGTCTTTCTTTCTTACACCTGAGCTTCACTTTGCAAAATGGAAAACTCAAAACAAAATGCAGTACGTTCTATTATTTGAGTATAAACTTGCAAACTGGAGACCTTTAGAAATGATGCCAGAGGCAGCTGCATCCCATTCCTGATTGGTTCTTATCAGTTGTGACTCAATCAACGGCCATAAACTAATAGCTTTGTCCTACGTTTCACCATTGTCAATTCTTATTTCGTAATATCTTCTGAAACTAAACAACAACTGCAGAGGAGAGTGAAACCTTCCTCTTTACACTGGCATGTGCATGTCCAGTGTACCTGAATGGTGACCTACATTTTTAGGCATTTCATACAGACTCGGATAACCTCTGATACAGAGCTTAAACAATCAGCTGGACTCAGATACCAGAAAAAGGCTATTTTAATTATTTTATGATTATTTATAATGTCCAGGAAACTGTGTGTAACGGTAAAGCTGACATATTTGCATATAAAATAGTGTTTGAGTGTTTGAATTCTTCACTTGTAGCCAAAATCATAATTCGAGACATCACAGTGATGTTGACCTCTGACTTTTGACCACCAAATTTCTAAACCGTTCATCCTCAGGGGGCACAATGGGCGTTGATGCTAGATGTCGTAAAACTCCCACCAACCAATTTCTGAGCAACTGCACTCACAGTTACATGAGGTCATAGTGACCTTGACCGTTGACTATCAACATCAAATCGATTCATTCCTGAGTCCACATGAACATCTGAGCCAAATATGAAGAAAACCAATGTTCTTTCAACTATAAAAAGTCCATGCTGACAACAGAAAGGTCACTGAATTAAATGAGATCCCTCCATGCTGCATTCATGTGACCACTTCAGCTCATATGAGGTTTAGGCTAAGGAAGACACGTATTTATAACTATAGAAAATACCAAATTTGCTAGCTATTAATTAGGTTTTATTACTTTTATACGTTATATCAAATTATGTTTAGATTTTGTGTACTACTACTGTAATACCCAAAGGCAGGTAAATATTTTGTGTTTCGATGTGCTCACTTAATTACTACATATTTAATACATCAATTTAAAATAGAAGAGTTTCCAGGTCAGAAGAGAGGCACTAATGGATGCATAAATCGACCAGAAGGCAGGAATGCAGCAACATGGATGCCAACAGCTATAAAAAAAATACTTATAAAGCATTTTCTATGCTATTGAAAACAGATTTGATCATAAGTTATTATTTAATTTGATCAAAAACAGCTTAGTAAAGCATGACATAAAATGAGTCATATGCAAGGACATCAATATCCACTGTGGATGGAAACACAGTGTTAAGCTTCTACTTGCTTTTAAAGGAAAACTTGTTTGGACCTTTTTACTAAAATCATGTAGACAGATGAGTTGCTGAAGAGTTTTTATTTGTGAAACAATGAGTGCTTGTGAAGCGACGGCCTGTCTGTCAGCCAGTGGCAGGATAAATAATCCCCAGACGTCGCACTGCTCCCCTGCCATTGCCTAGATGATATTTCTCCACAGTTAAATGTCACATCAATATTCACTGCCAGCTAATTAATCTCAGCTCCCTTGGAACCTGGTAACATCTTCCCGTCCTGTTGGAATACAAATGACTCCATTGCTGAACCTTTGCTCTTAGCACATAGTTGTATTCACCCTGAGCACTACAGTAAAATGGTAGAGCTCAATCATGGTGAAACCCCACACATCTCTTTTATTTGTAGAAACCTTATGAAGAAGACTTTATTAGCAGAAGCAAAAGTAGCACACTTTGACTTGTGCTTGATTGTGGACATACAGTACTTCAAGGATGGATGAGACAGGAAGAAGTTCTATTTTACAGGAACAGTCAACAGTCAAGGAACAGAGCTGAGTGTTGAGATTGAGTGACAGCTTGACTGTTGGGATGTGACATGAGGTGAGTGGCTGATTTCGGAAGATGATCAAGGTAAAATCACTCAGTGTGCCTCTTGTTAGTGGGAGGTTGTAGACTGTACACTGTATGAGACCTGCTTTTGATTTACCTGTATATAGTATTTTTCAGATGTAAATACGTTTTTACACAAAGTATCTTTTGCTGTTTAACTCATAGCAACTATTTGTTGTCCTGCTAATTCAGCTAGTTCTAGCAGTAGTACCGTTCCGAAATAATAATTAAAGCAATGAAATGTATCCTCACATGTGAATGTGCTGTCTCAATTAATTGATTATTAACCAATTACTAAATGAATTGTCAATTATTTTGATAAATGTTCACATTTTGTGGTTTCTTTGCTCCATACACCAAAGCAATCATTTCAAACTGGGTATTTTTTTTGGTTTGTGGATAAAACAAGACGTTCAAGATCATCATCATTTCCAGGTTTGAGAAATACTGATGAACATTTTCCATAATTTTCTGACATTTTATGGACCAAATGAATCCTCAGTTAATTAAGAAAATAATCGATTTTCAGTGGCATGTCTGCCGCAAAGTTCTTACCTGTCCTACATAGACCAGGAGTTTTGCATTAAGAGGGTTTTCATCAGGACTCAGCCAGAGCTCAGAGTTATCATCAGACGATACTGAAAACTGGAAGTCACCTGCAGGGGAAAAAAAAAAACATGATCAAAGTGTGAATTCCCGTAAAATAAAATATAAAGTGTAGTAATCAACCTTAAAATTTATGAACAGCCTTTCAACTGGCAGCGGTCAGACTGATATCCAAAGTATTACACTGACTAGATTTCAAATCCAATATGTAAAAAACTATGTCCACTAAGTCCACTAATTAAAGTTATCCATTTGCATAAATGAATAATTAAGACATGAAGAAGTTTAATCAAGGTAAACATTTCTGAATAAAATACTTTTCACTAACACCTTGTTTCCACCAAGCAGTACAGTACACTTAAACATGCACATCATTATGGTGCAGTTTTTCCCCTACAGTTGCATCTAAATAATGATTCTCTGTCAACAAATACACAAACTACAGCTTCACTCTGTCTGAGGAAAAACAGGGATCTGTATAGATCAGTTATTTTTATACCCTTCTCAACAGTTCACAATGGAAACAAATAAGTGCATGAGATGGCAAACTGAATCGAGCTGTGCTTGTTGGTGTAAACCGAGCATAAGCAACTTATATGAGACCCTTTTGAAGAAAAGACGGGAACATGTTGTGCCAGGAAGCGTTTGCAAATGCTTATTATCACTCGAACTGTCTCCATGGCATCAGTAGAACCTGAGGGGTTGTCTCTGTCAGACTGAGGTGAAGGGCACATGCAGTGTTCTTGTCAGACTCCTGAAGATAGTATGACCTTTGAGTCAACATCATCACCAATGGAAGCAACATAAGAGAGTGAAACGAACAGCAATCCACTTAATGACTTGCAATTTGACTGCAATTTGTGTAAGGGCGCATGGGTGATCAAGCTTTTAAGTTCCTATAGAAACTGGGCATGTGGGTGGGGGGCACTGCAATGAGCTTTTGCTGTGGGATCTAAAGCATTTGGCCCCAATAAAAGTGAATATTCACTATGTAAGCGTCTCTGAAGTGTTTGGATTAGAAGGACAACAGAAATTGTCTCCTCTTATGAAGGACATTTCCTCCTTATAGTAGGAATGTAGTAAATGATTGTTAATAAGATGAGCTTTAATTACCATCTCTGTAAGGGTGAAGGAAGCCAAATATTCTCAGGCCATAGTTCTTCCACCTTGGAGCCACTGCAAGCTTCTTTAGTGTCGTTCTGGTCTGTAAAAGAAAACCAGAATAGACATTTTACATGAATAGAAGAATTTATTTTTCATATGAATGCGTTACAAGTATTTGCCAAAACCTTTTCCACGAACATTCACTCAGACTTTAGCAGCCACAAAAGGCACAGTAACGAACACTGTACGTGGGGCTTGAGTGAAGAAAGAGTCGTTAGACATGATGTTGATACCAGCTTTATGGCCCGCATCTATTGATTAATGTTGGGTTTCTACCAATAACAAGCCAGATCTAATACTTAATTAGAGAATTTAAACGGTGAATAATTCACTATATTTGACACTGACCAATCCTGACACAGCTTTATTATTATTTATTCATTGACCTTCAGGTTCCAAATATTATTAAAACTATTACTCAAACAAAGATAAAACTCAGCTAAATGGACTAATATAATATGGCTTGACAGTTTATTCTGGAGAAGCACAAAGTTAATTCTTGGTTTTCCAGTGTGGTTAGACTACAGAGTGATGATTATTTTTTCACAAACTATCCTTCACAACTACTGACACCAGAGAGCAGAAATAATCAATTAGTTCCAGCAGATACAGTGAGCCACGGGCCTGTTATTTTAATCAATTTAATCGAATGATTCTCACTGCTGGGTAAAAATGAAAGGCTGCAGCTGGAAGTTCTCTTAAAACAGCATACAATAATGATCATTATTAGTGTCAAAGCCACTGGTAGACATGGCTTAACCTAACATGTTACATATTTAACCCATAAAACTTCTTAAGTCTTATGTTCTTATATAATACTGTACATATATATAGTCATTCATAAATACTATGTCAACTATGTCAAATAAGGAAAGAAAAAAAAAATACTGAATATAAGCAGCATTAACCCCCAATAAAAAAGAGAGGTGTGTGGTTCATCTGGGTCAGTGATACAATTTGAGTGTGTCAGATGATGAATGATGAGTATTGAAAATACTCATACTTACATGAGGGTAGAGTGGGAAGTGCAGGTTCTTTCTGAGTTGGGCTATTGAGGAGCCACACCAGTCCTCAAACACATGCAGGTTGGCCTGGCCCTTATACTGCCAACATAAAATCACAGTTAGAGAGAAATTAGTTTAGTGCACACTAACAATAGGATTTTGTTTGTCGTTTAACAGGCAGTTTCTTTACTCCAGTAAAATGTCCCTTAATATTGGATTCATGCATTATACTTGATACCTTTCTCTCATGAAGGAAAAAAATGAATTCTAGTACTACTTAACTACACTGAGAGGTTTCTAATATCCTCACTGACCCAAGTAAGGGTAGGTCAAAATATTGATTTGGTGATATAGGGTATCATTGTACTTCCTCATGCAATACGATAATCAATAGGCCAGGGCAAATTTCGATATTTTAAGTAACAAATTAAGCTGCTCTAAAGTGCCAGTTTCACTTGCTGGGTGTTGCCAGTTGATGTTTCCTTGTGGAGATGCTGCTCAAATGAATGAGGAAAACTTGCGTACAAGTTACCTGGCTGAAGAACAGCACTTTTGACTTTTAACAGACGTAATGTGGACCAGGTATCGTGTATCATTTCGTGAGGTACCACATGATTCCCACCCCTACAAAATACGCAATTGCAACAGACAGTTGGGGTTCTAAATTGAGAGTGTCTTGAGCAGTTTGTCAGACCTCTTCTAAGTACCTGCTCTGAGTCTAACATTTATCTGAATTACACAGGCAAATCACAGGACACAGCGAGGACAGATGGTGAAACCAGTTTGCCTTGGGGTATAGTTTACTCTCTCTCACACACGCAGTTCTACCCAAGAATATATGAGTGTCTAATGACTTGTGTGCCAAGCTTACTCTGCTATGAGAGTTAAGTGAAATTGATTTTTATGTTACACCTTAATGACATTGTTCTGCATACAAATGAGCACACATGTACAGTGCAGCTAAGCATCAAGCCAGTGGAGTCTGAGTTAATCCCAGTCAGTTCAACTTCTGATACTGGATGATCCACCAGCTGCACCAACACATAATCACAAACTGCATATACACATGCCATCTTTTAATGCATGACACCACTTCCAGCTGGACACCTCTGTAATGCTGCCACAGATATTTCACACTGAGGTTGGCGCTCACCAGAATGAACACAAAACAGCGAAGCTTGCTGGTCGGATCAAAGCTGAAGTCGGCTTCACTGCTTTACTCCTGTTTATTTGGTGGAAGTGGCCTTGTAGCTGTAGCTGTCGTCAACAGGTGTGGGCTGACCGGGGGAGTGAAAGTCACCTCATGACAAAAACGTTCAGAGCCGTCAAAAGGATTTAGAGGAGTGAGAGAGAGAGAGAAAAGCCTTTCATAGCAGACACCTCCACCTCCGCGGCCTCCATTTGGGAGAAAGACACTGACAGAGGAGATGTGATGCTCCCTCACTATCATGCAGGCAGTCTAACAGATGGCCTGACCCAAAGTCCCCCTTTTTTATATCCCTCCTGCCTCTTTATGGTCAACAAAGTGCCCTGTACACTGACAGCAGCATGGCAATTACAATTCATGCATTAATCATGAGTTTTGTTTTGCAAACATGTCAGTCCAAAAACAGCGTGAGTACTTTCGACATTTTTCTGTGACCATATTTGACTTTTTTGTTATACAGTCTTTTAAAGAACAAGTAATACAAATGAAAAACAAAAGGTGGGAGACAGGGATTTTATGGGATCAAGAGAATGAAATCAGAGAGGAGCAAGAAAAGTCAAAGGGATGGATGGGAATGCGTGATGTTTGAAAAGGGAGTGGTTAAAAAGAGAGAGAGACAAAGAGAGCGAGAGAGAGAGAGTGAAAGAGGTATAAGAGGGGGAGAGGGATTTAGCAGATAGAAGAACTCTCTGTGTAAATAAGCCTTATGTAATGCTTTTAATAGATTTCCTGTGGGTTTTAAAAGCAAACCTTTTATTTGGCCTGCATCCCCCTCACCCAACCTCTTGTCAACCAAGAATAAACAGGCTTTTTTAAAAGGCCTCTTCTTATTCACACAAACATATCCTTGTGTAGCACTGGAGATTTGATTTGTTTTTGTCCACGTTTGACGTGCGGGTGCTGCTTCTGTCACCCCTCGTTCAAATAATTCACCCCTCCCCAGTGTTTTCATATCTGCCTCTCAATTCCTCCATCTTTGTTTCTTGGGGGGTTTACTTTTTCCATCTGTTTCATGTAGGGACATGGTCATGTTTTTACTGTCAGCTATCATTTTAATTCAGTAACAAGCTACAGAAGAGACAGGATTGACTGCTGCTGTCTTTCTTATTTTCTTGTCATACTCAAATTTCTTGGTAAGGGTGCAGAATTTTTCGCCTGTCCTGCCACCATCATGGGCCTATTAGAGAGACAGGAAGGTCCAGACAGTTTGCACTCACACATTATAACAAACAGTTCATATTCATTCATACTCATGCTCCCACACTGACCTGTAACTATATAACATATTATAACCCGAGAAATCAACTATTTTTCATTTGATCAAGGTACCATTGTAGTAAATCCACACAATACATTCTTTAATGCATGACTCAATTGCCTCCAGGAAATTGCAGCTACTCTATATAAGTCTTGTTTCTTTAAACAGCAGGTGCATCTTTAAAAATATTATTACATTGAAAAAAAAAAAAGAAATGATGAAAAACCTATACACATACACAAAAAAATGTCAGGGCTTCCATATATCTGTCCTATACAAGCTTAAGTAAAACATTAGCATGTACAGTCTACACCTCATTTAAACAAAGGAGAAGTTTATTAATCCTTCCCGTTATGGTGTCGAGTTTTTAAAAGTTGCCAATTGTGGGCATTGCAAGAAAAACTTGTGTCGGTATGTTGTAGAAGTCAAGACTTTGTGATGTCTGAATGTCTTTCAATATGATGTGATGAATGTGTCATTTCTGAAATTTATGCTACCCACTCTTTCTTTCTCTCATCATTATCGTAGGCTACATATACAGTGTATATAGCTCCCACAGATTCCCAAGCACAGAGCACCAATACAGCTCTGGCGGCCATAAAATAAGAGCGGAGCAGAGGCAGACTGAGCGAAGTAATGCCATCTTTCTCAAATAAAAAGGAGTGAAGTGAAAAAAAGGATATACAGGAAAGAGGAAATGAAAAGTGCACAGAAAAGAAAGTGAGTAAGAAAACCACTGATTGATGAAGACGTTCAAAATGTAAGAAAATATACCACATACTGGCAGCTCTATCATCTTTTGATCACAAATCTCGACCCACATTTCTCACATAGCTCCATCTCCACTGCTCTGTAATATCTGCACTCTCTCTCACCCATCTGCTTGCACTATCAAACTGAGTACAAATCAGACATCAACTCTTTTCTCTCGCCCTTCTCTCCCTCTCCTCTGGGAGACTGTGTCCCTCTCTCAAAATCTGTCGCAGCCTTCTGCGCTCCTGCTGGCAGCGAGGCACTGACAAATGGCCGTTCTGCGCAACCACTGAAGAGCAATCGCAGCAACTGACACCGTAAATCCCCTTTGGATAAGAAGAGTGAGGCATGATGTTCTTGACTGAGGCACATTGGGGGGGATATAGAACCCCTTGTTCCCCTGGGGTGCACAGGAGAGACAGCATTAAAGCTCACTAGTGATAGACATCATAACACCATATTGCAGTTTTACTGAGCGGATATTTTTGAAATGCTCCCGCTGAATAAATTACTGATCAAATGATGCAATTTACATGGGAATAATTCCCTCTGCGGCCGAATTTCACAGAACACATTTATACCCTCCCTTTCTCTGCCTATCTTCTCATCCTCTGCTCATTAGTAATTTAGCAAAGTGGAAAGAAATGAAAGTAGAATAAGTGGGTAGGTATAGTGAGGAAAGGTATAGGGGTTTTACATATAGAGATTATACAGTTAGAGATAACGAGAACTTATTACATATGAAAGAAAGCAGCAAAACATGGAAGGCAAGGCTTATACGGTCTAGCTTCAACCTCATCCACTATTGTAATGAGGATTTGTATAATCTGCCATCTGTCCTACAGTTACATATCTTCTGTCATGCCAAGAGTATGACATGTGGGGGATGGATATGGCTGTGGTGGATATGTCAAACAGAGGAATGTGAGGCAGAGCATGAAGGATGTGCAATTTTTTTATATTTTATCTCCTACCACAAGCTGTCGATCTCTCGATGTAATGAGAGGGTGAGAGAAATCCCATCTCTGCTTCCTGGATTTCTGTATGGCCATTTTAGATGGACATGTAGACAGACTGAAGATACGGTGAGAGGAGACAAATGTCATACCTTGAAATTTGCTTCAAATTTTGCAGTCCTCCCCCACTGTATCAACACTGCATGTGTTCATGTGTGAGGAGCCAGCTTTGACGACTGCTCCCACCTGACTGTGCCACAATTTCATCCTTCCTTACCTCTTAAGTAATAAATAATATGCTGTCCAAATCTGTAGACACACTTCTACGGTACATCTCCACATTGCAAGTTTTGTTTTTACAAGCCAGAGGGCCCGAATTTTAAAAGTGTCAGTCAACTAGTAGTACTTTCACACTGGCAAACACCAGCATGGTTCCTGTTCCAGCTGTAGTCCCATTTGAAAGCTTGGTGATCACAGTGAACCAGTGCACTTTCACACCAGTTAATCCATCCATCCATCAACCGCTTATCCATGATCGGGTCGTGGGGGTAGCAGCTCTAGCAGGGGGGGCCCCAGACTTCCCTTTCTCTGGTCACAGCATACAGCTCTGACTGGGTGATCTCCAGGTGCTCCCAGGCAAGTGAGAACATATAATCTCTGCACCTTGGCCTTGGTCTGCTCTTAGGTCTCCTCCCAGTTGGATGTGCAAGGAGCAGCAGCTTCTGAGAAAACCCATTTTGGCTGCTGAACACACCAGTTAATTCAAACTAAAATTCCACTGTCCTACGTCATCAGCAGCTGAGTAAATATGACAGGGTGAGTAGTGATGCTACTTTCCACTTTCCCCTGGAATTTAGGGGATGCCCAAATCGCTACCAAATCATTTAGTCTCTTCTGGAAACGACTGCATGTTCTTTGTCTCCTTTGACATTTTCACTGGCATGTCATCCTTCCTTTGTCTTCTGGTCTACAGCTGATATTGAAGCACCCACTGGTGATGTAATGGTTTGCAAGGAAAATCCAAGCATTAATATGCTATTTCCTGTGTGAATGGACTGACTGGTTCTGGTGCTGGTGCTGGTGCTGGTGCGATGGGGCTGGAGGAAGTTACTAAATACAGCATCTGTATTTGATTTTTAATTGTAATTAACATCATTTCAGAGTGATTATTAGTGATATATATGTACTTGGGCATGTAATGGTGAATCACTCAGCTTATGCAATGCTATAACCACAATTACCAGCACTCAACAGAGACACAAGCTAAAGTTACACAGACCCTCAAGCAATCAGACTACATCTCACTCAACACAACAGATTCACTTCACAAGCTATTCAGAGCTATATATCTATCATAATAAAGCAATAAATGTCATATTGTAGAGTTGTTACTGTAAAATTATCATATTATGAGACTGATATTATTGCATCACTACTGACTGTATATCATCTTGAATTAACACTGAATCTGTGCTCACTATGTACTTGCACATGAATGTGGAAGATCACACCCTCTTACCACCACTTCCTCTCTGCTCCTAACTAAATGAAATTCTTCACTATTCTCAAATTCCCTCTAGAGCCACATTTACAGTAAAGGAACTGTTTACCCTTTGATGCTTGGCTAACAGCTTGATTTAAAAAGTGGGCTAGCTCTTTCTCTCGGACCTCTATCCCATGTCATCATCCTTGGCTTGCTCAGTATTGTCCTTGAAAGATTAACCGAGCATGTCCACTACACTACAGCTGCAAGTGAGTGCTAATCCACAGCCGCCAATGGACAAATCCACCGGGATGTGCATTAATCCGGCAGTATTGGCCAAAAACAGCCCGGCGGTGCCAACGCAGGTCACAATCACTGGAAAAACTTTGTATGTTTCTCTACCTTTCTATTGGTGAATGGGATAGACAAAAACAATAAAGTCACATTTTGGCTCGTGTGCAGCTTGTATGAATGTTTCTTGATGCCGGTGTGACCTCTGGCCATTCTATGACAGCTGGCATATGGCACCACTCTAGTCTACGTCTGACAGTGCCAGCTCAGTGGCCCCTCAAACCTCTGCCACCTTGGCTCTGCCCCAGGAAAATACGTTAGAGCTGGTAATTAGAAGACACTGCTGGTGAGGGAAGGCTGCACTCTATGGTTTCTGACAGAACCGGCTTGGGCTTGGCATAGCAAAAGTCTGAGATCACACAGGAGGACACTTTTGAGGTTACAGGTTTATAGCCATATGCTGGATATACAGAATATTCACAGGTATAAATGGCATGTTGCTGTATGAGCAGGTTGGAAATGTGTCAAAGAGATGGCGTTTTGACATTGACACGCGTGTCTTGATGCTCGTCACAACGAATCCAGAGTGCAGTTGATGTGGATGTCAAAAAATTCTCTTTTAATGCTGTTTTGATCCAAACCACACATAAGAAATTATGTCATAGCCAATTAAACCATACACGTCTTTGATTACAAACGTCCTGTGGTTTTAACAGTTTTAACAGTCATCTACACAGTTATAAAACAGAGACTGCAACAGGTTATTCATAATTAAACGTCTCACTGTGACGGAGCCATGAAATCCATTTACAGTTGTGCAATTAGTCTACATGCTCCACATTTAAATAGTTGGTTTTTGCTGCCACCCCAGATGAGCAGCTTCGTATTAATCTAACATTTTTAAAAGAACAGTTTTTAATTATTCCTAAAATATCATCCACATTTACATTCAAATCTCTTCAAATACATGCAACAGATGTTTGTATTACATTAAAAAAACTACTTCTAAAGTGGGTTTATCAGTCCATTTTAGCATATACTGTATGAAGTCTTGGATGATGATTTGTTAACAAATTGGTGTGCAGAGGTAAAGTATAGAGGCAAAGAAAGGTTACCTCAAATTCGGTATATTTTGTAAAAAAAAAAAAAAAAAAAAAAAAAAAACAGCAACTGTAAAAGTATCAGACCCATAATGTCCTCAAATTGTTTGTGACACTGCTCTCTGCAGAAGACTGTAGACATAATGCTTTGCAGAACCCACACTGCTGACCAAATGATATACTTGAAAATGTAAAAGAAGCCTCCCATTATCCTTCTAATGATGTGTATGAACTGTTACAGTAGACCATCTCTCTCTCTCTCTCTCTCTCTCTCTCTCTCTCTCTCTCTCATACACACACTTTCTTTAATTAAACCAGCTGAACAGGTTACATATCTAGAGTTACTTTCCTTATCACATATCTGTGGTGTAATTGCCCCATCTGCTGCTCCCTTTGTAAGTGCGGGGTTTGTAAATTACATCAGTATGTGAGCTGAAATTTAGGATGACTTGCATGGATATGTAATCTTTAGACATTTGGCGCCTTTAAAAATAATCTATGGATTTGGAAGAAATATTATCATCCTGACAAAATAATTTATCATCATGACCAGGAGGTACATTTTGCCTTTTCCAAGACCAGAGAAAAAAGCTATTTGTTTGACCTTATCATCTGTTCTTTACAAGGACAACGGGAGGAAAATCACATCTGCAGTTAAGTTACTCAATATTTTACATATAAAAAGATACAAAAAAACAATAAATTCCAGAGCCTAGTACAAATCTTAATATAAATCTAAATATAAATAGTATAATAGTAAAATATAAATAGCAAAGCAACAGAAGCACTTTGACACTGTAATTGTTATATCATTCAAAAGAAGAAATAAATATAATTAAGGGGTAAGCCTGAGAAAGTGGAATAAGAGCAAAAATAATTTGTATTACCTCTGGTTTCCATGGCAATTTCTTGTGCCGCTGGTTGAGGAACTTTCGGATGTGAGTATGGCCTCTGCCATTGGTCCCTCCTGTGATTGGCTCATCATCCTTGAAAATGAAAGAAAGGACAGGAATAAACAAAGACATGCTTATTCCTCTTTATCAACAGAGACAGAGGCAGTGGTGAAAGGGAAAGACAAATTAATTGTGGTTTAAATCCTTAGTGGCTAAAGTCTTGTTTATTATGTGTTTCTCATGTACTGTGCTTTATCATTTATTTTCCTGTTTTCAAAAATCATTTACAAAACTCATACTCCGTGTTGAAGGAGATCTAAAACTAGCGATTGAGCCATTTAACTCATTTAATATAGTCTATGATCCATCCATCCATCCATCCATGAGTTGACCTGATTTTTCCTCCATTAATGATTGATATAAATGCCAAAGTAGTATTGTTGGATTATTTTTATTGACTATTTTAAACCACAGCCCTTGAATTTATTGAAGTATTAAGCAGCACACAATATGCATGTCACAAATCTGTGAATAAGTTACACACACACACACAGACACACACACACACAATATAAATCTTGAAAGAGCAGGCTGAGGAAACACAGGGTTCTTTCCTGGGAAGATACCATTAAGATCCTGTGGAATCTCCTCTTTACCAGTCACTGCTAATCTGGCATTTGATTCTCCGAAACCCTAATCTCCAACATACTCTCACCATCCACCCTGCTGGCCAAGACCTCCTCTCCAGGGAGCATGATGTCGCCCCCTGATCTGGGATTTAGCCTGGTACTGCACAGCCACAGCATAGGACTCGTTCTCTGTGGTCTACTAAGAGGCCTGTTAATGCTAATGCTGTGGTGTGACAGAGCAAGAAGGAGTGCAGGTTCTCAGCCAGCTGTGAGGAGATAAAAGACCAATGTGTTCCCAGAGGAGGAACAGAGTCTGAGCAGAGCTGTTAAATGAGTGGCAAAGCATCCCCCATTTAGCAGACATGTCAAAGAGAGGCACAGACCTCTGCAGAGACAAGCTGAGGGTTTCAGCATCCGTGAAAGCTTTTGTCAATAAGGCACCAGTGTGCTCACAAAATAATCACAGGAGGAAAAATACGTGCATTGGAAGAGACAGCGATAGAACTGTCGGACATGAGTCCTTTAATTATTTTTTTAGGTAAAGCAGTGACAGGTTACTGGCTGAATAACGATAAACAAACGTGACAAAGTCGATGTGGAGAGGCCGAAAGATTCAAATGGACACATATTCATTCATTCATTCATATTACATGCTGTCTTGCATGAAAAAAAACGTGTGCAGACATGTGAGATATGAGAGTTTAGCTGCCAGTAAAATACTCATCTTTGATAAATTATGGATTTTTAGAGCAATAGGAAGTCTGATTTATTTTATTTCTAGAGTGCTTTGCAAAAATAATCCTGAGAATTATGACACACTATCTCATATTAAATATATCTGAATCTTATGAAACATGGTTAGTCTAGTCATCAATGATGCCTTTTTGGAGACAGAGACATAATGGTGCAGATTTAATGGAGGGTCTTAGATAAAGTACCTCATCTCTATGCATATTAGGTTGAAAATCAATATGCATTTTTATGTCAAGTAAAAAGTCTTATTTTTGTGAAAAAATTAAGAACATTCAGATGAAACAGGAAGTAAAACGTTGCCATAGCCACAGTGAGTTATGTATAGGGTGGTGCCATGAGCTCCATCTGTTTCTAAACATAGTAATTGTCGACCGACTTGATAAGGTACTATTTCTGTTCAGTTATTAACATTTCTGACGTTAGTCCTGAAAAGCATACAAACTGTTTCAGTCTGAATGTTTGGTCTGTGTTGTACATTTTATGACAAATTAGTAGCACATTATAAAGAAAGCTGAAACTGAAAATGTTATTATCTTCAATAATGCCATTGATTAATTCAGGACTTGATCATTACAGCAAGACTCGAAAACATTGCCTCAAATGTGGCCTATTTCTGGAACATCTAGTCCTAGTAAACACTGTATGCAATTTATGGAATATGTTTTTGCATTTCAATCGTTATATCTGTTTACTAACTAACATCTTGAACTAAATAGTGATTCTAAATGTCTGAACTATTGTTTTACTTGTGCTCCTCTTTTTTTGCTGCTGTTGCTACTTGCACCAATTTTTGGGACATTGGTGTGAGAGAAAACCAAAAGAGCCAAGAGAGTTTTGTTCCTGCTTGTGACAGGCAGTTAGTTACCTTGCCAACTAATCAGCTTTCTCTATTAGAACAGATGTGATGATTGTTTGAGTGAAGATGAGCGATAATCTATGCAGATGAAGGACTTTGCAATCTGTGGTTGCTGATTGTAATTTAAAGAGGCAGAAATCGTCAACCCTAAAAGATCACACTCTAAATCCCTGTTCGAGTTGAGAATCACACTTGCCTCCACTTTCCTAAAGCGCTGCCTCAGCCTGAACCAGTGCTGCTTATTGATGCAATGACAAAAGGGCAGTTCAACTTATTGACCCAAAGTTGCACTGCATCCTTCATTATATGCCTTTTTTTATTTTATCCTACTGTTTGTATTGACTTGACACTCGGTATGATGCTGCCATTACTTACAGTGCACTACAAGTACTTGCAAGATTTGCATAAACAGTCATTTACGTACAGATCTATGCTTTTCTGTCACTGGGCCCAGAACTGTCACCCTGTTTTCCAGGCTCCGTTTACATCTCTTCAATCCAATTAAAATCAATTTACATCTTCCCTGTTTACACGTTCATAAAAATAAATAATCCAATTACATTTAATTTCCCTCCTCTCACATCTGTGAATTTCTCTTAAGTCTTTTTACATTTTTTTGTTTGAAAACTGATCTACATTGTGTTCTTTAAACAATTGCTTGCATTCTCTGTGATTAAGCTACAGAGTCAGCTGTTCATTCTGCTCCTGGATTATTTTTAAGTCTCTAATCAAGAAAATTGTGTTGGTATCAGAACAACACAGCTCCCTATCCCACCCTGTTTCTATTAATTTCCAGCAAGTGGAAACACATCACATTTACATAGGACAGACATATGACAACCCAAACCAGGACGTCACGATTGGAACAACTGTTTAAATGTGAACCAACTGGAATAATGATTAGAATAAACCATCCCTCTCAGCTTATTAGGACTGGCATGTTCACATGAAGAATTTGTCTCTTTTGTCTCATATATATACTGTGTGTATCCATGTAAACATGCTGACTGATAAATAAAGTTGATGCTTTGGGGCCAGTGAGGGGGGCTTTATGTATTTAACATTGCATCAAAGCAAAACAGGGAATATCAGTCACACTGATGAGACTGCCTATTTATCATATGTTTACATTTCTGGTTTCCTTGTTGACTTTTACTCAAACAGAATGACGAATGGAACACAGCAGTGTGGGCATTCGTCTACTATGGGGAGCAATGCATCAGAGACAGAAACAGAGAGAGCCAGAGTGGCAATTAATTAAAGGTAAACTAAGTTGTTTCATGTATGAACACGCACGACAGTTGTTCATCAAAGAAAAATGGGTCTGATTGATACATGAGTCGCCTGAACTGTGGAACAGTGAGCTCTTGCTGTTGATATCCATCAAACACATTGCTGAAGTAGGTGCTGAACTCCCGGTTGATTCCTTCCACGCTGCCCATGTTTATACAGCACGATTCAACTGATGACCTTGCTGACTCCAGCCTGGGGAAACAACTGGAGCCAGTGTCCTAGAATGTCAATGAGCTTATTTAATCTCTCTTATTAAACACAAACAAGCACCAGCCTGCAGGAAGGGGGAGGGGGGGGGGGAGACAGTCTCTTCTCCCACCATGATAACCCCTGTAACTGAGCTCCACACACAGGACTCCCAAAAGTCCACAAATCATAGTTTCATTTCAAGGGACCTGCAGAATGAAGGTTAATAAACTGAGTGGAATAATGACATTCTTTCTCCATTTTTCATTCATGTTAACCACCTACTGAGATATGCAGTATGTTAATTAGTCCCACCATAATAATAATAATTATATATACTGTGTCTTTCCATCTTCAATTCTATGTTCATGAGGAATTAGGACCATTGTCACTGAGAGTTCATTTCTCATATTAATATTTGTAGATGGAAGCAAATATGTGACATTTGTAGCAATGACTTATAGCAATGATTCATCACAAAATGAAAAACTGTGACATGTCTACAGCTCTATGTTAATGAAACTTTTTTTAATAGGATGAAGATATCTATGTTGTTAATATTGATTGTATTATCCTTTTTTTCCGATACCAATCTCATTAAGTCTGTTCTAGGAAAAAATGACAATCACAGACTTAGTTACAGCTTTGTCAAACAGCATGTTGACACTGACTCCTTAGTTAGCAGCATTTTATATTGAATGACAACACCTTTTCAATATTAGGTGATACAGAGGGAATTTGATCCAAACATCAAAAGTGTTGAAGTTCAACACTCAGCCCTAGACGTGCGTCTGCTTTTATTTGAACTACTGATTTTTGATATTGAGAAACATCAGATGATGCACTGCTGGTAACCAGAGAGTGCACCAGCCGTACATCAACAACATGGACCACCCATTTTCACAGCTACTAGACAAGTTATCACCAGTTGTGAGGACTAACGTGTAGGAGAGACTACAAAGGAAAAACAGCAAAATGAGAGTGAGGGGTGAAATGAAGGGGAAAGACAGGGAAGAGAGAACAGAGACATAGCAAGTGTCAGACTGAGGACGAGGAATAAGCAGCAAAACACAAGAGGGATGAACAGGGACAAACACAAAAGGGAGAAAAAACGAGCAATGGAGCAGCAAAAAAGAAAAAGAGACTGAAGAAGTCCTTTCTTTGGTAGTGCACAGCAGTTGTGCCAGTCTTGTACTCAAAAAATCCCTCTGGCACAGAGAAAGTTTGAAGTGAGAGTGGACTGCCACAGTCCCTCTCCCATCTCTCTGTCGTGAACAGACCAAACACACTGGGCTCTGCTTGGTTTCAGAGCAGAGGCACAAAGCTCTGAGAAGTATTACACCGTGGCTCTGGATGTGATGTGACTGCAGCAGAAAAGATGAATTTCCACTTCTACTATTCTCAAGACACCCAAGACATATTGTTGCTCAGTGCAACAGTTGTGGTAAGAAATAAAATCCAGATTCATTATATCCCGCTTTTAAATCAGTTTGATTCAGTGATAGGTAAACTCAAACCAAAACATGCTCTCTTGGCCACAGCAAAACATTTATCATACAGTTGAGGACAAAATTATTACCCCCCCCCAAATCTGGAGGAGCTTGAGAGATTTGCCAAAGAAGAATGGACTGGGATTCCTCAGGAGACGTGACAGAGACTTGTTGAAAACTACAACAAATGAATGCAGGCAGTTATCCAGCATAAAGGATACACAATTGATTATTATCATTGGGGGGCTAATAATTTTGACCCTGGCAGTTTATGGATTTTGTGGAATAATTTCATTCCTGTGCGAAAATTCAAACAATGGAAGCATCCAAAATAAAACCAGAACGTGTATTAAAAAAATTGCTGTTGCTGTTTAACAGCACTTGTGAAATACTTTTAAAACAATGAAATTCTCATAGGGGGCTAATAATTTTTTCCTCAACTGTACACACCCAGTATCAAAAATCCTGCATAAGTAACACACCAAATACAGGGTCGCCTCTATTATTGTTTAGCATTTAAAATTATGAATTATATTATGCGTGTTCATAAGAGCATGGATCAAATTACAATTAAAGATCCTCCTGATATAAAAATGTTACTGTCCTGTTATAATTCAATGTGTGGGCCTTCACTTTCTTTATATGTGTGTGAAGGTAGTTAAGTGGACGCTAGTAAGTGGGTGTGGATTTGGCCAAGGAAATCAGAGTGAGAATCTACACAATATAATTTAATTCAGGCTTGAAAAAAAAGGATTCAAGAAGTAAGTGTCCATGTGCAAAATCCAAATGGATCAATAGAGTTGAGGGAAAAAAAATCAAAATTCAGAAAAATTCAAAAGTCTAGGCTAAATTTACAAAACAAATTAAAATACAATATCTACTAGCCCTTAAAATGCAGAGGATAATTGGCAACAGTTACACAGAGCATCAGTGATCACAGGCAGCATACAATCAAGACCAAAGACATAAGATTAGCAGCAAGCAAACAAATAGCAGGTGGCCAACACCATTTACAAACAAAGGTGAACATATAACAATCAATTAACACATAAACAACAAGACAGTCTCTGAGACAAAAGCACAAGTGCAGATTTACTAAATAAATGCAAAACATTCCATTTTAATAGCACATGAAAAGACACAACACAGAGGTGGTTTGATCATGGCCACCTCTGCCATCCCCACACAAATGGTAATTCATTTTCTGCTCAACAACATTTCTTTTGCACTTAAGCATAACTAGATAGTCTCGTGTGTTTCTTTTTCATAACATGTACGTACATCGCATTTGTTTAAGCGTCAGGTCAGCGTCAGGTCAGCGTTAGCTCCGATAAAGGTGCTATATGTGAACGCAAGTGTCAAAGTCTTCTCTGGACTTCTCTGTGCGGTTGCTCCATCACCGTCACACTGTGCCAGTTTGGCCCTCTGGAGTAAAATGCTGCCCACCTCAGATTTGGTCAACTTTGCAATGGAAAGCACGTTGGTTTAAGATCTATGAGACTATTACTAGTACATTTTTTTTTTGTTTTTGGACTCTCCCAGCCAGAAGTTGATGTGGCTTCTTCAGGTGCTAATCAATGAATAGGTTTGTCCCAGAAACCATCTCAGTGATCCTCGATCAGCACTGGTGAGCGCTGAGAAGGTTGAATAAATCTGAACCCTGATCTCACAATCACCCTTTCTATTTCAGTAAGAAAGCATCTTTGATAAACCCTCGTCACACTTGCACAGACCTATCCCTTTTAACAAAACGGCTGGTACTGTTGAATCGAATTCAGCCCAAGTGCATTCGGTTAAACTAAACAAAACAAATCCTCGCCAAGAAAAAGAGGGAGTGCAACTATTTTTATCTCGCTGGTTTGAATTATTCATGTGAGCAATTACATGCTGGTCAAGGGAACACCAGTGGTGAGCTGAGTGAGGAAGAAAGGGAGAAAAATGGAACATAAATAAGGGACGGCTGCAGTCGATTATAAGAGCGATAGAGTCATCGGCTCCAATTCATTGATTAGAAGATTAATGGTCCAGAAATGAGTACGACATGGAGACAATCAGGAGACACAAAGGAGAAGGAAGAAGAGTGGGAAGCAGGACGAGAAGAAAAAGTATAGACAGATGAGTGAGAAAAGCAAGATGCTGAGCAATTATTATTATCCTGCACCAATACTTAAAGCACAAGGAATTGAATGTGTTGATGATGTGTGTTCTGCAGAAACCACAAGCAAGATTTCACTGGAACTGTATGTGGGTGTGTGTTTGTGCCTCAGCATACACATATAGGACACGTTGAAATGCATCACAAACTATGTAATTTATTGCTTTAGGTCTGGAAAAAGATAAAAGGGTTTCTGTCTTGAGTCCACTTCGATACAGAATGTGAGGACAATGGCTGTGAGAAAGAGTGCAGTCTCTCTTGGGATCAATAGTGGACTCGAGGGCTTTGTCTCTGCTGTTATTTATTTGCACTCGTGTCTCAGGCCGTCTGATTAAAAATCAAAATGTAATGTTTTTCAAAATTTCATTTTAGACATAATTCAAGGTTGAATAGTGCAGACAACCCCCAAACACAGTTGCCTCCTCTTTGGTTTTGCATTGCAACTAAGAGTGGTGCTTCACTCAGTGGAAAACTGAGGATGCTTGTATGCATTGTAAATTCAATAATGGTAGAGCTTGAAGACCACAAATTTGAAAAGTAGCAAAGGAGGCTGCAGAGGTTTAGGTTGAGTCTTCTGCCACGATCCCCTTTTTTGCTTCAAAACTGCTGAGCAACTAAAAGTGAAAACAGGAAAGGACAAAGGTTTATCATCCACATTAGGTCTGGGCTTTCTGTCAGCACTCATTACCACTGATGAGGTGTGACGTGGGGCAGGTGGCAAACAGAAGAGGCAAATAATCGGCTGTTAATCAACCTCGACCTGCACAGTGCTCAATCTGAGATGGACACAGGTACACACACTGGCAAACAGACCATGCGCTAAGAAACAGTAAAGTAACAGTAATTGCACAATCTTATGTTTGCATCCCCCCCCCAACTCTTTACTTCTACCAAGGCTGTCACTTTTGGACCTAAATATGGACAGCTGTTTCGAACTTGGGGAGGGGGTTACATTTCAAACTGTAGGTGTTCTAACTATACCTCGTCGAAGCCCACTGACATTGTCTAAGGTACTTACCACGTGGCCAAGCAGAGTGAGCCCAGCTTGTCCTTAAATCCTCTTTCAATCCATCTGAAAAATCTAAGAACTGGGGTTAACTTCTTTAACAACACTTTTGCTGTGAGAACAGAGGACACTGTTGCCTCACGGTAAGAATATCGCCAGTTCGCATCCCAGGTTCTCCGGTTGCCTCCCACAGTCCAAAAACATGAAGAGGTTAATTGGACACTCTAAACTGACCATAGGTGAGTGTGAATTTGCCCTGCGATGTGCCCCGCCTCTTGTCAGCTGGGATTGGCTCCTGTGCCCCCTGCGACCCTTAAGAGGAGGATAAACCGGTCATTGGACAATGAGTAAAGAATTCTTTACACTAAATTAGATATAAGTATATTACCTGTCATTTTCAGTACAATAACAGGACACATAAGGAGAGGCTATGTGTCAAACCAGGCATATTTTATGGCCATCTGGTTAGTTTTTCCTGATTTGCAAAACAGTTGCCTCCGTTTTTTTTGAAAAATGTTAATTATCAAAACAACCAGCAGGGCTGGATGGAAAATAGCAGGGGATAATCTGAATCTGTTTGTTTGTATGGATTAACTATGAAAAACACATAAAAAGCAATAGCTTATGCAAATTTTCCATGTGTCCTGCAGGTGTCGGATTTTAATAAAGTTGTTTTGTATAGTTGCTGTTGGTGTTACGTTATGTCTTTGAAATTCTGTCTGCAACATTTCTGAAGGAGTTTATTTGCACATCACATCTAAACTCAAGCTGGTATTACTTTTATATCCTATTAGTGCCACAGGGTAACAGAGCTCGTCTCTCAGTAATTACTAACAGGCCAATTTCCAAAGGTGTTTATGATGAGCCAACTTTAACTTTTGTGATTTTATTTGTTTTCTCTGTGCATACAGCTGCACTATGTTTGTGTGTCGAGCCAGTACTGTGTTAAGGGTTTGCTCATCAAATGGTGCTTATGAGACAAAGCACGCAAACTCTTACCACAGTGGGATATCAACCAACACTACCATACACACACACACACACGCACCCTCACATACATGTTAAGTTTAATTACAGGTGAAATGCGTAATGTCAAACCCATTCACACTAACTTTATTATACTTTCATACTGAAGTACATCCGATAATGTATTTCAAACTACTTAGATACACATTCTCCTCCTGCTTATAGTCCATGTCAACAAGAAAACTGGATAGATGGGAAGGAAATACATTGGCAGATGGACTCAAAGCGCTGAAGTTACAAAAAAAAACAACTCAAAAACAAACATACCACTGCTTACATGTTTTCAGCAAATACAGCACATCTACACACACAGTTACACACTTCATTATAATATCACTGGGCCTCGGGGGGAAAGATGATGCAAACAGTAAATCCCCTCGGAGGTGGTCGTGTCAAAATTATCTTTGATCGTGAGTTAAAGGAACACAGGAAGATTGTGCAAAGATTATCTTTGCATACCATCAATACTTATATATTCTTATCTTACTCCTACTGAATTAATACACTGACAGAAACACGCCTATACAAGGGGACCACAGTGATTCAGTCATTATAAATAAATACATCCTATAGTGTGACTAAAGAGTCAATTTCTAAGATGAACTGCACAGTAACCTACAGATGATTTGAAGGTGTCTTTATTGTCTCATCAGTAAAAAAAGTAGTTCTGCATGTAAAGCAAAAAAAAAAAAAAAAATGCACACAGTGGAAGCAAAACACTAACCTCTCTGTTCTAACAAGCCCTTTTATGTGTCATAACAAGACAAGCACAGCTGTAAGAGTTACACTCTGTAACACTAACAATGGCACCACGTCATTTCTGTGTCCCAGTAAACCAGGCTATGCCAGCACACACAATTAGAGGTGTCCATCACTGGCACCCCGTCATCTACATAGAATGGAGCCATTAGTTACACCTGTATTAGACAAGTCAATATGCCTGTGTTTTTTTTAGAAAAGGCCCGTCGGTGAGATGTGCCAATGTGGTTCTGCTCACACCACTGTGCACTGATAACAATTACTGATCCAAGCTCACTGCAGAAAGATGGGTTTTCTGTGGCATGATGGAAAAAACATTCTCTGTTTTGGGCTGATGTCTTGCTGCTGCCACTGCAACATTCGGTTTTAGGCTTGGCGCACGTCAGAGATAGAATGCCCCCTTAGATACATAAAAAAGCTGCAGTGCATAACATTCGGTGATTTTGGTTGTTGGTCTGTTATTATTCTGCCTCTGTTGGTATTTGTGTATAGAAATGATGCAACATTATTTGCATGCTGCATCCTTCATCAGAAAATATGTGGATACACTGGCTGTACAGGAGCCAGCCAGCGCAAGCATTTATTCCAACAAACTGTTTTTGTTTTTTTTTGACCATTAAAATTTACTTCTGAAACTTCAGCCAACTTCAGCTTATGGCTTACACAGAAGGAGCCATGTCAACATCATGTGAACTCATTTGACAGTGGTTTGAATGTAACAGATGTTGGTTTATGTTTAAAACACACACTAGTTTAGTTTTGGCTTGGAATCACTTGAAAAGTATGAACTGTGTATGCAAAAAAGCTGCATGATCATAAATGCAACAATGTGAAAGGTACTCCACGGACAGTTACATTAAGAACAAAGAGCCAACAAAGAAATACTGGCAGTGTTGAAGCACATTTCGTATGCAGTACCTGTGTTATTTATGCTCCTTACTCTCTGACCAACTGACATTTCTGCTGATCGGCACTCCTAAGCTCTCTGTCCCGCTGTGGTTGGTATGTCCCCCCAATCCTTCTTCATTGGGTAATTTTAAGATAGGATAATCCTATATTAGTCTCACAACGACTAAATGTGCAAATTTACAGCTCTTATCCTGTCTTCCCTAAAAAACACAATTTATTGTGAACCAACTTTTCCACTTTTCCAGGTTGAGAGAGACAAATTAAAGTTGGATGTATTACAGACCATATGCTTGTTATGTAAGCTCTTTAAGTGCTCTTGGGAATATTTGCTAAGCAGCCTATTCCAAGATATGTATAGTCTGAGACAAACCAGGATTAATGGCAGCAGAAAGAGTAACTATCCATCAGAACAAATCCTATTTGCTTAGCTTTTCCTGCCAGGCTAAAGACATAAAATTCTTGATATTCTCTAACAAAAGGAACACAAAGAGACATAGAGATGTTTTGATACCTCCAGCACCGAAAAACACCAGTCAAATGTGAACGTTTGTGGCCATGACAAACTCACTGGACACATTTGTTGAACATTTAAGGTTTATTCTTTTATCTGAAAGGTATTCCTTTGCAGCACTGCACCCAGTAATGGATTTCATGCACATCAGTACAGTATCTTTGTGTCTGTGTGTACGTCTTTCAATGTCCATTATTTTAAAATACCTTTGAATGGCACTTTTTCCCTTTCTGGAGCCTCTCTACCTATACACTCCTGTCAGCACAACTCAAACAGACATGATCAGCTTTGAGGAGAAGGCCTCTGGTTAATAAAGTGTGTCAAAATGATTGTGTCTGCAACTCTCATCTTCACAGCACACGCCATCAGCTGCACACCTGTTCAAAGCTCTCACATCCACCTGTTGGTGAATCTCTTTCTCGCAAACACACAAAACATAATGAGGAGAGTCTATGCCTCACTTGCAGTTTTTACTGTAGATGCATCCATGATTCTGCATGTTGCAGAATCATTTGCAAGCATCCCTTGTGCCCTTCATCATCAAGACATAAAGAGCAATTAAACCTGGCACTGCTGCTTTGTGTTTATTGTCCCCGTCAGCTCATTATGGAGATACTTCACGGCAACACACTGTTCTTTCAGTGTCACTGCAAACTCCTGAAACAATACAATAATAAAGCATTTTCATTCATTAAATTATGGCCTAGCAAACGTTCCCAATGCAATCTTTAATATAGTCTTTATATATCAGTCAAATTCTATGGCATTTAAGCCATTTTCAGACATTCAGTGTGGATAATGTTTGGAGATTTGGGTCCGGACATTAGTTTATCATGAACCCAGTGGGAAATTGACTGAGTTTTGCTCACAACAGATGGATGATCCAGGCGAGTAGGCAGAGTCTTGTTTGAACATGCAGGAAGCAAAACAATTGCCTAGTCACTCTTTTTTGGATTCTCAAGAGCTCCTCCTGCTGCGTTCTCATGTGAGCGCACTCACATATTAAGTGAATAGTATGCTATAGTGTTAGGTTAGGTACGGTTAGGTTAGATATAATAAGCTGATAAGCAGCTTATTATGTCCTCTCTTTGTTATTGATTCAAAGTGTAAAGATAACTGAAAATAAAAGAAAATATTTATAATACATAAATGAAAACAGACAGCAAGGAAATTCCACAGCCTTTCTAATGGCATATACACTGTTGACATTTAAAGAAACAATATTTCAAAGTTGTTGTTTTTTTTTTAATGTTGGCTCACTCCTTGTAAATTGTAGAATAAGTTGTAGAATAAACATAAAATGTCAAAACAAAACGGCAAGAAAGGGATGTTTCTTTGCAGAATATGTGGTTGATATCAACCTTATTTTTAGCTTATGTTGACTCTAACACAGATAGAAGACACAAGCAGAGTGCCCATAAATCAAAATGCAGAGTTTTAGGATAGCATTTTTTATTATAACATTTTTTTTGTACACACGTTTATCCTTCACTATGGCAGATATTCTTCTGAGATGTACTTGTGAAACAGAAAGCCTAAGGACCCTGGATGTAAGGTTTCAGTAAGCGTGTGTCATGTGCATGCCTTTTCTGTGTAACATGTGAAGCCTTTGCTGATACAAATGGCTCATTTTATCAACTCTGCACTATGTTGACACTTGGACTGCTATTTCTGCCACACATTCACATTTCATCATTCTGCCTCTAACCTTTCTGACAACACCTCTATTTCCACACCCACACAGCAAACTCACTACCAACTTTTGTGGCATGGGTATTCCGTGGTGTCTGCTAAAGTTAGTGTAGATGGATGGCAGCACGAAAAAGAATAATGAATCTTCATCATAGCCCATCACAGTTTCTCTATCACCCATATAAGGTACACCTATTGTCCCAAGCTGATCCTTTGTCCTCAGGCGATGTTTGTTTATCTAGTGGTGTCATAGTCCTTTTACCCCATCTTTACTTATGTTTTGTGTCCTGTCATCAATCAATCTACAAGCCTCTGGTTACAGGAGGAAGGTGGAAAGGTAATTTATAGCACATTCCAGGACACCAGTCTCCTCTATTTACAGAACACCCACATTGTTCTGGAGCCTGTATTTCTATGAACCATGTGTGTAGGAAGAAATATGACCTATCTGCACGCATGTCAGATTAGTGGTGACATGTAAAGAGTCTTCAGGACGCCCACATACTGTATGACAACAATCAGCTTTGGAATAATCCACACAAAGACTGTGATGTGTTCAAGCCTGCTTTTTAAACAACACATATTGTTTAAAACCTGCATATAAACACAATGGCTTTTGGTATATGTGTTGCTTATTACACCGTGTAAAATGTGTTGTGTTTTCTATCTGAACTATCTTAATATCAGAAAATGGTAATTCTGGTTGCTCACTGGTCAATAGTGAATCACTGGAAAATAGTGAATGTGCCTGGACAAACATTACAGCTGTTGATATTTGTTCCATTTATTCTAACTTTTCTTGGGAATCAGAAAATGCCCAAAGGCTCCCTAATGATAACGAAGCTGCCAAAATCAGACATCATGCTGCTTTGTTTACTCTTCAGGAACAGAGCTTGAAAGTGTGGGCTCACTTTACTAAGTGCAGCAAAAACAATGCAAGTTATCATGCCTAAAATGGTATAAGTTGCGATTAAATGGGTCAGCACAATCAACACTATGAAACTCCAATACAACAGTGTTAAGCATCTCTGCTGCTGCTGCTGCTAAAAGAATTGCAGTGTTCTCTGCACAACAACCCAGCTCCAACCCCAATGGAATACCGGTTAAAGGTATTAACACCTGGTTGTGGTGAATGTGTAGCAGCTAACTTTAAACACTGTTGGCATCACTTTGAAGAACTGCTTATTTATACTATATGCTAAATAGTCCGATAGACAAGTCAAACAGCAGCCGAAAGTCAGACCAAATAAGAGAATGTGGCTATTGGAAAAAAAAAAAACAACTGCTGATGTGACAGGATTGTCGCAAAGTTTATTGTAACAGATCCATTGAATTAAACAGAAGTCTCTGGTCTCTGGTCTCCTCATAGCTCTCCACCACACCTCTCATGTTCTCTCCGGTATCGATAATAAAATCATTTTTTGTTATACTGCAGAGGTTCTTGTGCGGAGGACAGTGATTGGCTGTGATAATGATAGTGTCATGCTAAGCGTTCAACTTTTAAATGAACTCCATCTGTGTCAGTCACATCTGCATCCAATTTTGAGTCCCCCAGTTTCCTGTTCTCCTTTTATCTCCCCCAAATAGCAGTAAAACAAATAGCAGTAAAACTGTCAAAAAAGTATAATGGGTCATTTATATTTTACAATCTTCGTTTGATGGCTGATGGTATAATATAAATTCAGCCAGATCAAGTACCACTTTCTGCAAGTATTCTGCAGTATAATTACATTTTCTCATTTTCTCATTTTTTTCATTCTACATTTCACACAGAATTCTGCAAAAGGATCCAGTCGAAGGATACTTGGGTTTGCTACTCATAGTACTTGACAAAAATGGAAAAAAAATTTATGCCATGGTAACATGTGCATTTGTTGCATATCGGAGAACTCTAGCCATGACTTCTACAAGCATGTTAGCCATAACAGCTAGGGGAAAAACTGCTCCATAACTGCTACATGAATAGCTGTGAATTTTGTAAATGAACAGGGAATGACATGACTTCAATAACACCACCTGACACACAGTAACCTCCAACGCTCCAATGTTATAGTTTATAAGCAAACTAACATGTTAATTTTAACATGCTTTTTAAAGATATTATTTGAGCTTTAGCTCCTTTAATTTCTTTGTCAACATTATTCCATAAACTGTTTTCTTTTACAGAGATTCCTTTTACAGTTGTGTTCTAAATCTGGGTTTATTAAAGATCTCTGTTCCTTTTAAGTTATGTTTACCCTCTCTTTTCAAATCTTTTCTGTTTGAAGATAATGTATTCTTATGGGCTTTATACATAATTTGCAAAATACTGTAATCTAATATGTCATGAAACTTTAACAACTTTAACTGAATGAATAATGGATTTTATGGAATTCAAAACAGTTGGTCAGATATGGCATAATCAGTGAGTTATACAACAACTCTATTGCTTTGTTTTTAAGGAATCTTAGAACTTTGTCTAAAATAGCGATTTGTTTTGATATTTTGACTTTTATATGATACATGTCATTTCCAAGTTAAGCTTTCATTAATCACAACACCTAATAACTTAGTTTTCTTTACTTTTTCATTTTTGATTCCTTCTATATCAAATGAAGTGTCTATATTTCTGTCTCTGTTACTAAATATTCAGTGATAATTTATTTTTATCAAGCCATCTTTTCAATTTACCAAGTTCTTTTTTAACAATATCCAACACTTCAACACTATTCTTCCCAGAAAAAAGAAAAGCAGTGACAACAGAATACATTTAAATAGTTTGGAAACACTAACAATATCATTCAAATAAAAAATTAAAAGTTTTGACCCCATGACCCTCATGTGGAGGATAAAGGGGTAGAAGATGAGTGAGTGAGTGGTGATCTATAGTGTCAAATGCTTTTTTTAATCAACAAAAATGCTTACTAAGTAATGGTTTTTTTATCTCTTGCATTGGATATTTCTTTAGTTAAATCAACATGTGCCATAATGTCCAACAGTAGAGCCGGGTTGCTATCACTCCAACATCTCTCAGTTGACACCAGCAAGTGAAAGCAGAACCAATAATCAACCTTGTCTCCGGCATCTCATCCTATCACTATCCCACTTTTTCTTTGATTCCACCGACAAAATCTTCGCACTGTTTGGTGAATGTGTTGTCTCTTCTATTTCCAATGAAAGAACAACTCCTGCATAACTCCCCTCCCCAAAGTTACAGCAGCTTCACTCGCTTGGAGCACTGTGACACATGCAGTAAGCAGCCAAAACAATGAAGTTGGTTTCACATTCTTGGAGTGACCCGGGTGAGACAAAGTTACATACTGCCAGTACAGGTGATGGAGACCCTGTATATATTTGGAGACATTATTTGAAGGTTAAATAAATAAATAAAACACCCCCCCCCCATATAGGCCTCTGTAAATAAAGAACTTGAAGCATTATCCAGTTTACTAGAAAAAACTTAACTAGAGAAAAATAGATACTGCTTTTTATAGCTCTGTGCCCAGGGGTAGGTGAACAAAAGCAAAATTATACTGTACAAATTAGGTTTCCAAACACTCCTGAAAGCTATAATGCCCAACTTCTAGTAAGAACAGATGATTGTAGGTAAAAAAAAGGTCATAATATGTAATATGGACTAATGGTGATGCTTACTTTTACTTTTTTACTTACCTAATATTAACTTCAAGCACAATGGCAAAAGTCATTATGCATCTCTGGATTTTCAGTTATGAACAAGCACTCACTAGAGACACTCACTCCACAGTATTGATTCACTGATTGCAATTAACAAAGTGATGACAGTTCAAGCACAAATTGAAAAAGCCAATAAAAATCAGTTTTCACCTTCTCTATGCCTATCTCACAAGAGACTGAAATGACCACTCTGGACCCGGGCATGTCTCCCAGCCAGCAGCATTGACACTTGTGTCGATTTCCCTGAAAACTCCCTCTGGCTCAAGTGAGAAAATCGAGGCAGTGGTTTGTTTAATGACAGAATAAATCTAGGACAACATGTGAAGGAATTGATATCCTGACAATAACAACATAGCCAAAACAAGGTGCTTCAGCAGATCAATATATCTGCAGCTATAGCTAGATTAATAGACTACTTGGTTCACCTGTTTGCAGAGAAATTGAGAATAATTACCTTCTTTATCTCTGCAGTTCCACTGGTAAGTGTTTAATCTTAAATCTATTTCCCCTGTAAGTGCTGTAACAATAAGTTACAGTTGATACAGTTGGGGGATACAGTTGAATAATCCCCCACACACACTTAAAGGTGTGTGTGGGGGATTATATAGTATATATATTTTACAGCTGTAAGTTTACTGTACAAATTAAACCTTTCTCAAACGGTTTAGTTTCCTTAAGTTAAAAACAAATGTTCATCACAGAAGGTTTGTAGGTAATTTGTGGAGAAATGCAAAAGCAAAACAATTAAAAAAATAATAATTCAACAGGAAAAACTCATGAAGCATCAAAGAAGCTACTTTGTGAACCATGGTTCACATAACATGCAAGTATCCTCACTGGCTACTACAGCATATCATGTACCGAATGGCGTAATTATAGGCAGTGCAGCAGATGCAGCCACACTGGAGCCTGTTTGGAGAGGCGGGCCTTATAATTTATACTGTGCTATGGCATTTGTGGTCCACATTGGGGGCACCTGTCAATGAAAATTTAACTCCATGAGTCCTCTCAGTTACATGTTGGAGACTGTGCGGTGTATGAACACTGCAAATTCAACAGCAACATTGATGCACAGCTGGAGAAGGATGTGCATAAAGCTGCTGTCTTTTGGAGTCAGGTGCTGGAGCATATTTGTGAGTGAATGTGACACTAAGACTGGCTACTTGAAACCTATCCTTTTGGTGACACAGGATAATACAGGGTCAACTAAACAGTGGAAGATTTCTTGAAATTATCAAGCTGTGTGCAAGTTGTGACCCTGTGCTGCAAGAGCTGATCAAACAGCCTGGGGAGTCAGTTAAAAACCTCAGCCCCACAGCCCAGAACGTAGTCATATACATTTTTTTAACAGCGCGTTTAGCAGGACATCGTGGCTGAAATTAACCGACCATCTTTTCAATGACTATGGATTATAGATTATGGTGGTTGGGTGTCATGCTTTGTATGAAATGTTACCTTTTCAAGTCACTGTCAAGCTGCCTGTTGGACCAGTTTTTGTATGGTATGCTGCTCGTTTCAGTCTCATTGTGCTCTATACACTTCATATTACTATACAATTACTTGCCTATTTATCAAGTAGGAGTGCTGTTGTGAAGCTATTGCACAAAAAAGCCTTTTGGTCACAGTTAGTGATCATTTCAGCACCATGCAGACACTGAACAGCTCCTCTCCTCTGGCTCATGCATTGTTTTCACCTCTCAGCAGTCTGACCAAGCGCTGTCCATGGTTCTGATTGCTTCCCCTTTGACCTCTCCTCTCTCCTTTTACCATGCAATAGCAAAAAAGTAAAATCCATATTGTTGCTTCATACTAACTGTATACAGTGTGTGTGTGTGTTTGTTATTAGTAACTCATGTGTACAAGGGGCCAGCATTGCAATTTTTAACATTTCTGAAATATTGTGAAGTGCAGTCAAATATCCTATGGGAATAAAACAGTCAGGGGCTATCTGCTCAGTAACTGTCAAGTGTGGGAGGTTCTATAGACTTAAACATGCTGGCATAATATCATTATACTAAAGGATTATGTAATGGAATTTCACACATGCTGAACATTCTTTCTCAAACCTATAAAATGCAGTGAGATGAAAAGGCAGATGTTGACAGAGAAAAAAAAAATGGGAGGGTATGAGAGGAGCTGGTGTGTTCCTTCACATTTTTCCTGAGGTTAGTGGGGTTAGGTATTTCCATGAGTGGCCAGGCAGGCAAAAAACATAAGGAGATCAATCAGGAGGCTCCGAGTGTCTGGCCATTGTCCGAAGACTCCGGACAGCATGGGGACAGCAGAGATCAATGAGGAGTAATGCCAACTGGCTGCTTCACCGCAGGAGACGATACAATATATAGTGGAAACAAACTCCAGCTGAAAGGCAGGGTGGAAAACAGTGGAAAGATAGAGGGAAGTAAGGTAATGGAGGGACAGGAACAAATAAAAAAACACAAAAACACAAGAACACAAGAAACCATGCTACCATAAAGCATGGAAATGTATTCACTTGTTTCAATACACAGTAAGCCACACCAGCACTAATACAATTCTTATCTTATCATGTATTGTAATAAGTACTATATACTGAATCTTTGACTGTACAGCACAAGTTTTGGGGGAAAATGTTTAAATTAAGTTGGGGTTTGATTTGAGGTACAATCAGACAGAAATATTCAGCCCATGCTCCATGGAAGTTAAATCCATGTTCTGCCTTATGTTTTAGGCTACTTTAAAAATAAAGCATGTAGATACAGACAAAAAAGCAACAAGGAGACTATTAAAAACTGGCACCTGTAGGAAACTCCCATGTGAAAAGCTGAAGCAAAACATGAAATCCCACCAACTTTTCAAGATACTGCATTTGTTCCAACTCTGACAAACAGGGAATACAGATAAAAAGAAAGAAATGTTCCCACAGGAATGCAAATTAATCTGCTCCTCCTCTTATCAACAGTTAGACATGCCCACACCAAGATGTTAGTCTCATGTTCAGTTACCCACATCACTCACTCCATTTATCTACTGTATCTACCTACCCAGGATACAACTTTTCCAACTCATCTCATCTTTCATCGATAAAGTATATGCCTGGCGGAGGGAGATTCCACAAAAAAGATGAAGAGAGATTGAAAATGCCTATTTCTACTGCTCACTATTTTCTATTATGCTTCTAATCCCAGCCATGTCTCCATTGTTAACTGGTTCTTTTGGTTTTTATGGTGCAGAAGAAACAGAGGTGTGCTCAGTTTTTGTTTCCTGTTATCAAGTGACAACAGGGACAGAACCCCTCCTTTAAATCTGGCATACACACAGTTATCTCCTATAAACACATTTTTACTGACTGCAGCACAGCCTTCTACAGCAAGGCCATTTTCTATGATCCATTTTCCTAAAAGCACCAAGGCATCTGACTACAAGCTCTGCCCATTCTCCAGGCTCATTTCCTTCTGTTTAACACAGCAGAGACTATAAAAGTCAAGCACAAAGTTTTAGACACCACTGACCATGATGAAATTACAATTGGTGAATGAAAACAGTAGTGTATCAGCAACATGCACTCTACAAAGGAAAGTTAAACATTTCTTACAGATTAATTATATACATTGATTGTACAGTGCCAGGTCAGCTTATTCAATCTCAAATTCAATGACCTAGAATCTATTTCTAAATCATGATTTTGAATGTATGTCATATTCAGCATTGCTCAATAAAGTCAGATGCATCAAAGAGTTACCCTATATTAACAATATGGTTAATGTCACACAACGCAACCACACACAAAAACATACAAGCACGCACAAACAAACACACACATCACATCGTGGGACTATCACAGATACTAATGACATTAATGGAAGTGAGACATAGAGGAACAACAATGAAAACTGTGCCCATTTATGAGTGATAGTGAAGCGCTATTATGTAACCTTGCACCATGAAGCTTTGAATGGTTTGAATAGTCATGTTTATAGAGACCACTAAATAAAATTTTGCTTGTTAGTGTTTTTTGAGGGCCCACGGTTGCTTCATCGCACCAGCGCCCCCCGCAACCCCTAGTGGATAAAGCGGTAGAAAATGAGTGAGAGAGAGTGAGTGTTTTTTGAAATTGTGCATGTTCTGCAGGATGTTCATTCATGGTAAAGGGATTGAATTTTAGTTAAAATCTTATCTTATCTTATCTTATCTTATCTTATCTTATCTAAATAATTCTTCTCCTTCACTTTCAGATGCAAGAGACCTGTACTTAAGAATGTGAACCGTCCAGTCTGATCTATAATAATCAAATTTTTACCAATGTGGCTGGTAATCTGCACATAGCAAAAGTGTTATCTGACCTATGATCTGTACACTCTGCAGATGCCGTCATTAGATTAATTCACTGTGACATTACAAGTACAAGATACAAAAAAAAATATTCAAATTCATATGGAATTCATATGGAAGCATTCCCCATCCGAGATGAGCCCTGGCCAAACTTTGATGTGCTTAACAGACATAAAACATTGTGACACTTTGAAGCATCATTACATTTTACAATAAGCACCTTGTATTTGTGGCCAACAACTCACTGACCTTCTATGGCTGCATCAACAGCCACGGTGAGGTCTCAACATGAGTCTAAAAGAAAACTACCCCATAGAGTGCGAGAAGGGTTGAGGTGAGAAAAAGACACAGAGATACAATATTGTCCATTGACATGACTTATAACCCACTGACCTTCACCCAGCATGGCCTCAGCATGAAACTGAGAATAAAAAAATGAGCTGGAAACAGCTTAGGCCCAACCAATGCTGGAACAAAGCCTGCTGGTAGGAACCAAAGTGAATGCAGCAGAAGTTTCAGTATAGTGCCTTAAAAGAATTTAGGCCTATGTAATTGTTCTCCTTCCATTTAAACACTTTAAATGCCTGAAAAGATATATATAATATATAATTAAAGTGTGAATACTGTCAATATCTGTTGAATCTAGATACTGTTGAAAAAAAACAAATGTGCTCTCGAAGAAGATGATGGGAGCGACATTGCACAGTGATTCACAATGGTTATATTTACAGATTTGGATATGTAAAAATAATTAAAAAAAAAAACTTACTTAGCTGTTGGTAGCACCTGTGGCGTGAGTGTGAGTATGTGTGAGTGAACTCCAGTCCGATCAGTTGATCAAGCTGAGGAGTCAGTCTCTCTGCAGTGACTGTAGTCTCCGTAATGCTTCACTTTGTGATTCAACTGTGCTCAACTTTCGTTGGTTTGTGTGCCTTCCCCCTCTAAAAGCATGTGAGTTATAAGTAACACACTGGACAAGCTAGTCGTAATCAATCATAATTAATTTGATGTCATTTTCATTTTTATACATGTGTATTAATTGTCATTTACACTGCACTTTTCTGTTACCAAGGAAAACATGCAACAACACATCAGGGAAACTCAGTCCAACTTGTATTTACCATATCAATCAGTCTGATACTGAGGTTTGGATTGTGACAGTATTTCAACAGTGTGTCGTACAAGCACAGTGCACTGAATGTGCACACACTCAGTTGTTGAAACAGAGAAACAAGCTACTGCAACTCTGTTGCTATGAGGTCACAGGGAGTGTTGCACAAAGATGGACGTCAGTGCTGAAGCCCTGTCTGGGAGTTTATTACAGACCCGCAGTTTGGATCTCCAGTGTCTGTGACCCAGCACCAGGCTGACAAATGCCTAGGCGGCAAAAGCACTGAAGCACCCAGAAGAAAAACAATTTGGGACTAAACCTTCAGATGGTGTCCTATAACAGAGCTGTCAACAACCCCGAAGCTGGAAAAAATGACAAGGGATGAATTTACTGCTGGTGAGGTTTACAGCTAATTCAATCAGTATGAGATAATATAGGCTACATTCAAAGGAAACATTATCAAGGGTAAATGAAATGATGTGCAAGGACATGGGACCTCATTAAAAAACTGTGTAGGATCCACATTAATCTGAAAATCAAAATTCAAAAAATAATGCACATGCACCTCCACAAAATGTTTCTTTGTGAATCATAATCCAATTCAACACGTGCATACTTTGGCATACCTCATGATCCGCCCACAATACTCCCACACTTGACCACAAACGATTGCTGCAAATGAATATTGATGTGAAAAGAAGTATATTCAGTATATTCACACTTAAAATGGGAAAAAGGCTGGACAGACTTTTTTTTAAGTCTTACCGCCTGTCACATATTGCACCACCCTCGCATAGGATTTGGAGATGAAGAATGTGATGGAGGGACAACACTGATGAAATATTCAGTGGAATTTGTCTTCACTGTGTTTTCACACTGTCCTCGTGCCTCTTTCCGGGCCATCTTATGCATGAACTACTCAACATCCGAGTTCCAGAAACCTTTCAGTAAGTTTATATGGAAAAACAAAATCTGACCTCATTGCCGCTTGTGACCCGAGAAAGAACCCTACACTACTTTATTGCCAAACTCTTTGGCTATGGTAGTTTACTGTGTTTCATTCATATGAAGTAAACCTTATTCTCACTTATTGTCTTTTTACTCATTGTTCAAATATCTCGGAGATAATTGAGTCATTATCTAAAAGTTTATATTTTAGATCTATTGTGCTGCTTACTAGATACAGAAAGGCAGACATAGACAGTGCTTTCAGGTTGGCAGTGGAGTCTGTGATCAAGTAAAAAAAAATGTACCAAACACATTGTATACCAGTCAATTCCATGTACAGTTAATTGTGTCTCACCTACATTACAGTTTAAGTTTGAAGAGCATAAAACTGATCACCTTGTCTGTCAAACAAATGCACTGGCCTTGATTTTGCCATGTTTTTGTGTCTTATTCTTCTCTATGTGAACCAGCTTTTTCTATTATTTCTGAATTTAAGCCATGGATGGGAACTAAGCTGCATGCACAGAACTCCCAGGTTATACTCAGGTCCATTTAAACATTAGGGGTGGGTTAAAAAATTGATTTGGTGATATAGTTGTCCTTCCTCACGCAATAAAATAATTGCTATGCCAGGGCAACTTGGATGGAAGTTGAGAGATTCCCCATCCACATTCAATAAATACACTTTATGCACTTTGTTTGCTGTGTTGTGAATAAATATAGAAAATGTGCACTTTTAACTTTTCCTTCAGTTAGACAGATATTGTGATTTATCGCTATATAATTATCACAGAATAATTGTATCATGATATTATTGGATTGCGTATCATATTGTGATACCCACCCCTACTAAAAATACATTATAGATGCAACAATCATATGACTGATAGCTGGTCGCTAGTCCAACTTTGAAAACTTTGATTCAGTACCATTTCAGTCATACTCACATGTATTTTACAAGTCTGGTTTTAGTCAGACTACTGCAATAAATTTTTAATGTCATGTAAATATACCGAGTTAGAAACTTGAGAGAAGTGGAGGAAAAAGTAAGTGTGTGAGCTCTGACATCCTGGTGTGGTGTTCCTCAGCTGATGTGCCAAATGCCTCATGGGAGATCCATTTCCACTTGGCTGAACGCTGATCCAATCAGCCAGCAGGAAAGAGAACTCTGTCAACCAAATGTCAGACATGAGGGCACTGACTCACCACCTGGATTTATCACCCTGAAATGCTTGCAGACTGTCCTGCTTAAATCTGCAACAATGTTAAAATACTGATTTAAAAATGTAATGGATACTTGGAAAACTGAATCATACTCCAGTAATCTCCGTGATCGCATGTCAGATTGAGCAATTACACACTGACTCTAATCCCTGTATTTGGGTCCATTTACAAATTACATGAAGCCTGAGACCCAGCTTTAATGGCAACAGCAGTGTATCATCATCACAGCCACTCCTTTCCTGTATAAGTCAGTGGATTGTATTGCTGATAAGTCATGTGTATATTTACTGGTCCACCCATGGTTTGTGTTCCACATCACTCTTCGGGAAGTCTCCCAGTGCCAGTGCCAGCTTTGTCCCACCTCCCATAAACTTTGAGCAAGGCCAGAGCAATGTAGGGCAGCCATATTTACAGCCCTGGAAGCAATTGGAGGTTAAAAATGAGGCCTGGCATCTGTGGTTTATGAGCTGCTGCAGAAGTGTCACTATGATTAAAATCTCCGTCAGATGAAAGACAATGGTGCAGTCGCTTTTTCTCAGCCCTCCTGTGAAATATGTCTTTACACCTTCCACAGCCTCATATGCAAGCCTTTATTCTGGCTAACTAGCCTTTTATTGTCCACTGTCTTGTTAATGTCTTTGAAAGTGCACAGTGAGAGTAGTTGGCCTTCTCTTTGTGTGTGTGTGTGCATATGTGAGATGGATGATCGTGTATCAACTCAAAAATATGGTGTTATTTGTAGTGGATTAAATCTCAAAATATCACCTAAATGTATGTTATAATATTCATTTCACATACGTATTTAAATGAACAAGTGATACTGTAACACTGCTGTTGTTATGACGATGAGGATTGACTATGGAATGGGAATTTAAATGACTACATTGACAATTGATGTTTGTACAAACATATGTACAATATGTTTGGTTTTTATTTAACTTTTGATGTATCTATTCATTGTATTGCTCACTATGTGAACTCTGGTTTTAAATTGTTATTCATAATTCTTGTTTTCTTCTAGGGTTTTGTTGTGCTGGACTATGGCAAGAACAAAATAAGAATTAGGCTACTTCATTTTATCGTTCAGTCATTCACTGAATTGTAGTATGCAGATCATCTCTTCTTAATAAAGACTGGTTTGTAGTTCAATCAAGTTTTAATTTGAAAAGTACTTAAAAACTGTCAAATCATTTGACTTTGAAGCAGGGAGGATAATTATAATTGATCTAATAGGGTGGTATCAGTGGAAGTGTGAAGAATGAGGGGGGTTTGGTGATTAAACCTGATAAGATATTTTATTTCACCCTCACATAATGCATAAGAATAACCTTCCTGTTTTTTAGGAGAAACTTTAGTCATCAAAATTCAAATCACCTCCATTTTTTTTGCTTAGATTGCCCTGTCATCAGAGACTATTAGAAAGAGATACATAATGCCCTGCAAGACTGTTTTAAATGTAAAATGCAGCTGGATTTTAAGACTATATTTTAGACACGTACCTCATGAATGGTAGAAGGAAAAGAGATACATATTTAATGGATACACCGCTGGTGGGTGGAAAAGTGGATGACTAGGTTTTCTTTTAGAAAGAGGAGAGGAGAAATCTGAATGCATGGAAGTACAATGAGCATTTATGAAATTCAGACATTTCTTTCACTGTCCACCACTTTATCCACATGAGGGATGTGGGCAGCTGGAGCCAATCCCAGCTGACATAGGGTGAAATTCGAGGTAAACTCTGGACATGTCACAAGTCCATTAGAGGCTCAACATACAGAGACGAGCGTCAACGTAACCACTGCAGGTTTGTGGACTGTGGGAGAAAAGTGCAAAGGGTCCATTCCATGTTCAGTTTCACCCACAGTCCTTTGCTGCATACCCACACACAAAAAGCCAAATTTTCAAAATTTTCAAAAAAAAAAACCCATCTGACAGACCAAGTTGCAAATCCAGACCTTCATGCTGTAAGGCAACACTGCTGACCACTACCCCACCATGTGGCCCAAAATTACCACTACTTCTACTACTACTACTACTACTACTATTAATAATAATATTAATAATAAAAATGGGGGAAAATGTATCACTGACGCCCTGACAAAAATGATGGACAACCCAATGAAGATACTGAAATAAAATAAAACTTTGCATTTTCACTTAGTGGGTACTTCAATTCTTCCCACAGGCTGAGTTTTTACTTGTTGTGGTGGTGGTTTACTTAGTGTAATGTGTGACTGATGTGAAAGCGAGAGACTCATGCAGTTTAGCAGAGGGAGAGTGATATAGAGGCTATTTTCTGTACCTTAAATATACAGATTAGCAGTCGTATATGTGAATGAGTTTAATGTCAATATTTTTGCAATCTCAAACTAGGAGAAAAAGCTTGCTTCAGTATGGAATAATCAGTAAAACACAGAGCCGTTCTGTAGGGCATCCTTGTTTCAATATGACCTTGTGAATTGCGATACTTTTTTCATATACAGTAACCCCTCACATTATATTTCTCTGCGACTTTATGCTGTGTGTGTGCCCTGAGTCTATATACTGCAATAAAACAACACCTTACCGCAAAGGCTGGTGGTGTCAGATTTCATAGATTACATTAACATGGCGACTGGTGGAGAAAGAAAGCACCAGCCTGTGGTGTGAGGGCTCTGAGTATAATAAAACAGAAGAGAAATCAGTGAACAGAAAGGTCACTGTCAGCAAGTGTTGCTTTGCACATATCATACTTCTAATATGACAGATGTTGTTGCACATCTGTTACAACATCACCCGGCCAAATCACTGTCTGGAAGCGGGATACACCATTGGTTAAGAGAGAGAGACACAAAAATAACAAGGGCAGTGGGAGTGTTTATTGAAAAGAAAACACTAAATCAGTGTAACAAATTACCCTCTTGCACATTATTCAATCAATCAATTCCTGACCTGTTTGAAACAACAAAACTCTTTTGGAAGTTTTTTCTTTTTCCAAAATGTATATTTTAATTCTATTTCACCACCAAATACAAAAGGAATGCACATGCATTGAAAATATTTGTTGATTCTATATGAGATTTTTTTTTTTTAGTTTTGGAATTATAGTGTTTTCTTTACATAAACTGCTAAATTTTCCTGCAAAACACCTACAATGGCTGAAAAGAATAAAATGCCCTGGACTGAACCCCACCAAAAAAAATACACAGGCACAGATGAAACTGTGGGCTATATGTATTGTTGTGTCTCTAATTCATAATGCCATGGCTGAAAAGGTATGTCACACAATAAATCATGTTCACTGGACATGTGTAGGCTGGTGTAAAGAGGAAACAATTATTTTTTTCTTTTTTTGGCTGAATTTCAGAAAACATTACAAACAAGAAATAACAATTGTAAAAAAAAAAAAAAATCATATGCAGGGATTGTATTGTACAGTGAGGTGAAAACACTTTTCTTTCACAGCTGCTTGAGAAGTAGTGAATAATAAGAACTTTTTAGAAAGCAAAATGTGTTGCCCAACAGTATGTACTCTTTGTGCATGTTCCACTGTATGGATCCACTGACAACCATCATTACCATACTGTATCAATTAAATCATATTAATGAGGTTAAGGTTAGATTAATGCAGTTAAAGTGCTATATGAATACACATATTCTACTATATATTAACAAATTTAATATCCTTTTATAAAGCTATATCCATACATTGCATACATGTGTATTTTTTTCTCATTTTTTCAGAGCATATCAAAGCCTGTCTGACTGAACAACCACTTATTCAACATACACTGGCAAGTGGCACAAGTGTTCATTCATCTCCTAGTCAATGTTAATGGCTCCCAGTTTCAACCAATCTCCTCCTCTTCTCTGTCTCTTTTTTTATCCACCAGCCTTTTTGTTTCCCATGAAGCCTCATCTCTCTACTTGTGCCTTCATCATTCATCCCCCTCATCAGGAACATCAGACGAGAGGGTGGACCAAAAAAAAAAAAAAAATCTCCAGCAGACAGGGAGAGGATACAGAGCGGGAAAATACACATATCATCAATGTGAACAACACGCAACCATAGACACACAACCAACATACATGTTTTTATTTGTTGGTACCAAAAGGCACAGGATCAACGCAACTGTTTTGTATGACAACTGCTTGTCATATTATCAGACAAATTGGTAACCATCTGGAGGCTCCCCTGGAGGAGAGGATGCACAGAAAAACACCCAACAACACTCGCAACTTGTGACAGTTTAAATATATTGCAGGTTACATCCTGAAAAGCAGGTGGCCAGAGAGATATGAAACATCTTCCAAAAAAAAAAAACTCTCAGTCAGTTTGTGTAATTGCCAAACATGACACACTATTTAAGCTGCAATTTTGTTGATTTGCAAGCAAAAAAAAAGAAAACAATTTACTGCACAGTCTTTCCGCAACACAGGGAGACATAATTACTTCCCCCTACAGAAGATCCCTCTTCCTCTCACCCCTCTTTACTCTTGTTTCCCTCCATCAATTCATGTCTGTTCTTTCGTCTGTCCTCTTCTTTACTGTCTCCGGTGTTATTTTCCCTTTCCCTTTAATGCGGTCAGGTTAACAATCCTCTCTGAGGCCATTGCTTTCTCAATCTATTTGACAACAAACAAGAGAGGTAGACAGAGAAGATACATTTCCAAGGCTCTTATCAGAAACACTAGAGGAGCTAAACACAAAGGAGGAGGAAAACATGTACTTCTGACACATTAAACATACTGTAAATTACTGGTCTCTCTCTGTCCCTTTGTCAGTTTATATGTCTGAGACAAACATGCTGTGTTTAGCTTGTCTTTTGGCTGGACTACAGCTCTGACCTTTGACACTGACATTTTCTAAGTAAAGGTTTGTTCTCACTGGAGCGGCCACACATTGACTGAGTGTGTCAGTTATGTTGTTTTGGATTTTGAATGAGCAGCTAAGTTTAGAGTAACAATAAAATAATGATTTCATTGTGTGTGTGTGTGTATGCACGTGTGTGCACAAATGTCGCAATATTTGTCAGATCATGATTTTTGAAAAAAGTGATAGCCCTATCTCTATCCTGTCTTTGGCATCGACATGACATTTTATCCCATAGAACTGCTGCTAACGGGATTTTTTTTAAATGTTTGCAAAGTTTAAAATCGTAATAAAACATTCTGAAATAATCCGACCGGCTCACTGTCACCAACAACCATGCCACACTCCACATCACTTTCTTCCTCATTCTGATACTTTGAAGTTCAGTGGCTTTTCTTCACCATAACTACATGCTCAATTAATATACCTACTGTGATGTGATTGGCTTGGAAGTTATTTGCCTTAACAAGATGAACAGATGTACCTAATAAAGTGACCAGTGAGAATACACGCACACACTGAGAGGTCAAACATTGCTGCAACAAAGTAGTGGTAAATGGGTTTGTAAATTATAGATGAAGAGAGATATGGTTACAGCTAAAGAGAAATATCTCAAGGGTTTGTTGTGTTGACAAACGCACACACACATTTGAATAGATGTGATATAGTGCTTCTTACAGGAGTTGTACATAACCATAAATGGTGCTCAGTCATATCCCCTACAGATCATAAATCCAAGTAAGCATTCCTCATAGCAGCAAATTCTATCTCCTATATTGTAATTGCGATGATTTACAGCATGTTTACCATCCAAGTATGAACACAGTTTATTTAAGTGATCATTATTTAAAGCGAACCAAATCCATCATTGGTCGTTTAGGAAACAAATGAAGCCATACTGTTAAAATTCATAAAGAGTGCTCCATAAACTTTCTGACACATTTTAGTGACTTCAGCAGAATGCCAACGCAATGCGTGGCCCAACATTTGAGCTTTAATGCACAAGAGTGACTCATCCCGAGAGCTGCTTTTCATTTGACTGTTACAGAAGAGAAGACCTAATGCTATCAAGCAGGTTTGGAGTGGAGAAGAGGGATGTTCAGCCGGTTTCCCTTCATGACTCTTATCTCTTCAAGCACATTTCCTAAAGCTTTCACTTAAATCGATTTTTGAAGACGACTGCATTTTATGGAATAAGATATATCGCCTTCTCCTTTTGCCTGTTCCCTGTGGCTTGTCAACAGCTGCACAGTGATATGGTAACTATTTGGGCTAACTGAGCATAAGTCCTAAACTCCTCCAGCTATAAGCTTGTGTGTGGCCATGTGCATGTGGTAAATTATGTGTAATAGAGTGTAATTTTTATCTTACAGCCAAATCTTCACACTCACTGGTATAGTTACTATGGCACATGGCGTTCAGAAATCAGTTGGACTGTGATACAGGCTCATCAAGTACTGTATTAGGAGCATCATAGTTATACTGGATAGGACATCCCATTGCTCTCAACTGCCTCAGCTCTTTATTAAACAGATTTCACAATGGATACATTCTGTGTTCCCCATTGAAATGATAGCATCGCATCATTTCTGCTCTGATTCGTCAGCTTCACTTCCAAGCTGGCAACCTCTCACTATAAAGGGATGGGTGAATCGTGGCAGCAAAGTGATACACATGTTCAGTAGTAATACTCAGGTATGCTGTGGCATTCAAATGATGATTGAGGGGCCCACCATGACCACATGCCAGGAAAGAGTGCCAACAGCTGCCTGGAGTGGTGACATTAACGTGGCTGAGTCAGTGGATTCATGCTGTTTACACCAAATTATGTCCCGTCCGTCCGCAGCCTACGCACAAGTCAAGATTCATCAGGGCAAAAACGAATCCAGCTTCAGATTTCTGTATGTGGCAGACAGGAGAGGAACCCAAAATGGTTGTCAGCTATCATACAACCATTTTGTACTGCACATTCAAAGATACTACTCTGCTCACCACAGTTGTTTTCTGAGTTACTGTCAACTCCATCAAGTTTTACCACTCAAGATTAGTGGGAAAAAAATAAATAAATAAATAAATAAATAAACATGACTCTTGAGACTGCTGTGAGTGAAAATCCCAGTAGATCATGTTTCATAAATACTCAAACCAGCCTGTCTGGCACAGTCAAACTCACAGAGATCACATTTCATTGTGATGTGAACATTAACATATAAAACGCTCAGTGGGTGTATGTCTAAAAAACACTAATAAACTTGTAGACCACAATCATGGTTATTTAAAATCAAATCTCTATGGGTTGCCATATCCCGATTAAAGCAAAAGCACATGGTTAATCTCTTTGAATTAACAGTGCTGCTCCTGATTGTTAACTGTCTTACTAATCTTGATTCACTCCACATACAGTATAGCAGCTTCACAGGGATTTTTCTTTATAGCCCTGTGTAATGATCCTCTCTAGCAGGCAGAGAGGAAAAAGCTTTTAAAACCAAAATACTAATAACCTATACATCTCATTAATTTGTGCATCTATTTACAGCTCATGCTCATCAGTGATATCAAATATTAAATAACATCAAACATTCCACCCAGCCAAACAAGTAATGAGCATTTAATTACAACAGACTGTGCGCTGTCACAGCCTGATTCTGTGGAACTTTAGGAAGTTTTATAGCTAACTGAGCCTCAGGCGGGATACTACTTCAAGGTAGACTGTCTGTCAACTTGAATGGCAAATGGAGGGATGGAAACCTGGTCACTGAGGTTGAAAAAGGAGGGGTGGATGATGAATTGCCCGCTTCAAGGCAAAAAAGATGAGTATTGCTCCTTGAGAGACATTTTGACTTTGTTAAAACAGAAGCAAATCTTTTTAAATTGTAATTTGGTCAGGAAAAGAAACATGCTAATGACTGCCCCTTCATGTTGCAATAATAATATAGTTAAACAACACTACTCAGTCTTTTACCTAGAAGAAAGTCGACTAATTAGTCACAAAAACAAGTGTGAAATGACATGGGGAGTGATCAGGTTTGATTTAGTTTGGCTTCACGTCTACAGGTTGACTGCTGAACTTACAGTATATCTTTAAAGTACTTTCACTGTGGTCTTTGTTCTCTTTGTTCTCCTTTTTTTCTCCTTCCTCTTCTTCTCTCTAATGAACCACTGCTGAATCCCTGTTTGGGGTTTCAGTCACTGTCAGCCCTTTCTGGTCTCTGATTGGCTGGAGAGGCTTGAGTCTCCATAGACTCTGATCAAATATCCAGCATGCTCTAAATGAGATATGTGTCTGTGACACACCAGGGAGGTATCAGCAGGCCGTGTCTTTGAATATTTCTCACTTTGTGACTGCTGATCACGAATTGACTAAGGGCAATTAGCCGTGACTTGCAAACCTGATCAGCGAGTGGATGGTTGGGCTGAAAGTCATGTAGTGTGAACTAGGCTTTGGCAAATTGTTAGATCAGGCTGTACACGTTTACACTCAGAGCTTGGTAAAGATGTTAAAAACTTCGCTGTTAAAGTAATGATGGGAGTTTGTCGGTATTTTAGAGGACTCAATAATAATTCCCAATCCAGCTGCTTGCAGGAACTAAAGGAGATTAGAATTTGTGTTTTGAGTCCAGAATTTCTGTACCACACTATATATGATCCATGCATGGTTAAGGTTAAACTTTAAAGTGTGAACTGCACTCAGTGGTTTACTGCTGCATTTACTGTATGTACCATGTACATTTAATGAACACTGACAGTTGTCCAAACTCGATCTCATATTCCACTGTCCGATACCGCATGTCTCATTTCACATCTCTCAGCATGAAGACTCACAAAAACACAGTTTAGACTTGAGAAGGAGGTTTAACTCTATGTGTTGTGTGATGTTTTAACACATTTACGGTTCTCGGAGCTGGAAACAGCAAAAGGTGCTGTAACTTAGTCGTAGATGGGTTACAGTTAAACAAAAACAAATCCAACTCTGACAGCAGATGTCGTTTCTTTCATGTTTCTTCTTCTACATTAAAATATTTACTTGCATACAGATGTTTCTCCTTCACCCCTAATTTTTCAGCATGGAAGGAAGAGTTGCTCTTTTTGGAGCTCTAATCAGTGGGCGCAGAGAATGATTAGAATGTTCTGGACTGTAATTGTTGCATTGTTGATGAGCTCCTCCACACTCCACACAAGTAATTGTTGCTTAGTCAGAGGGACGTATGAGGGATAAGTGTGTTAAGGCAGGAATATCACTTTTGTTTTTGGTCCAGAGTTGTGGGAGGGAGGGAATGAAGAAAGGAAGACTTACTGCTGCCTCATCCTCCCTACTATCGCTGGTGTCCTCGCTCTTGTGGTGGCCGGCTGAGGAGCGTGTGTCCCTCTTACGGCTGGCGTCTGTCCCTTCCGTCTGTCTCTCTCCATCTGGACCAAGGTGAAAACATGGACACTGCTTAGAACGTCAGCAAGCACTATTAAATCATTACTGACACCTTCATTGTTATCATCATTTTCATCATTGTAATTCTGATGTCCTGTTAGCAATATCACAGTTATATTAGTATACAAAGTCAACATTATGAAAAAATAATAATAAACAATAATTTCAAGCTATTTCTCTTTTTTCTATTCAGATAAAACTTTCTGGAGCTGTTAGAATGCCGTAATACCACAGATGGATTATGGGACTTTTGCTCCACAGTGACGACAGTTGTCTTGGCCAGGAGAGGACAATCACAATTTAAATCCACTGACTCATCAGAAATGTGAGTGTGCATGCTTTGTTCTGTGCGTGGCACAGAACATATGGACAAAACTGCAATCCCTCTGCCTTGCCAGGAAAACACGCACACCTACATACTTATAAACACAGACACACAATCTGGGCATAACTCAGTACAGAGTCATAACAGGATATTCAACACTTTATGAGGCCCAGGTTATCAGGAGCCACAGGGATAAAAGAGATCCTCGTAAAGATTCCTATGAAAGAGTCTTTTTTGTATATAAAAAAAAAATCTACACCCTATTCAATTTAATTCCATTTAATTTATCTTATACCGCATTCGACCCCCACCAGCTGATGTGGTTCAACAATGTACACACCCCCCGCAGCTGAGATGGGCTGCCATAAAAGATGGCGCCTGTGCCATTGACTGGCCTATAAAGAGTGGGGTGAGGAGAGGGAGGGCACATTGTGGTGTCCCAAATGCATTATGGTGAAAGTGGTTCATTACTGTCTGCTGAGCAGAGGTGGCGGGAGAGTATGTACATGCGCATAGCCACACATAGAAGGTTGTGCACACACACCCACACACATGATGGGATGGGAGTTGTGATTAAAAGACAGAATGGGGAGAACGAGTGGCCATAAAGCATAATGAGTGCTAATGGTTTTCCAATATGTCCCCTTAACAATGAGTCTGAGTGGGCTGAATTAGATGGGGGCTCTGGGGTAAGTGGTGTGTGTGTAGAGGGGATTGATGCAGTCAAGGAGAACAGAAAAGGCAGACAGGTTGTACATGCTCACTTATCATTCATGAATAGAGGCAGGGCGATGAAAATGGGAGACAGATGAAATACTGTGAAAACCAATCAAAGCCAAACACACACACACAAAACAGTGACAAAAATGAAAAGTTCTTTCTGGTCCAACTTCTTCTGCATCTCATGAGCACAATCTGTGTTTGGATATAATCTTGCCCATCTCCCTCAATTCAATACAATTTCCTCAACTCCACACAGTTGTAATAAATAAAAATGATCTGAAAAATCATCTCCTAAATGTGACTAAATGAAACAGAAGAGAAACAAGCATTGTTCACAATACATCCCTCTGCCCCACCACCCCACCACCCCATCACCATCCCCCTCCTCTCGGCTCTCATCCACTTGAGGGAAAATGCACTGGCGAGGTCATCCCAACTCCGCAGACAAGAAAGGGGGGCAAAAACACATAAAAACAGGGAAGCTTTCACTGGCATTTTCATGTCAAAAAAAAGGGAAGATGAGCCACAGGAAGAGTGCGGTGGGAACTGTCAGCCTGCAGTTCATCTCCACATGGACAACCCGAGCACGGCCTCTGGGGTCGATCAAAGCACCACCAGATCAAAAAGCCAACACCAAAGAATCGCAGGGAAGTGAACTTTGTTTCACTTCAAGCTGCAATGTCCTTCCACTGCTGAGGAAAAAAAAAATAGAAGAAAATGTGTTGTGAGTGTTGATCATACAGGTCACCTTTCCATTTTTGTCAGTGCTGCTTAGAAAAAATGTCTCGGAATGGCATTTTGTTTTCATAAGAAACATATTCCCATTCAAGAGTACATAAGAGATGACAGGACATTCCCTAAAAATGACCACAAACTCTGCAGCAAGTTAATTTCCTTATGCCTGATGACTGACTGCCTTGCTTCACTGTGGTGTATATATTTAGTCCATCCTCTGTGTACACACCGCATGAGTCACTGCATGAGTCAACTGGCAGAACACCTCCCTTTAACCATTTATCTGGGACTATATGTGCAGGTGATGCAGCAGGGACTGAGCTGAGAGCGCTCTTTGCCTCAACTCATTTATAGAAGTTACACCTTAATTATGAACAAGCAAAACATGAAGCCTCACATCAGCCCTCCTTCGAAAGGAAAATGGAGACCGTAAACCAATCAACACTAAAATTTTATGAAAGTTGATTTTTCTTTTATTGACAAAAAATGGAGGGGATCTTCACATAAGAATTTCATAGTGATGTCAATATATTTTGATTTAAAAGTGTAAGAAACACTAAAGCTGTATGGATAATCAAACTGACTGAGAACCAAATCTGATCTTTCAATAACACCATAAACGCTGTTATGCAGTGGTATTGGGCAGTACACAGTGGGTGATTGACTCAGCACCTCACCACACTCCTCCTTTTATATTGCATCATTTTATTTGCCATGCCTGAATTACTTGTTTCTTATTCTGTTACATCATCTCATGCTGCATTTGCCTGTTTTACTGTTTTTTTTTCTCAAACTGCATTGAAAATAAATAAGTATTATGTTCTATTGCAGTGTATTGTTTCTCAAGTTATTAAATGTATTAATGGAAATTGTGCTTTACAGGCACTTTAGTTGTATTCTTGTTTTGTATTCATGCAATGACACAAAGTTAAAAAGTGGACTTGGAACTGACCAAACCTTAAAGCTTAAAAGTGATATAGAGAATATGGTGTATGCACAAAGAAAGTGTGTGCAAGAAACTTCTAGACTTACAGTAGAATTCACTTTTAAATAATTTCTCTCCTTTTTCCCTTCTTTTTTTTGGTTGTTCATCTTTTGAAGTCTGAAAAAAACAAGTTATTGGCTTCTATCCTCTAGTGAGAAAATGAAAGCTTATAAGCACTAAAAACATTTCTCTGCATTCTATGAAGAGTACAGTGAGTATAATGTGGCAATAACTTGCTGCTGCTAGTTACATTTAAATAATTAGAGACACTTTTGCAGAAAATTGTGTGTGTGTGTCATTTTTCTGGTATAAACATTGACTCTTTCAGAACTAGTCGTCCTCATGGGGACCAAAGCTCTGTCCTAATGAGGCCGAACCTCATTTCTGAGGAAATGGATAAATTACAGGCTAAGATTTGAATTGTTGTTAGGTTAAGATTAGGATTAGGCATAAACTGGATATGATTATGATTACGGATTGTGATTTGTTTAGGCTGTCCAAATGAATGGAAGTCAATGCAGTGTCCTAAGAAGAATAGCTGCACAAACCTGTGTGTGTATGTGTATGAATACAATTGTGTGTGTCCTGACTAAATGAGTGTGTGGCTTATGTAAATAATAGAAAGTTTTTGCAAATGGAATGTGCTTTTTCGGCAGAAAGAAAAGTATGACTGGCAAATCAAATGCTCCTGTGGTACCACAAGGTTGGTCCTTTTATCCACTGCTGGTCCTATTTTTCTAATGACCCAGCATGCATTGCTATCATTCACTCATGGTCAACAGTACTAAATGATGACAACGGTTGAAAGAATGTGATGCACTGAAGGACGGGCATTCGCAGACACACACACAGACACACGCTATGACACACGCTATGACACAGTATGTACAGCAGCTATAGGGTCGATTTTAGCGAGTTCAGAGTCAGAGTCTTCCTCAAGCCTCCACGCTGCCTCTAATGAAGTAATGAAGAGCAGACTGGCAGGTTAATGGAAGCCAACTGACGATGAACTCTGTCCCCAGCAGGAGCCCAGGCGGAATGCTAATCATTTGAAGCCTCCTCTCTTATGTGCTGCCTAATCTGTTTATATTCCCACTTCTTAAACAAGCAGCACTGTTTGTTGTGCAGATAAGACAGTGGAGAGCGACTTGTGTAACGTCCAGAGGACACAGAAAGGGATGAATTTTGGGAAGATTTTACAGATTAAGACTGTCGCAGAGTACATTAAAGACCAAAATGCACATCTTATCTCATGTGGATGGATTCTGCAGGTAGATACACAAGGAGTGGAAGAAAATATCTCCCAGATTCCATTCCTTTACTTCAGAGTAGTAAGTAATAGGATCACCTTGCAGGGCTGCACTTTTAAAACTAATATTCTGTATTTGATAGCTTTTAGCAGACTGCAGCTGTCAGAGCTCTCTTCTGTGCTGTGCAGGTGCATGCATTTATGTATGTGTGCGTGTGCAGACAATATATGCATGTCTGTGTCTCATTTCAACTATGAACAAGACTGACAACAACCAATGGGTTTCACTGTGAGGGGCTGCTATAGCCTGTGATAAATGAGCCTGGTGATACAGCAGAATGCTAATCACAGAATCAAAGACTCGAGTACAGGAGCAGCTATGTGAACTGCAACAAAGTGCAGATAGAAGGGAAAATGAACTTTAAAGAAGAGACAAATAAAACTCAGGTAACCAAAAAGGACAAGTGTTATCTGAACACATATGACAAAGCACAGTCCTGTCCATGCAACAGTACCTCAAGTAAAATTTTTGTAAACAACCACAAAGAGTTGTTGCACTAAATATTCAACCTTAGTGGAAGACTAACAACAGACACAAGCTAGAATCAGTTGCAAAAGCACCACAGAATGTCTGTCATCCAGATCATAGTCTACGGATCATAGTCTGCTCCTGAACACCACAAAGTGTCCAAACCAACTAATAATTTCAATTGATTGGACTTGAATCCCAAGTTAGTTTACTTCAACCATGCAACATTCCACAAATCAACAAATCCAAACATTTTAAAAGCTGGAAACAGGAATTTTTAGAAACGCTTAAAATGTCACTTTTCATCTGATTTCAAAAAGTATTTTTGATATCTATACTCCGGTGAAATGAAGCAATATACCCTTTTGAAGCCACTGTAAAAACAAGACACCAAGTTAATCAGATGTCTTTACAGATGCTACCTCCTCATATTTTGATAATTGGGTCCATGGTGACTCGGTAGCAATTTAACCTTTCGTTATTTTAAAGCACAGTTTGATTATGCAACTCCTCATATCAAGAGAAACAGCCTTTCTGGAATCTGTGTGGGCTACTGGAGCACACCAAAGTTCATTGTTATATATCTTGAAGTATTTTCCGATTATAAAGATGTTTGCTTTGATTTGATTTGATTTGATTTGGCTTTGAATTATCCTTTCTGATGGAAGTAGTATATAGTAAAAAAAAAGGGTCATTGGTCATCTCTGTTTGAATAGACTCTGGCATGTAAATGAAGCACAGGAGGCCTAATTTGTGCAAGAAAACACTCCCACACAGTTACCACTAGCTACTCTCTTTGACACAGATGGACTGATGGACGACTTCATGCTGTTTACCTGAATTTCTCACAATGCTGTCGGCATACCACAACAATAAAATTAACATTTGTTAGACAGGACGGATTTCTGCTATTTGTGACCACTGTAGTTTCGCTGTTATGGCTTCCAGGTTTGACGAGTTGCATTCAGGTGCACCCTTCAGAAAAGGTCTGCAATCCGTACTTAATCAGTACTATTTTATGGTGGCTTTTCTGTGAGTTTAAGGTAAGCCTTTCTCCCTGCCATGGTGTTGCTGCCTGCTTTTATGCAGCTGACTGCACATCTTCTTTTTTTTTTAATCACGCTAAAACCTCAGCAGCTTTTTCTGAGATGGTGGAACAACATACTTCAATCGGAGCAGCTTGACTTATGTGTCACACCGATCTCTGATGAGTGCTTTAATAGGAAATTAAAATCTTGACGTCATCTCCACACAGATTTGAACAAGCAGGTCTATTTACATCAGTGAGTTTACTTGATAGAGTAATAACCACCTGAGTGGACAGAAAATGAATTCCATCTCTAAAAGAATGATGGCTGTAGAGCTGTGCATTGATCAAAACTTTTCAGTGTTGACATTTCTAGATTTCCTCACCAATTCCAGCAACAATACATTTTTCAATATCAGTGTTGTTAAGTCCATATTTATTTCATATTAATTCCACACAGTTAGGATTTTCCTGACATACCTGCATTCATTAAACTCACACCTGCCTCTCAAAACACAACACAGACATATTCTCACACACGTGTGTTAGGCATCTCATCAAAAACACTGTTTGATCAACGTGTTACAAGCTTATTGGCTGACTGAGGCTGATTGAGACTCCTTTCATAGCAAAATTTGATATCAAATGACAGCACATTTTTGATATTAGATAGTACAGATGAAGGTTCATACCCAGTCGATTGCAGAAAACAAATAAAGTTTGATATCCTGCCTGAAGTTCAGTCAACACTACAAAAGTACTGATATTCAATACTTGCCCCGAGATGGCTCTTCACTGAAAACTGTGAAATATGAATAAGAATCAAATATAGACACAGGAGATAATATTTAGAAGGAAGAACAGACAGTTAGGTGGAAGAGTGGACGAGTGCACAGCAACAGCATGCTCTGTATTATTTATTGACAGGGCAGATTTCCTCTACTCAGTAAACTGTGACTCAGTGACGTACACAAAGATTGCACCAGTGTGGTGGGGAGATACTAAATGCATCCCTCACTTTCTTTCCCTCCACTGGGGAGGAAGATTAAAATTACATAGGACGATGAAACAAAAAGTCGAAGAGTGGGAGGCAGACTGAGATTAGGTGAAAGGGGGATGACTGAAAGAGTGAAAGACGCAAGAGGGTTTGTGGGAGGAGATTAAGCTGGAAGTCACTGAGGACACTGGTACACTGGTGGAGACAGTGAGGGGAGGTTGAGTGGGACGCAAGGATGAGAGGCAGACTGTAAGAGGGAATTAATTGAAAGGACAGATCCTGCACTTCCCTGTTCATTCACACGTTCACTTATTCAGCCACTCATTATTACTGTTGGGTTAACACGGTACAAAAGCAACACACTACAGTAATATATTACTTTTTTTGTAGTCACAAAGTAATATAATGAATTACAACCACAAAAAGTTGGGCTGTTGTGTAAAATGTAAATAAAAAATAACAGAAAACAGTGAAATGTAAATCTCATAAGCTCATAGTTTATTCCCAATTAAATATAAACAACATATCAGATGTTTAATCTTAGACATTCCATGAAAAGTGGTAACATTTCATGAAAAGTAGTATCTCATTTCTGAACTTGATTGCAGCAACACTTCTCAAAAAAGTTCTCTCACAAATCAAAAACAACTGGAGGAGCATTTGACAACTATTTAAATGGCAAAAGGTCAGTAACATGGCTGGGTACAAAAGTATCATTTCATTGAAGATGGGCAGAGGTTCACAGTCTGTGATAAACTGCATCTAAAATTGTGGAACAATTTCGGAAAAATGTTCCTCAGTGTAATATTGTGAAAACTTTGAAGATCCCACCATCTACAGTGTACAATTTAGATTTAGAGAATCGGGAGGAATCTATATGTGCAAAGGACAAGGCTGAAGGTCAAAACTGGATGCTTCTGATCTTTGTCCCCTGAGGTGATTAAATGAAAGAAATCACATAACTTGTGATTTTACATCATCAGCATCTTATTCCAAGTAAGCAAGAGCCTTTTTGAGCCTGAACCCTGAAAGAAAGCCTGACTGTGCTGAACTTAATTTACAGTTCACCCTCTGAATTAGACAAAATTAGTAATACAAAACAATGTAAGGCATTACTTTGTAAAAAAAAAAAAAAGTTATATGGTAACATAATTTATTACTTCTAAACACCAGTAATATATGTTACATTTTTAAAGTAAGTCATCAGTCAAACAGCCATTCAATTATGGACTTTGTTACTCTCTCTACAATGGATATAGTGTATTCCACTGCTTTTTTACAAGCGGAGAGCTTATAAAGTTTTACAAGGTTCACAGCTGGCCCTGGAGTCAGGCTTGATATTGGAGACATGGTCGACACGAGGCGATGGAGAAACTGTCAAGCGAATGCGTAAGTATCTTTTTTTAATGACTCGTTTGGGCAAAAGGCCAAGCATTCATGCATACACACACCCAGGATGGCATGGTGGGGGGGCAGTGTAAGCGTAGTAGCAGCCTTCGCTGAGGCTGGGCTGGCCAAATGGAGCTCGCTAATTATAGCAAATAAACTGCACTGATCTGTACCATTAGCCAGTCAGTAATGAAGCGGAGGGCTGCTGTGACACTGACGAATAGCCCTGGCTCTGAGTGCAACACTCCCAGGCCTTTAGTTCAGCTCTAACAACACACACTTCTGAGGAAAAGCAAGTGCATTAAGACAAGAGGAATAACAAGTCTTTTGAGGATGAGATAAATAGAGACAAAGGGACTGCAAACGAGTTGAGGGGAGAAAGACAAAAAGTTGGTCAAATGAGAGATAGAAAGCACAGCAAAGGAGAGAATGGAGGCTTGTGGGTGTGTAGGGCAGGAATAAAAGCAATAGAGATGCTTAATATGCTGGAATATGGGTCAGGGCAATGAGATACCCCTCTTTCGCTCTCTCTCTCTCTCTCTCTCTCTCTCTCTCTCCAACACTTTTTCATGTAATGTTTTGCACTCCATTAATAGCTCACTAAAGCCACTACTTAGGAAAATTCAAATAGCAAAACAAAATGTCTTGCATGGAGATAAACATAAAATCTGGGCCCCGAGGCCCAGAGCACTTAAAGATTAATAGGCATTCAGAGAAAGCAGAATGACCTTAAAGCAATGTCAGGCTACACACACACGTACGAAATTCACAAAATACAAACAGAGTTTTGAACATAGACTGTATAATAAAATGGACATTGTCTTCCAGTTGCAAAACAAAATAAAAAAATAAAAAATTAATTTAAATATAACAATAATAATAATCCCGATGCTTGAGATTCAGGATTTGACTGGCACCATATTAGTTTAAAAAAAAAAAAAAATGAAATTCACAGAAATCACCTGCAACCAGGCTTCTATTGGACATTACTAGCTGTTAATCACTGGTGTCCACTCATATGGACCTTGCTTTATTGTCTGACTCTTCCTTGAAATGGGAACATAATTTTAACAAATTGACAGCACATTCTATTGAAGAGCTGCTTAGAAAAATGTCTATTGACATTATATAGCAAATTTTTTCCCATTGAATGCATTTCAATCGGAGCTCGACCTTCTTCCAACCTGTGGTGTCACCCCCTTGTGGCTATCTGCTACTTCAACTGTACTTCCTCAGTCTGGTTTGACACAAATCGAGTGAATAGTACATTATTCATATTAATATTTCACTTCACAAAAACTGAGATAAGTGTGAAAGAGGAGTTTTGTTGTTGTTCTTGGTGTTTTGCCTTCTTCTTCTCTTCCTCTCCTAAAAGGTTGTTTTATCACTTCTTACCTTTGTCTGAGAATGTAAAGAGTATCATAAAGTCACTCAGTAGTTAACAACCAAAAAGCCAGGGAAAGGCAGAAAGTATCTAGTGCTTATCTCAAACAATCTGGGCTCCAATGAGGTTTCTATCTGACTTGCTTTCTTTAACACTAACCCTAACCCTAACATAAATGTTATACTCTTGAGATTTATATACTATATTGTGTCATTGAAAGCTTAAGAAAGCCTAAGAGGTGATAGCCTAAAGCCATGTTGGTCTCAAATATGTGCATGATACAGTATTTTTATAAAAGAGGATGAAAAGACAGTGAAAAAAAAAGTCATGGGTTGTAGTGAAATTATATGACTCACAGGATTCACACTGTCTCTGTAATTGATACATCTCACCTTATATTCATGACTGAGCATGGAAAAGATTATTTTTAGTTTGTTAGGAGACAACTCAGGTCACATTGGACAAACACTGAGAAGATAAAGCGTATGAAGCCATGTCAGTCTCTCGTCTAGTTGATATACGGCACTAGTTTGTGAAGCATAACAGACCATTCCCTCTGTGGCCTTCCTGCCCACTCACCCAGCACAGCCTCTGCCCCTGAGATGAGCAGAGACATCTGCCCGAAGCCTCTGTGAGCTCCACTGGCTGTCTAGACCACTATAAGATCTCTACAATTGATTGCCTTGAGGAAAAAGGTGTGAAAGGGAAACATTACCATCACATTCCCTGACACAAGATTTTAAAATAACAATGACCACCTTCTTTCCCCAACAGTCAAGCCATTAAACACCTTTTGAGATGACCTTTGACCACCAGAATATAATCAGTGCATCCTCTAGTCCAAGACAGCAAAGTTTGAGCCAAATATGAAGATATTTCCAAAAGGCATTTTCGGGGAGTCCTTCTGTTCATTCATCCATCCTAGTCCTGAGATATCATGAGAATCAAATGGATGACAACTCAAAATCGCAATGCCTCGGGCAACGGCTGTCACAGATGTGAAGGAATAGAAAAGGTGAGGGATGAACAGAAGCTGCAGAGCTGAGTGAGACAAGAAAGAGAGTTAACCCTAACCCTAAGAAGTTAGGGTTAGGGTTAACTCTTATCACGGCCTGAGCACACACACTAACACTGACTTTCATTTATTTAGACAGCCACACCTTTATCCCTAACAGTTCAAAACTTAGCTCGAAAATCAAACTGTTCCTCAGAAATGAGGGACTACCAGATTAGGACCAGGTTTTGGTGTCCATGAGGACTACTGGTGCTGACAAGGTCAGTGTTGATGCCTGACAATGTGCTTCAGAGGTAACAAATGCAAGCACACACACACACAGCCTGAAAAAAAGTGTTATCCATAACCATAACCGTAAACAGTTAATGCCCAACACTAACCTTAACCTAATGAAAAGTCAAATCTTAGCTTCACCACTTCCTCGGAAATTAGGTTCTGTCTCATTAAAAGCCCCAGGTTATGTTCTCGATGAGAACTAGTGATCTTGACAAGGTCAGCCTTAATGCCAGAAAAGGTCATAAAAGGGTAACAAATACAAGAAAACACACACAAACACACAACTAAGAATCCACAAAGTTGCCAGTGACATCCAAAGACAGCTGCTGCTGCAGTCACAGGAGAGGAGATAAGGTGCTACTCTGACCCGCCGCAGAACCACAACTGTTACAGATGACGTGTCGCTCAGGAAGGAATTACAATAAGCACGCAGGGGTCACGCGCTATCTTAATCCCCGTAGCTCATTAGCATACATTTGTAAACAAAGCAACAAGAGACGATGAGAGGCTCTGGTGGTAGGCTAACTGGGTGCCACGCTGTTACGAACAGTCAGAGCTGAACAGAGCATCTAAATGAGGTGAGCGTGCTGAAGGAGACCTTTCTGTGATAATTCATCCATCTTCTGAGCTCCTGACAGCCAAGGTGCTGCACAGGGAGAAAATGAGTGAGGAGCCCAGGGTTTCTGCATCTGGTCCTGCATCTATAAAAACAAAAGACTTGCACGAGATCAGATCAAGAGAGATTCAATTCTCATGGCAAAAACTATGGGGCAACATACAAATAAAGGAGGGCAACAAGAAAAGGAGAAATAGAGGTGTTAGGGAAAAATGGAAAGGAGCTAAAGGTGAAAAACTTGAGCTGTGCATCACCAACAGAGTAAAAATTCTGGAGCCACACACTTGAGACAAGGTTGACCCCTTAATAACCTCACTCTTACTTTTGTCTTCTTCACACATACACACACCTTTATGTCCCTTTCTTCTCCCTCCACCACATTCTCTGCTGCTCTGCTCACACACCTTTATTGCTTCTTCCTTTTGTCTCCTCTACTTCTGCTCTTCCTCTCAATTAACTCTCTGCAGCCACCTGGTGTGCTTGCAACGATTAATACAGTTTCTGCATAGATCCTTGGTGTGATCATTATCATCCAGCAAGCATTCGATTATCGTTGTCATTCTGGTCATTACTTTGCTGATCATACCCCCTCTTGTGTGGAGACACGAAGAGAGGGAGGAAGAAGGTTGAAAAGGATGGAATGACAGACAACAAAGAGAGAAACAAGGGTTGTGGTTGCGAGGGGTTACAAGATGAGAATAAAAGATGAAGGAAGGTGGGAGAAGGGAAAGGAAGCAAGGAAAGGGAGAGGAGCAAAGAAAAAGAGGAGGTGATGTGCTGCCTGCAAGGGAGGGGAGGAGGGGGTGAGGAAGAAGGAGGACAGAAACAATAATAGCCTTGTCTCAACACTATGCAGTGATAAATTCCCTGCTCGTGCAGGAGTCAATGCCCCGGCTGAGGCCAGGCCTGATGACGAACCACCTCAACCCTGCACTGCAGCTCGGGTTATTTATGGTCAAGCAACTTCTCCAGCCATCAAGCCAGCTGACCCCTTATTCGTCTCTGGTCAGTGTCTTCACTCCTGGCACACAGTGACAGACTCGAGAGGGACCACTCCATCATGTCTCATCTCTCCCTCCTCTGCTCTGGACTCTTGACAGTCTTTCAGCAAATCATCCCTCCTGTGGTTATAACTCAGTCCTGTTAACACCTTAAACCTCTCCACCTCTCAACAATGTCAACTAGACACATGTGACTCTAGAAAACACAAATCACTTTAATTCTATAAGTTATTCAATTGATTAATTAAGTTCCTTACCACGTCGATCCTTCAGAGCTTTTATGTTCAACAATAATGCAGAACATCCTCGCTTCACAAGAATCCACTAATTGAATTTGAAGGAAGTACTGCCTAGTCAGCTTTTCTCTAATGATCAGCCTAATTACAGCAATATTAAGCAATTACTAAATTTTTGATGAGGCAAATTCAATACCATTGCTATGGATTCAAGATTCAATTTTCAGAGAATTATACAAAATCTGAGCAAATAAATGCAGTAGTTCATAAATTCGACTCCCACATAAGACCCTGAATCAGTCTTGAAGGACAGGGGACTCAAATAGGACTAGGCTGAGCAATTAATTCATGCCAGCTGTTGGAATTGTTTGTATTTTGTTTCTTGTGTCTGTTTACCTGTTTACATATTCTTACTTGGCGTAAATTATTCATGGATGTTTCTTTCCATTTTCTTCCAGCAACCGCAGAGGATGCTCACACACGCGAATACGAAGTCAGCAGCACAAACCACCTTTCAACATCACTGACAATGGTTTGCAAATGAAAAGGAAGGTGAGCAATTGGGTGGAGGGATGAGACACTTTAACCAAAGAGGAAGGGAAGGAAATGAAGACCCAGAACCACAAGAGAGTTTAAATGGGGCTTAGCCCACTCAGTGGTATTTTTTGTTCTCTCTGTTTATGCTTCCATAGGGACAAAAATAAAACACGACACAACACTGTGTGCCAATATAGATGGCTATGTTTAGGCGTTTCAGAACCATGGACAGTGTTTTTTTTAGTTTGTTTCAAGGGACCAACAAAGACAGACTGGTCTTAGATCAGTTATTTGACCTGTGTGTTTTTCATTTTTGTGAATAAAACTTATAGCTAGAAGTCAAGCTTTCTCCATTGTATCAATGCAGAGACAGAAGGAAAGTGGGGAGTAATGAACAGTCAACAAGGAGACAGAGAAAGAGCTAGGATGCCTTTGCAAGCTCCAGTTGTTTCCATGTGCTTCTCACTGCTGATTTTGACAGGTTCAAAAATTCAAACTATTTTTAGCACTCTGCTTGTTGTTCTAGGTTTTGGTGGTGTGGTTAATAAATGTCTTTAATTTTGAAACAATAGCCTCAATCTTGAGAGCAGGGCTGAAAGGGAGCATCACTCAGTCTTCACACAAACAATCACACAAACAAAAAATGTTTGCATGTTTCACATTTCAGCCAAGATTCAATCACTTGCCGATGGTGTTTTTCTTTATATATATATATATATATATATATATATATATAGATATATATATATAAGATGAATGTAGACAACAGTTGTCTGGTCATTGATCATAACACTGACATTGATGATATGGACTGTTTTTATAGACATACTGATTCTGCAGAAAGAAATAAATGTTTAATTATAAATTTAAAAAATAAAGTTTAAAAAAAGTCATCATAACTATATCTAAAAAGATGAAAAGAGAAGTCTAGCCACAGCTTTACACCACAGGGTAGTAAGTTAAACAAAACAACAACAAAAAAAGAACTAGTCATTTTCACACACACACAAAAAAGAGCCATGTCTGCATGTTTTCTTTAATTTGATTTGACATCAGATTTGAACTATTATGGTGACCTGACACATCCCATTGTAAAAGCTTCAATCAACCTGTCAATCAGGTGTTGATTGAAGCTTTTTCTCTGAAGATTATGAAGTGTCATTTGATTGTGATTTATTTTTCATTACTTTGTAATTTTTATTTTTAAAACCTGTCAGACATCTGGCATTCCTGTCAATTTCCTAGGTATAAAATGAGCAAATGCAATAAAAACCATGTATTTATAATTACTGCTATATGTTTTTACGGCCTTACCATGCACACCCGATCTTTTCTGATCTGAGTCGGGCCTGGTTAGTACTAGGATGGGAGACCGCCTGGGAATACTAGGTGCTGTAAGCATAGGGGCGACACTAGCTCAGTGGCAGAGTGAATCATCTTTCAAATTGAAGGTTGTGGGTTTGTCTATATTCTATAGTCTATATTCCAATGTGTCTACGGGCAAGACACTGGCTGTGCTGCCAGTTTGTGAATGTGTGATGGAAAAGAGCTCATATCATTTCATGTTCAATCAACAAAAAAAAAACAAAAAAAACATGGCACTACCTGTACTTTGGTGATTTGCTAAATCATTTTAATGCTCTTAATTGAAGAGATGCCCATCTTGGTAAGCAGCGCCTCAATCAGTGTGTTTTCCACTGATTTGTAGAGCCATTTTTCAATTAAGTGCAGGCGCAGTGTGGGAACATTTTAGGCTTCTATGACTCACTACCTGGTAACATCCTTAATCAAAGCAAGCAGATACACAGAGTGTAAAAACAAAAATAATAATAAAAAAAAAATGGTGAAACACTGAAAGATGTGTGATCAAATACTGTTAGACTGTGTTGCTGTGCATGTATCATGTTTGACTCATATTTACATGTTAACACCATGAAAATCATTTTGGTATGAGTGAGGTTTTGAAACTTTTAAACAAGTGTTTATGTTGAGATACAGAAAGTAAGCAGTTTTATACTGATTGATACTGATCTGATTTGATACTGATATA